>SJYA01002431.1:1545702-1724791 GCA_006410615.1 Neotragus moschatus | reverse complement strand
ACTTGGTTTCAATTAAAAAGAAAAAGAAAAAAAACCCGCCCCCCCCCCCAAGTACAATTTCATACATACAAGAGAAGTGAAGACATGTGATGGTATTTTTCCAGCTGAGGGCCTTAGCCAAGCCAAAGTCATTTTAATTTTTCATATACTTTTACATTTTTGATGACAACATCCTAGTGAAGGAGTCACAAATGTCTGAGAAATATTTAGGATGATTGTACTGTAGAATCTTTGAAAAAGACAGTATATTTTGAGTTGACAAAATATCTCCATTGTATTCAAACGTTCAGCAAGTATCAGTTAAGCAAAATAAAGATCTTTCAAGAAAATGTGATTACACAGTTTGTGCCACAGTTACAGGGACTTTGAAACTACTTCTCAGGATTCAAAAATGGCATATGGTATCTATATAAGCAATAGTGATTGACAAAATTGCAAAGTGTCAAAATTTATTATATTTATTTCTTTAGTTTTATTGAAGAATAATTGACAAGTAAAGTTGTAAGATATTTAAAGTATAAAATTAATGATTAGATATGCATATACATTGTAAAAGAATTTGAACAATTGAATTAATTAACTCATCCATCACCTCATGTATTTATCTCTTTATTTTTGGTGAGGACCCTTAAGTTCTACTCTCTTGGAAAATTTCAGTTATAAAATACCACATTATCAATCACAATCACCATGTTATATGTGAGGTGCCCAGATCTTATTTATCTTATAACCAAAGGTTTGTACAATTTAACCAACCTCTCCCTATTTTCCTGCTCCCAGTAGAGAAACAGTGTTTTAAAGTTTTCAGTGTGCATATCTTTGATTTCCTTAGTTAAATTTATTCTTAATTTTTATTCTTTTGATGCTATTGTAAATGAGATTGTTTTCTTTATTTCTGTTTGGGACCTGCACTGAACCCAGGAAGGCATAGCTTCGATAAGTATTTTCATAGCTGTTTGAACACGGCTTTTTTTGTTGTTTAATACAGTTCTGTAAAGGCCATTCCCGATTGGTTATCATCACTAAGTGATTTGAGGACCCGTTCCTTAGGCGGAGGCCACAAAAGATGGAGTGCTAGATATGAGGACAAGCTCCTTCCAGAGAGAAGGTGAAGAGTTGTTTTTATTATTGGAGTGAGTTGCAGAGGGAGGGTGTGTGCATGCTAAGTTACTTCAGTCGTGTCCAACTCTTTGCATCCCTATGAACTATAGCCCACCAGGCCCCTCAGTCCATGGGGTTTTCCAGGCATGAATACTGGAGTGGGTTGCCAGGCCCTCCTCCAAGGGATCTTCCTGGCCCAGGGATCAAACCTGTGTCTCTTACATCTCCTGCATTGGCAGTTGGGTTCTTTACCACTAGCGTCACCTGGGAAGTCCACAGGGAGAAGCTAGGGTAGGTCTTTTTGGGCTGATGGGAGCATCCCAGTTAGCACCTCCACACAGGCTGAGTAGCAGCTGCACTCTCGGGAAGCAGCTGGAAAAGTTTGGAGTAAAATCTCTTCCAGGGAGAAAATGAGATGGGCATTTTTGCCTGCTCCCTCAGTGCTATGAATAGTCCTGTGGGACTTGTTGAATTCAAGCCCTATAGGCTCTCAAAGTAGCTAATTTGGGGGATCCCCCCCTTGGTTGGATGCTTTACAGCTGGAGTGCTGTATGTGTGGTCCAAGCCCTCTTGCTCCTCAGGGAGAAGCTGGAATTTGGGGGTTTCCTTGGATTGTATGTCACCGAGACTGGGGTGTAGTTCATGGCAAGGGCACGTCTCAGCCTTTCCTACTCGTTTTGATGCGGATGATGTCTGTGTCATCTAGGATCTCTTCCAGAAGGAGTAATCCATGTGCAGCTGTATATGCAGTGACTCCATGCTGGGAGCAAAAGGTCAGGAGCCCCCTGTGTCACATCTTGGTGATGTCACTCCTGTCAAAGTGTATTTTAGATGCAACTCCTCTTCTGAGTTTCAGTGATGAGAATTGCTCTTTTGACCTGGCTGATGATCCACACAGCAAAATAAGTGGGGGCTGGCACTGTCTAGCTTTCTCAGCACTGATCAGGGTTTTAATGTTATTTACCTGTGTGATCTTTTTCTCCCCAGGTCTGTACTCTCCAGGAAGCTAGAGATCCTGTCTGGTTTGTACACAGTCTTATCAACAGTCCCAGGTCAAGAAGAGCCAGACATGTAGTAAGTTGACATGAGTTGAATAAATGGATGATGGAATCAGATTAATGCTGAGTGGAAATTGATAAGTTGTAAATTTGGGCAAGTGTTCATCTTGGAGGGCTTCCCTTGTGGCTCAGCTGGTAAAGAATCCTCCTGCAGTGTGGGAGACCTGGGTTTGATCCCTGGGTTGGGAAGATCCCCTGGAGAAGGGGAAAGATACCCATTCCAGTATTCTGGCCTAGGGAATTCCATGGACTATACAGTCCATGAGGTCACAATGAGTCAGACATGACTGACTTTCAGTTTCTTTCACTTTCATATCTTGGAGCCTCTGATTCATTATTCATAAAGTGACTGGTTTGGCCAGGAAGTTCTCCAAGGTCCCCAGACTTAAATTCCATAAATGAATCCATGGTAGATGCCTCAGGGCCCTACCACTACTTCTTTCTCTGGGAAACTTGTGCTCAGCCACTAGGTACTTCTCACTCTGCTATACCCGCTTCCCCGGATGTAGCCATCAGTCCAGGGATGGATCCAGGGTCTAGTTCTGATGACCCGATTTTTTTCTCTAGGTATTCAGCTTTAGGCTGGGCACCCGCCAGCCAGAGTCTGCTTTTGGCTATGCTGTGACCTGTGGATTTGGGAACTTTTGGGTGGCTGCTCCTACCCAGCCTGGACAATTAGGCAGAGGAGTCAGAATGTGGAGAGAAGAGAAAAGCAATCTGTAGAACCAGTCAAGCTTGCCAAGTGGAGAGTTCTGTTAATTCCCAGTTTCTCATTGAAGCCTGCAGCTTTCCTGACCACTAGTGCCACAGGGTGGCTGGTAATTTACTGATAGTAAATTTTCCCTTTTTAGGGTGAAAAGCAGCTCTAATTAGCTTTGTTACCCAGCTAAATATACACATACATTCTTCTCAATAATGAAAGTTCATTTAATTGGATATTCAGGTGAAGCCGGCTAGATCTGTCAAATTCTCATTCAGAGAAGCCCATGCTGAGTATCTGCTGTTGGCAGCATTTATCAGGACCTGTGAAACCCCGACTATCTCTGGGATAATCTTTTATGCGACTCCATACACCTGGGAGAGGAAGACCTTTTGACCTGGCAGGAGTAAATCATCTATCCTCAGCACTACTTCTTATTTTTTTGATGTGGACCATATTAAAAGTTTTTTTTTTTTAATTTGTTACAATATTGTTTCTGTTTTATGTTTTGGTTTCTTTTTGGCCATGAGGCATATGGGATCTTGGCTCCTGACCAGGGATTGAACCCAACCCCCACTAACTGGAGTCTTAACCATGGGACCGCCAGGGAAGTCCCTCAGGACCAGTTCTGAGCAGGTTGGTCTCACTGGCTGCTGTAAACCTCTATGGCTATCCTTGCACACCTGGGAGAAACAGGGAGATGGGCATTCTGTCTATCTGTATTACAGAAGGACTGTGATCCTCAGCACTTCCTGCTGACTGGTGCACATGTCCCAGACTCTGGACAGGAGTCTCCTCCCTGATAAGATCAGTGCAAGCCCCTGCCTGCCCGTGGTCTCCTCTGAGCTGCCATATCTTGCTGTCACATCCTGACCCCATATTTCCCTTCCTGGTCTCACTGAGAAAGGAGAAATTGGGTTATGAGTTATCTAATTCCATTAGCCTCATTACAGTAGCAGCATTATTCCTCGGAAATCTGAGTCCTGGCGAGTTAGTGCTATGTAATGGAGGAAGTCAGTAGACGTGGGTCCCACTGGTGACCTTGATCCTGGACAAATCTCAGTCCCTCCTTATTTGTAAGATTAGAGCCAACTGGGTGATTTCTGGAAAGCTCTCCTGCCACCCCCAGTACTGGGATCTCTTACCAGGTTCCTCCCATTCCTTCCCCGAACATCCTCCCGGGCCTGAAGGACTGGGGTCTTGTTCGTGGTGGCTTTTCTCATTATGGGTTGGTTGGTCAGTTCCTTGTAGATGTTTTAACATTTCAATGAAATAAGCTTTTGAAAGAAAGAGGTTTCCAACAGACAGAGGGATGACGGGGTGTGGGGAACACATCTCTTTGACATGGAAAGTCTAGAGCTCGCAGGTCACTCTCTATATGCTGTTAGTGTTTGCCCACATTCCGCCCCCCCCTTCCTTGACTTGAAACATTACCGTCTCTGCTTGTTTTTCACCTTAACTTGTTAAGTGTTCCATAGTTCTTCTAGACTGGGATGTCTTTGATAGACAAACTGAGAAAGCTTGAAGCTTTCTCCTTTTGCTTGCTTCACATTCCAGTCTTGCAAGGGATTAGAGCTCTTGAAATGTTTTTATTTATTTATTTTACATTTTGGTTGCACTAGGTCTTTTTTGCTGTGAGAGGACTTTCTCTAGTGGCGGAGACCGGGAGCTACTCTCTAGCTGCGGTACAGCTAGAAGCCCGGTACATGGGCTTCTCATTTTGGTGGCTTTCCTTCTTGTGGAGCACGGTGCACACGGGCTTCAGTGGTTGCAGTTTCCTGGCTCTAGTGTGTGGGCTCAGTAGTTTCGCTGCATGGGCACGGGGGCTTAGCTGCTCCTCCATGTGTGGGCTCTTCCCAGACCAGGGATCGAACCTGTGTCCCTTGCATTGGCAGGCAGATTGTTATCCACTGAACCACCAGGGAAGTCCTTGAAGTATTTTTAATAATTATGGTTTTCTTTTAGCTGCCATCATGATCTGCCATCTTGTTCTGTGAATGACATCCCTTGAGCAGTAAGTAAATCAAGTCTCTGGAGAGGCCGGCTTGGGGACTCCAAAGTCAACATTTGACGCTGGAATGTTGCCTCATAATCTAAGTTTCCATCTTCATGAGGATAAATTTGGGCACTTACCCAAAGCTTTCTCTCCATAGGACAGACCAGCGCTCATCCATCAGTCAGATAAATAACTCAGCTTACAAAGCCTGGCTGCCCTGCAGCGCTAGGCAACCAGAGGGAGGGAAATATCCACTAAACTGTCTGACATTTTGAAATCCTTTCATGACTAGCATTATATTGGGACCAATTGTGCATGACAATGGTGCTTAAGATACTTAACCAAAATGTGTATAGATTCACCAGGGCTTTATCATACCTCTCTCTGCCAACCTAGATCTTCTACGAGTTTCTCCACTTCTTTTCCCTCTGAACTGAGATCAGAACAAAGGAGAGACTGAAAATAAAGAAACTCACCAAGAAGGAAAGAGGAGATTTTCTTGTGACTGTTAAGTTTGCAAAAACAAAATTAAAGATAACATAGGTTCATGTGATGTCATGGATAATGACAACAATCTAGTAACAGCCAAGAAAAGGCCACTTTATTGCTTTCTTGTAAACAAGCCAAAAACAATAGTTCATCAAGTTTCCAGTGCATTCATAATATAGCATTTTATGATCTCCTGAAGAGAAGTTTGATGAAATACAAGACTTGTGCTTTGGATAAAAATGCCAATTTCTCGTAAAATCCTTATATTTATTTGTCACACTGTCTTTCTGAATTCCAAACTAATTTCTTTGACGCTAAGATCTTGACTTATTTGTTTGTTTCTTCTGGGACATAAAGGCCATGAAATTTACACTTAAAATGACCATTGTTTTGCACTGGGTGTTCTTGGCCTGATTTTTCCTACATAATCTTCTCCTGGCTTTGGGGGGCTGATTCATTTAGTCTTGGCACTTACTGAATTTTCTTGTCCTTTGCCTCAAGTTGGCAGGAAGGGAAGAGAAGTCTTTGTGCTATTGAATACCAAAGCAGACCTCTATTACAGCGATGGCAGAATGCTTTCTGGAAGACACTGGAGACAGCAGAAAGAACATCTGAAGATGNATGTCTTTGATAGACAAACTGAGAAAGCTTGAAGCTTTCTCCTTTTGCTTGCTTCACATTCCAGTCTTGCAAGGGATTAGAGCTCTTGAAATGTTTTTATTTATTTATTTTACATTTTGGTTGCACTAGGTCTTTTTTGCTGTGAGAGGACTTTCTCTAGTGGCGGAGACCGGGAGCTACTCTCTAGCTGCGGTACAGCTAGAAGCCCGGTACATGGGCTTCTCATTTTGGTGGCTTTCCTTCTTGTGGAGCACGGTGCACACGGGCTTCAGTGGTTGCAGTTTCCTGGCTCTAGTGTGTGGGCTCAGTAGTTTCGCTGCATGGGCACGGGGGCTTAGCTGCTCCTCCATGTGTGGGCTCTTCCCAGACCAGGGATCGAACCTGTGTCCCTTGCATTGGCAGGCAGATTGTTATCCACTGAACCACCAGGGAAGTCCTTGAAGTATTTTTAATAATTATGGTTTTCTTTTAGCTGCCATCATGATCTGCCATCTTGTTCTGTGAATGACATCCCTTGAGCAGTAAGTAAATCAAGTCTCTGGAGAGGCCGGCTTGGGGACTCCAAAGTCAACATTTGACGCTGGAATGTTGCCTCATAATCTAAGTTTCCATCTTCATGAGGATAAATTTGGGCACTTACCCAAAGCTTTCTCTCCATAGGACAGACCAGCGCTCATCCATCAGTCAGATAAATAACTCAGCTTACAAAGCCTGGCTGCCCTGCAGCGCTAGGCAACCAGAGGGAGGGAAATATCCACTAAACTGTCTGACATTTTGAAATCCTTTCATGACTAGCATTATATTGGGACCAATTGTGCATGACAATGGTGCTTAAGATACTTAACCAAAATGTGTATAGATTCACCAGGGCTTTATCATACCTCTCTCTGCCAACCTAGATCTTCTACGAGTTTCTCCACTTCTTTTCCCTCTGAACTGAGATCAGAACAAAGGAGAGACTGAAAATAAAGAAACTCACCAAGAAGGAAAGAGGAGATTTTCTTGTGACTGTTAAGTTTGCAAAAACAAAATTAAAGATAACATAGGTTCATGTGATGTCATGGATAATGACAACAATCTAGTAACAGCCAAGAAAAGGCCACTTTATTGCTTTCTTGTAAACAAGCCAAAAACAATAGTTCATCAAGTTTCCAGTGCCTTCATAATATAGCATTTTATGATCTCCTGAAGAGAAGTTTGATGAAATACAAGACTTGTGCTTTGGATAAAAATGCCAATTTCTCGTAAAATCCTTATATTTATTTGTCACACTGTCTTTCTGAATTCCAAACTAATTTCTTTGACGCTAAGATCTTGACTTATTTGTTTGTTTCTTCTGGGACATAAAGGCCATGAAATTTACACTTGAAATGACCATTGTTTTGCACTGGGTGTTCTTGGCCTGATTTTTCCTACATAATCTTCTCCTGGCTTTGGGGGGCTGATTCATTCAGTCTTGGCACTTACTGAATTTTCTTGTCCTTTGCCTCAAGTTGGCAGGAAGGGAAGAGAAGTCTTTGTGCTATTGAATACCAAAGCAGACCTCTATTACAGCGATGGCAGAATGCTTTCTGGAAGACACTGGAGACAGCAGAAAGAACATCTGAAGATGTTCTGATGGGATGGAGAGAACGTCCCATGGTGTCATTGGTGATCAGGCAGGTGGGCAGGGCAGCTACTTTCATGTATTTATGTATTTAATTTTGGCTGCCCTTGATCTTCATTGCTCTTCTCTAGTTGTGGCAGGTGGGGACTACCCTTTGTTGTACTGCACAAGCTTCTCTTTGCAGTGGCTTCTCTTATTGTGGATGGAGCACTGGCTCTAGGTACTTGGGCTTCAGTCGTTGCAGCACTCACACTCACTAGTTGTGGCACACGGGCTTAGTTGCTGTAGAATCTTCCCAGACCGGAGGTGGAATCCATGTCCCCTGCATTGGCAGGCAGAGTCTTAGCCGCTGCCCCACCAGGGAAGTCCAGAACAGCTACTTTTGAAGGAGTAGAAATTGCATTTGTCGTGTTTGGCTTAGTTTTGGAAGACAACCTAAGTGAAAAGGAAAGNCTTCCCAGACCGGAGGTGGAATCCATGTCCCCTGCATTGGCAGGCAGAGTCTTAGCCGCTGCCCCACCAGGGAAGTCCAGAACAGCTACTTTTGAAGGAGTAGAAATTGCATTTGTCGTGTTTGGCTTAGTTTTGGAAGATAACCTAAGTGAAAAGGAAAGCCTGATCTGATTAAGACCCAGGCAGCCTTTGATGGAAGAATCAGTATCAAGAAGATTGTGTTTGTGAATTACGTCCAGAGTTGGCCTATAATAAGACAGCGGGGGACATCCATGAGGCCAGATAATTGAGATAAAAGCATCATGGTGCGATGATCCTTACAAATGCCCATTCATGGACCACCAAACCTGCCACTGCTATTGTTTACAACTGGGAGTTGATGGGCCACTTGATGAGATTCTTTCCAGAGTCACAGGTATAGTTACTACCCTGCAGACTAACAGTTCAGGAGAGGATGCGGAACTGGGGTGAATTTGCAGGGTAGACGTCAATAGAATATTCCAGGCTTTCTGCTGGGAAGGAAGTGACAGGGATTCCTGGAGCAGTAGGTGAGGATAGATGGCAGGGAGAGGAAGGCTTGAGTAAGAGAGGTTAAAGAAAATCAGGAGTTTGGCCCCAGCAAGCTATGTGTGGCTGGAAACAGAAGACAAAGGAGAGAGCAGTGCCAAGGCGTGGAGTCCTTCTGGAATGGAGACCTGTGCTCTCTGCCCTGCCACTCTCCTACTGGTCTGAGCCCATCCACCAGTGTCTATGTTTTTCTACTCCATCCCAACGGCTTGATTTGACGGTGACGTGGCTGAAGCAGGGAAAGTGGGAGAAACAGTGGGGGCGGGTACAGAGCTGGGTAACAGCGCTGGCATTTGCCTTCAGTAGGGGAAGAGTATAAAGCCAAACATGAAGCCCTAACTTGCAGGCTGTCACTGAACGAGTTGACTTGATGCAGAGTAAATTCACAGTTATGCCCAGTTTTCCAGTGCAAACAGCTGCAGGATTTTCCCAAGGGTTTGAGATTAGGGAGCAGTAATAGTGCCTGTGTGTGCGAGCCTGTGTGTGTGTGTGTGTGTGTGTGTGTGTGAGAGAGAGAGAGAGAGAGAGAGAAAATGGAGGTCACCTATGGTGTCACAAACTTTCAGAAAATGGCTATCATGTTTATTGTGTGTGGATGACATGTGAAAAAAATGGCAAAGGTGCAGTTCCTGTGCTCCACTGCTGCCGCTCCCTCTCAACTTTCTGAAGGAGAAAGTCTAACAAAGAACAAACCTGACTTCATGTTAGATCTACTCCTTTAGCTCTAACCGTGTGCTCTGTTGCCTGAGCTTAGTCATGCTGGCCCTGCCCCCTTTGTAAAAGAATGCTGCTTATTGCAGAATAGAGAATATCCTTTGTCTTGCTGGAGGTTAACAGGAACACTGTGACCAGACCTATGCGGACAGCTGCAAGAACAAAGGATTCAGACAACAAGATGTTTGCAACCACCAGCCACATCCTCTCCCCTTTTAGTATAAATGAAGCCTGAGTTCTAACTTGGGTAAGATGGTTCTTTGGGACACTAGGCAACCATCTTCTTAATATGCTGGCTTTCTGAATAAAGTCACTATTCCTTGTCCCAACACCTCATCTCTCAACTAACTCATCAACCTGTTGTGTGGCTAGCGGTATGAGCTTGGACTTGGTCACCAAAGGAGGTAAAAATGTGTGGAGAGGGATGACCGCTGCCCTGTGCTGCCCACAGATCAACCAAAAAGGGTTTGGTATGATTTTAATCCTAGATATTTTTGAAATTTAGCAAGGGAAAGAAACACTAAATTCCTTTTCTGGCATGTTAAATCATGGTAATATATGCTTGAAAAACTCATTATAACCATTAACATGAATAACTAGTGATTTAGAATTTGAGTTAAGGAGTTAGGCTGCCACACTTGTGCTCTTTGGGTGTTTGAATATAATTATTTGAGGATTAAACTGAGAGACATTGATCAGTTGCAGAAATAAATAGCAGGCTTGCTTGCAAAGTCAAAACTGGAATGGAGAAATGAGAATTCTTAGGGAAAATGTCTGTTGTAAGAATGAATGAATAAAAAGTAAGATATTCCACACCTTAACAATAGGCAGATTCTCGGAAAGAGATTGACTGAAGTTTTAAGAAGATAAGAGAGTAATTTATGACTTTAAGAAACAGTTTTGCTCTTGTTTTGGTCCATACCATTGAAGGAGGGATTAAAGAGGTAAAAATTCTATTTTTATTATTTAGTAACCTTCTTCATTTAGACAAAAACTGATGATAAGCTACCTTTCTTGGGATAAAGGGAATATCAAAGACCCATTTAAATAACATCTCAAAGAGCAATTACATATTAAATTGAGAAAACCTCACTGCAACATCCTTAGTTCCTAATAGACAAATCCTTGGTAGTTTATATTGTATTTGTTAGAAAAAATCGAATTCATCATCAGAGCTAAATAAACAAATCAGCAGCTATTTGCTACACTATAAGGATAAACTTTGGAATTCTCAGGTGGCTTGGTGGTAAAGAATCCGCCTGCTACTGCAGGAAATGCAGGAGATACAGGTTTGATTCCTGCATCAGGAAGATCCCCTGGAGGAGGGTGAGGGCAACCTGCTCCAGTATCTTTGCTTGGAAATCCCATAGACAGAGGTGCCTGGCAGGCTACAGCCCATGGGGTCACAAACAGTGGGACACAACTGAGCGACTGAAAACACACACATACAAGGATAACCTTGGATTTGATGGTGTTAAATATACTCAGGATCAGATGACTACACATATTTTTTGGGAAAAGGAAAATCCTTTCAATTTTTTTTACAGTGTAAATGTGTTCCTACTGATTTAAGTCAGACCCTCCTTAACTCAAATTCTTAATGTACTTTCATTAAGGATTTCGTTGATGTATGAGCTAAAGTTCTTTTGGCTGAAGTTCTGTCTGTTGAGATGTTAGTGAAACATCAAGCAAGGTGAACAAAACAGCCAGCTCACAAACAGTATTCTGAAGGTCTCACAAAAATAAAATCATCTCAAAGAGACTTTGAAATGCAACACCGAAGAGAATGTGGGAGGCATTTTCAAAAGCTTTTCTGCCTTTGGACTCACAGACCACCATCAGATCAGCAAGATTCTGATGTATAGGGAGAGCGTTAGGAAGTTCTGGGCTCACTCATCCCTGGGAGACTCAAAAGCCAACAAAAATTCAAACAGCCAAACCATTTTATAACATAAAAAAGGAATCCAATCCATGCATGTTTGTAATTTCCATAAATTAGCCTTGCAGGCCAGCATGGTGTTTCGTAACATTGTCGAGCGATGCATCATACAAATTAGACCAGGGCTCTAGCCAAGAACCGTTTTAAGGAAAATTACAGATCTTCTGCCCTCTCTTGCACACTGAGCTCAGATCTTCTCTGTCTGACTGGAATCACAAAGAGGAAACTGAACATTTTACCCAAAATATGATTGTAAAAGAGTGGCACAAAGGCTTTTTTGGATAGACAGGTCCTGCGGCAGACTTGGGCAAGGAAGGGGCAGAGCGCCTAAATGGGTGCCAGGCTTGGGCTCTGAAGCAGTGGGCTGGATTTGCAAATCACATTTCAAATGAGCAGTGAGATACAATTAGGGAGATCAGTGTAGGAAAACAGCACTTGGGGCGACTGCAGTGGGAATGCAAAATTGTGCTGAGGATTCAAGAACCCTTCTGACATGGTTGTTAGATACGGGGAAATGTGACTTTTCTGCAAGGTTGCCATTTCTCTCCCAGAAGTCCCAGCTCATGTCGGGAAGTCACCTCCGTAAGCTTCCACACCCTTCCTAGCACCCTCCTTCCGTTCCTTGCTCTCCTTCCCACCTCCCTGCCTTTACAGAGGTGGTTGCTCAGCCCAGATTGCCTGTTCCACATGCCTCGCCTTTGTGTGCACCCTCACAACAGATTTACTGTAGCCTGGCTGTGTCAGAGCCTCCGCCTGGCTTGAAATGTATGGAATTCAGAATTTTAAGACCCAGGCACTTCCCTCAAGGGGTTGAAAATCTCCTTAGAATGAAAAGAAACAAATGTATAACAGATAACTGGAAACAGAAGGCAGTAAAATAGCCCAATGCGTGAGAGTGAAGTAGGAATTCAGAGTGCTCATCCCCTGGAAGTCATGAGACATCACAGAGGGCATTTAACTGTTTAACCAGGCCCTGGGGGGACAAGCAGGATTCAGGTAGGTAGGCTGGCACTGGGGAAGGGACTGGAGTTTCTCATCATGGTTCAGCATGAGCAAAGGCACACAAGAAGGATGCAAGAGAGAGATAGGGAGGGATGGTGATGGGGGCAGTCAGGTCTCCTTCCCTGTGAGGCCAAAGCTTTTACAGATTTGCATTTTGCAATGGCATCCCACTCCAGTACTCTTGCCTGGAAAATCCCATGGACGGAGGAGCCTAGTAGGCTGCAGTCCATGGGGTCATGAAGAGTCGGACACGACTAAGCAACTTCACTTTCACTTTTCACTTTCATGCATTAGAGAAGGAAATGGCACCCCACTCCAGCGTTCTTGCCTGGAGAATCCCAGGGACAGGGGAGCCTTGTGGGAGGCCGTCTATGGGGTCTCAGAGTCGGACACGACTGAAGCAACTTAGCAGCAGCAGCAGCAGGTTATCCTAAGGGAGATGGAGATATTAGAGTGAAGGGAATGTTTTAGGGATAAAATGCAGGACCCAGTACACAATGAAAATGCAAGCTCTCTTATTAACACAGGGAACTCTGCTCAATGTTATGTGGCAGCCTGGATGGGAAGAGAATTTGGAGAATGGATATATGTCTATGTAAGGCTGAGTCCCCTTGCTGTCCATCTGAAACTAGCACAACATTGTTAACTGGTTTCACTCCAATATAAAATAAAAAATTTAATGAAATAAAAAATAAAACATGTTAAAATAAATTCTATGTAAAAATTTTCCACGGAAAAAGAAGTGTGCCTAGCTAATGGCACTTTTGATAACAAAATGAACTTCAGGGAAGAGCAGAGGGTACTCAAGAGTTATTGGAATAGTCCATTTAAGGAGGGTTGATGGCCAAGATGATGGTAGTGGAAGCAAAGGAGGAGATAAGATTTAAAGCATCCGTAAGAAGCAGGACTTGATGACTTAACTATGGAAGAAGATGAAGAAAAGGAAAAGATGGGAATGGTGTCCAGGTCTGTTATCCATTGCCTTGGTATCTGAGTTACTACTCCAACTTGGTACTCATCTGCCACATTGCCCTAAGGTGATGGCCTTTCAGAGGAGCAATTCATCAACCTAAAACCTCAAGGCTATCAATCAGTAGCCTACAGGTATTCTTCTTATGTTAACAATTTTAAAGCTTTTTGTTGTGAGATTTTAGATTCATCAGCAATTGTAAGAAATAACACAGAGCTCTTGTGTACTTTTCATTCAGTGTCCTCCTCATGGCAACACACCGAGGCTCTCCACTAACCATGTTCAGATTTCACCAGTTTTACACACACTTACTTATCCATGTATTTAGTTCTATACTGCTTNCTTTTTGTTGTGAGATTTTAGATTCATCAGCAATTGTAAGAAATAACACAGAGCTCTTGTGTACTTTTCATTCAGTGTCCTCCTCATGGCAACACACCGAGGCTCTCCACTAACCATGTTCAGATTTCACCAGTTTTACACACACTTACTTATCCGTGTATTTAGTTTTATACTGCTTTATCTCATGTTAGGGCTTCCTTGATGGCTCAGTGGTAAAGAACTGGGCTGCCAATCAATGCAGAACATGGTTGGCAGGGTTGGGAAGAGCCCCTGGGGAAGGAAATGGCAACCCACTCCAGTATTCTTGCCTGGGAAATCCCATGGATGGAGGAGCCTGGGGATCTACAGTCTATGGGGTCACAAAGACTCGGACACGATTGAGTGACTAAACAACAACTTACTATGTACAGATTTGTGTGATCTTGACCACAGTCAAGATACAGAACAGTTCCATCACAAGTTTACTTAACTAATTAATTAATTGGGCTGCATCAGGTCTCAGTTGTGCCATAAAGGATCTTTCAATGTGATGCAGGGACTCTGTGGTTGTAACATAGGGGCTTAGTTGCTCCCAGGCATTTGGGATCTTAGTTCCCTGATCAAGGATTGAACTGGAGCCCCTTGCATTGCAAGGCAGAATCTTTACCACTGCACCACCAGGGAAATCCCTCAGATACCATTTATTATCCTGGCTACTTCCTTCTCTTTCCTGTTCCTTGGTCTCTGGCAACTACTAATATGTTCCTCATTTCTCTAATTTTTTATTTAAGAATGTTATATAAATGGAATCATATAGTATATAGCCTTTTGATATGGACTTTAACATTCGCATAATTTCCTTGAGATCTGTGTATAACTTGTTCCAAGTTCCTTTTTGTTGCCAAGTGGTATTCCATGGTACAGATGCACCATGGTTTATTTACCCATTCACCCACAGAAAGACATTTGAGTTGTTTTCAGGTTTTGGCTATTTGGAATAAAGCTGGCACAGATATTCATGTATAGATTTTTATGTGAACATAAGTTTTGATTTCTCTGTAATGAACTTCTAGTAGTACAATTTCAGGGTCTTATGGTAAGCATGTGTTTAGTTTTATAAGAAACAGTCATACTCTTTTCTAGAGTGGCTATACCATTTTATCTTCCTACCAGTAATGCATGAAGAATCCAGTTTCTGAGCATCCTTGCGAGCATTTGGTATTTTTAATTTTAGCCATTTTAATAGTTGTGTAGTGATGTCTTACTGTGGTTGTAATTTGCATTTCCCTAATGGCTACTAACGTGAAATATGTTTTTTTCATGTGCTTATTTGCCATCTGTATATCCTCTTCAGTGAAGTGTCTGTTTATGTCTTTTGCCCATTTTCTAATTTGATCTTTATATTCTACCTTTTTGTGTGTGTGTGTGCTTCTAGCCTCTTGTGCATTTGCTTAACCAGAAAATAGTCTAAAATTTACCTTGTGTTTTCACTAAAGAGATTTTCCATGGAGAAGAGTCAAAAGTCCTATTAAGCCACCAAACATTCTGTTTAGATCACTTAAAATAAGTTACTTTATTGTTGAAACAAATGGCACTGATCCTGCCACCGGACGTTTCCTAGTATCTTGTGTTGCATACAGCTGCTGAAGGGCAATTCACTATTATGGGACTTGTGTTGAAGCAAAAAATCTGATTTGAGGCCCAAATAAAGCTTGTTATTTGTGCATCTGTGAAGGAATCTGTTGGCTAAGCACTCAGGTGACATGGCCAGTAAGGAGCAGAAGACTGTCATATAGTTGTCTGTGCTTGACTGGAAACTGGCAAAAGTTTCTCACTTAGAAAGTACCACCTTTCAGCCTCTGTGGCTCTTCATCTCCTCTGGCATTTCCTGAGAACNTCTGATTCTTTGCAACACCATGGACTGCAGCATGCCAGTCTTCCCTGTCCCTCTAAAGCTTTCATTTCATTCTGAATAACCATGAAGTGTGACCCAAACAACTGGACCAATTTTGTTTAAGCTCAAAGGTTGGTGAAGAATGAAAATAATGTAAGATTCTAAAATAAGACAAAGGCAATAAAGATTATGAGCTTTGGAAAGCAATTTAGGGAGCAGCAGTGGCAGCTCTCAGAACGATACACTGGAGGCCCCAAAGTGTATAGGCAAAGAAAGCAGGTTGGTAGCTGGCTTGGTCAGCTCCGCAGTGGCAGTGGTACAGAACCGAGGTCCTAAGCAAGAACTTCTGAGGACTAGCAAATACTCTTTGTCCGCATGGAGGTTCTTGAGCTTATGACATCCATTTCTAAATGGACATGGTGCTGGCCAGTAAGAAACATTTAGTCTAATGAGGTGACACTTAACCTAAATGTGTATTTAGGTCCGAGTGGAGGGTCAGCAATGGCTTACTTACTGAATCTGAATAAAAAGCCTATGATAGGAAAAGTCATCCCCCTTCCAACCTCCGAAGTCTTACGAGTGAAGTTGCTTAGTCGTGTCTGACTCTTTGTGATCCCACGGACTGTAGCCTACCAGGCTCCTCCGTCCATGGAATTTTCCAGACAAGAGTACTGGAGTTGGTTGTCATTCCCTTCTCCAGGGGATCTTCCTGATCCAAGGATTGAAAACCCAGGTCTCCCGCACTGCAGGTAGACACTTTACCATCTGAGCCACCAGGGAAGCCCAATCCATATAAGTTGCTATTAAAATTTGTGTACATGAGAAAAAAATAAATATTAACATTTTAATATCAACTGACTGAATAGGAAACTTGTGGAAGAATATAACTCTAAATCCTTTGGATTCATCAGCTGGCTAATTGGTGAAGATTTCTTAGAGAAATGTTGGGGGCACACGTAGGTCGGTCCAGGATAGACTGGCTAAAGGGAGCAGGGGAGATACACCAACGCGGACTGTGCAGCTTTGAGTGCAACAACTGAAGAAGAGGCTCGTCAGCGAAGAAGATGGAAGGTTCTCAAAACCAGATGACTTGCATGTTTAACTGTTGGTGTTTGAAGTCAGTTAAAGAAAATCCCGGGTGGGTGTGCAAGGTTGACAATGACGAAAATGAGAATGGAAAGGAAATGCTACAGAAGAGGGGCCCATGGGAATGCTAGGATGTTAGACCAAAACTGGGGAAGGTTATCCACTACCCAGAGCATATGGATCCTAGCAGTAGACCCAGCATTTGCATCCCACTGGATCCACACAACATCCGAGGAAAGGAAAGAGACTGTCTTGCTCCCAGATCTGTGGATTTCCACCCCAACCCCCAACCAATTCTCTGTGCCTCTTGTCTGCA
Source organism: Neotragus moschatus (assembly GCA_006410615.1). Classification (NCBI taxonomy): domain Eukaryota; kingdom Metazoa; phylum Chordata; class Mammalia; order Artiodactyla; family Bovidae; genus Neotragus; species Neotragus moschatus. The sequence goes on along the minus strand of SJYA01002431.1, from coordinate 1,707,958 downwards.
GACCTAGTGTCTGCATGTAGGTATCAGTGCTGTAGAGGGTGTCTCAGCCACAATCCACCTGAGTGTATTCTATTTATACCACGTGGAGAAATAAAATGTATTTCTAATTGGCTTTCTAATAAGAACTAATTAGTTCAGGCCTTTGTGATCCATAAAGAGATAGAGTGAGCTTGCATTCTTCTGTCAAAGTGCTAAAGCTGCAGCTGCCAGAATGGCATGCTGCTTTGTCTGCTGATCTTCAGGAAGGAATTGAAATTACCTCCATGAAAAATCTCATTTAGTTTTTGCTGATGAGTATTAAAATCGAAGAGGTAAAACAGCACAAGCACCTGTGATAGAGTTTCCAGGAGTGGTCAAAGGGGACCAGTTTGGGGCAATATTAGGATAATAACTAAGTTTTCCTGGAAGTACTGTTTAAACCAAGTTTTAACTTGTGGTCACTTTACAGCCTCAGTCATTTCAGTCCATTTTTGTATTGAAGGACACTGAAGGTGATATGTAAGAGTTCCCAGTCAAAGGAAGAAAGTGAATGCATCGTGTTGGTTATGATGGATGAATGGGTTTAAATTGGACTGGAGGAAATGTGGGTCTTCACAGCTTTAAGATTCAAAAGGATCTTCCAGTTGAACACCACAGAAGAGGTGTCCAGGCCCAGTGAAANAGGTGATATGTAAGAGTTCCCAGTCAAAGGAAGAAAGTGAATGCATCGTGTTGGTTATGATGGATGAATGGGTTTAAATTGGACTGGAGGAAATGTGGGTCTTCACAGCTTTAAGATTCAAAAGGATCTTCCAGTTGAACACCACAGAAGAGGTGTCCAGGCCCAGTGAAAAAGCTGCAGAAAGTAGGTTTCTGGAACCACTGTCCTTGTGCTTATAGGAGGCACCCATCCAACCACACCAAAGTTAGGCAAATTGGTCCCATGGACCTTTTCCATGAAGGGAGCCATGCAGACACTCTCATGGTTTCCAGTGCATGAAAACTCTCTGGGAAGCAGCTGAGACAGTCTCTCTCTTGCTTCTGCTTTTACCTGGGTTTTAGGAAATGTGCCCTGTTAGCCCCACAGCAGTTTCCATAACACAACATTTCCTCAAGGCTATTCTAGGGCTGTCCACTTCCCATTTCCTGTACAAGGTCATGTTCTTAAAGGAATAGTAACAATGAAGACTTGTGGCACTGTTTGTTGTGATTCAAAACAAGAAGCATTTAGAAATCCTTTGCCATGTAGTAACAAAATGGAATGCCTCCTTGCTCTTTGTAACCAAACGTTTCTGGAAGGGGAAACAGTATTTAGACTATGTACAGCCCAGTGCTTAAGCATTAAGTGCAATGTGTTAAATAAATCTGGACGTTAAAGGGTGCTGCAGTGAATGGCAGAAGAAAAGATAAAAAGGAAGGTCATACAAATACCATGAGATACTGACTTTTGTTCTGAAAAATGAAAAGTCAATCTAAGAAAAATCTAAGAGAGAGAGAAAAAAGCAAAACATGAATGGGGTCCATCAGAGGGAGAGGAAGATTTAGGGAGGGGACGGAGGAAATATTTTCACAGTAAGATTTTAGATTCCTGGGAATGAGAAGAGATAAGCAGAGAAGGAGGCTAGGAAGTCGGGGTTGTATACAGGTGGAGCAGGAAATTATTTCAGTCTAAACTAAAGTCAGAGTGGAAGTGAGAAAGAAAGCACTCAATTTGTAAGATTTCTGCTCAGGAAGTGGAGCTGGGGTCCCCAGGGAGTGACTGTGGCCGAGGAGGAAATGGAGGAATAATAGATGATTCGAGACCCAGGAGCTTGGGAGGCGAGGAGGTGTTATTGACAGTCAAGAACGGGACTAGGGCTTCTTGAAAAGGAAACAAACAGGGTTCATTTTTAGGTTGGTTATTTGATGTATGAGGAGAAACATTCAAAAGTCAAGACTTGAGGGAGGATGTGTCTAGGAAACAGAGGGCAAAGGGGATGGAAGCGCCCAGGGGACGAATCCACTTACTGCACACGTGGAGAAGAAACGTCTGAAGGGCTGAATTCAGCAGGAGGTGAAAACACAGACTGTGAGCGTGGTTGCTGGGGCTTTATGAGATGGGCCTGACTTGACTGTTTTCTGTGCATCTACGCTTGTATATCTTTCTGTGCTTTTGTCTGATTCATGAAGCTTGTGGAATCTGCTTTTTTATAGATGGAAAGAATGAACGTTTGGTGATTAAGGTAAAGAGAGGACTTGGGAGGGGAAATGGGGAGAGCTCTTGAATAAAGCCAACGACAGAAGTCAGAATTCTTATGAATCACAGTGAATGAAATTTTATAAATAACCAGAAGGAAGGCAGAATGGAGGGTAGATAAGATTTTGACGAGATGAACACAAGACTGATTTTGAAAGTGCAGAGGAAGTAACAGAAGCGGAGTGACAGGGGACAGGATGTGAGGCAATGGGAGGCGAGTGGGGGTAAGGGACAGAGGAAAAGGAAAGCGTCCTGGAAGAAACTGGGAGGAATGCCTAGGGAATCAGAGGCAAATGCGTGGGAGAAACGACTCAGACGGCCAGGGCCACCTGTCCTTTTCCTAGAGAAACAGAGGCAGCTTCCACCCTATTCTTTTCAGCAGTTAAAGGCAGAATTGATGCGTGAAGATCCCAGAAGAAGGGAAGTTTCTGATGTTAATTTGTGAACTAGGTTTAGAGGTTAAGACAGGCAGGGACCTGACAGATGAAGTTATCAGTAACCTAGAAGTGAACACAATATATGGCTTGAAGAGCCAGAGATGCATCAAGCTATTACTGAGGCTGCTTCCAAATTTTTCAAAGTGAAGAAAAGAACCATATGGGACTCATGATGAGGCCTTAGGAAGCCCGAAATCCAACTAGACACCATGGATACTAGTCAAGAGACAGAGAAATAAGTTTTAAAGAACAACGCACACACACACACACACACACACACACACACACACACACGGAAAAATACTAGAAGGTGGGTGCCTATAGGTAGTGATGTTGAATAGTATCCATTTTTCTACTTTCATGCTTTTGCATTATTTTAAATTTGAATTAGTTGGTAATCAGAAAAACTGTATTTCTTTTTTATCATTAAGGAAACCAGCTCACTTTGAAAATCAAGCCAAATGAAGGATTAAACCATCTTAATATGCACTAATATGCAAGCAGTTAATCCTTGAAAAAATCTTTTTTCATCTTGTTCCATAAGCGGTAGGGCATTTTTGCAAGCAGGTAAGAACTTTAAAGCAATGTGATTTCAAAACACGAAGAACAATTACCATTTATTTTTAATGTACTCAATAGATACTTATTGGATAGAAGTGGAACTTAGAAGAGAGTTGAGTTTTGCAGGTATGTACTCTACACAGCAGTTAAGGTCTGATCTCTGTTACTAGAAAACCTCATGGAGGCTCTTCTGTTTGGGGAAAGTTAATGGTTCTTTGAGGCCAGTCTCCATGACAGACTCCTCTTCAGGAAACTCTCTGTGTGTGACCTCCAAGCAAACACATCTTCTGGTTTTCTAGGCCAGACTCGATTTGAAATCTATCATCAAACCATCCCACAAACCATAGGAATGTCCCAGCAGCTTCAGCATTTCTGACTTCTGAACTGTGTCTGACGCAGACGGCTCTGAGAATCTGGAAACACCACTAAGACCTCTGTGGGGTCCTGTGATTGAAGTTCTGGTTGGAGAACACGGCACCTGGAGCCACATATTGAATGTCAATGCCCCGCCTTGGTCTCCCAGCTCCCTCACCTGCCTCCCTAGACTCGGAACAAGGTTAGACAGAGCCCTGGCCCTTGACCTGGGTGCTTTATGCAGAGTGATATAACTCCCTCTTTTCGCAGAGGAAGGAGGCCTAATGACCTCTATGGCTAAGCCAGTGGCCTTTGAGAGGGCAGAGGACTCAGTGGGGTTGGATCAAAAAGTCAGAAGTTAAAAGCACCTTCTTTTTATTTCTGTGAACAGAATTCTAAAGGGAGGGACTTCCATGGTGGCCCCGTGCCTAAGACTCTGTGATCCCACTAAGAGGGCCTGGGTTCGATCCCTGACCAGGGAGCTAGATCCCACATGCTGTAAAGAAGATGGATGATCCCTCGTGCTAAAACACCTAGCCAGCCAAATAAATTAATTAATAATAAATAAATAAATAATAACTCTTTTTAAGAATGGAATTTGAAAGGGCTGGAGATTCTCTTATTTGTGCCTCCCATGTCTTTGACCCCGCGTGGGGCCGAGGGGAGTTTCTTCCTGGTCCAGGCACTGGGGATGCTGTCGTCACTAGGGAGATGCCCCTGAAGGTGCTCGGTCAACCCAAGCTGTGTGGTCCATGTGAGCCAGAGGGAGGCAAGGGGGCTCTGGTCACCCCATCCCTGACTTCCCTCCACCTGTGTGTCTTCTTTCTCTGCTGCATGGGTTCTCCTGCTCATCTCCATGGATAAAATGTTCTTTCTCAGCTGTATGGCCGCTCGCCTCGATGGATTTCTTCCACGGTCTTTCTGTAATGGTGTTTCTTTCTTCTTTCACTTAAAACAGCAGGCTTCTGCTTTTTGGGTTGAGTTAATGGGGAATGGAAGGGAGCAGGCACGGTCTCCGCGGACTCTCCGAGAATCCCCCAAGCCCCCTGACAAATGGCTTCCGTTTTCAGCTGATTTCTTCTGATGCTGTTCATGCTCACCTAGGTGGAATATTTTATATGCCAGGCAGAAGTTCATGAAACAGCCCACACTGGGTTGGATTGTAAGTAATACCTTGTGGGGGAGTAGGGGANTCCCCCAAGCCCCCTGACAAATGGCTTCCGTTTTCAGCTGATTTCTTCTGATGCTGTTCATGCTCACCTAGGTGGAATATTTTATATGCCAGGCAGAAGTTCATGAAACAGCCCACACTGGGTTGGATTGTAAGTAATACCTTGTGGGGGAGTAGGGGAGAATCGGCGAGCTTCTGGTTATCAGTCCTGCCTGCTTGGTCCTTTGCTGTCCTCAGAAGAACAAAGCGTCACATCTGCTTTCCTTGCCTTGCAAGGAGGCTTTCCCCGTCTCACTGCGAGCTTTATATCCGTGGGTCTTCCTCTAACCCCTCACACACAATAGATTGCATCTATTTAAGTATCCAGATCCCTTTGGAAACAAAGCGTTCTTCTCACACACACACACACACAAAAGGATCTTTCAGGCAGCAGACCTGCAGGTAGTAATTTTAATAGCCACTAATGCGAATTAATAATTCTAATAACCTCATTTCAGATGTGTTATCAGGACACTGGAGAGGGTTGCCATGGCTCCTGTATTTTATTGCTCACAGCTGTGCAAACTCATTTTGGCCAGAGAAATTCTCCTGTCTAACCTCTCCTTTCATTGGTTTTGGTTTGTGCAATCTCAGGAGTGTGGATTAAAAAAAAAAAAAAACAACAAACTTAAGGGAAAGTTGTGTTCTGCAGACTCTAAATAAATAAGTAAACCCTTTAGATATGTGATAATAAGGCGTCCTGGTGCTTTCAAAAAGAAGTATGTGGTTTACATTCACGAAATTAAACTGTTGTTCTGGCACGATATATCAATATCAATTATAATTTGTCAATAATTCCAAAGCACCTTCTTTAAGTGCACTGGAGAATAAACAATATTCCTTAACAAACTACTTTGGGTATTATTACCTCCTACAAGATTCCAAAAAGTGCATTAAGTAATTCATCATCTCAGGCCTGTAACCAAGAACAGACCCCTGAATGTTTAGCTAAGTGTGGTAGAATGTTCCAAGGCATTGCATGAGCACAGGGTAACCCCATGGAAGTCTCACCTTTTTTGTCTTACATGTGCTCACAGCTGGCCAGGTAAGATTCCTATCTTAATAACCGTAGTAGGATACTAAACAGAACTCCATTTATTAATCACCTGCTAATGTCCTGGCCTATGACAACATTTTAAATACACTTTCTTTCTGAATTCTCACAGCATTCCTATAAGGCTGTCATGTAGGTGGTTAAACATGGCCCCAATTTCTTTGGCACTCTCTTTGAGAGGTGTGGTCTGTGCCTGCTCCCTGTGAATCTGGGCAGGCTTGTGGCTGCACGGACTAGTAGAACACAGCATAGATGACACTGTGTGACTTCCAAGGTGTCTTAAAAGGCGACACACCTGCTGACTTGGTTTTTGGAACAATTGCCCTTTGAGCCTGGAGCCATCATGTTAGAGATTGGATGCCCTGGGGCTGCCATGTTGTGAGGAAGCCCAGGTGTATCTAGGTGCTCCTAGTAGCAATGCCAGCAAACTCGGTGCTAGGCACGTGAGAGGTCAAAACTGCGGCTCATTCCTGTAGTAGATTCCGTCTTCCCAGCTGAGGTCCCAGACTGTGAAGCAGAGATAAGCCGTCCTCTTCTTGTCTTGACTTGAAATCCTGATCTACAGACTCTGTGGGCATAATAAAATCGTTGTCTTATCCCTAACTTTCGGGGGTGGTTTGTTTTGGTGCCATTGGTAACCAGAACACTGGGGACACTTAGAAGTTAAACATCTTATTAATAAGTAAGTGAGCAGGACTGGGATTCAAAACCAAGTCTGTTTGGTGCCACATCTCAAGACCTTTTACCACCATTATAAAAGTGCCACGGAGAGAAGTCTATAAAAGGTGTTATTAAAACATAAGAAGCAAGTATTTTTCTTTCTGCCCAGGGTCATTACTGTGGACTTGCCAACCCTAAATTCAGAAAAAGTTATGCAAACATGCGATCTTTAATTAAAGTCTGTTTTCTAAATCCACCTCTGGGTTCCTACCAAATTTTCATGTATCTGATTTGAAAAGAAGCCAACTCATTGACTTTCACTTTTATCTGAACCCATATGGCAGTCTGGAACTCACAGGAACCCCTCAAGTTCTATCTTCCTCCCATCATGCCACTGGAAGCCAGGCATGGAAAAAGCTTCCCTCATTCCTTGCCATTTAAATGCTGTCTTCTTGGTTCGTTAAAAAAAAAAGAGAGAGAGAGAAAGAGAGATCTAAGCCTTGACAAACCTGGTTTAGGGCTCAGGGCTATAAGAGAGATGAAAATCTGAAGACATAAGCCCATCCCACCACAGTGCAAGAGGTGCAATGTCTCTATCAGAGGGTTGTGATCTAATAAACCCAAACTCATCCTCCCTCTTCACACAGGCCTGTACCAAAAGGTAGGGCCAACATTATATCCACCTAGAGGTATGCAGGGCTAAGGGGAATGCTCTATGAAACTTGGATAATTTAATAAAAACTTCAAGCCTCTTTGGAGCTGAATTCTAGGCAACATAAGATCATATTCATGCTTATTCATGTCTGATTCTTTGTGATCCCATGGACTGTAGCCCTCCAGGCTCCCCTGCCCTTGGAATTTTTCAGGCAAAAATACTGGAGTGGGCTGCCATTTCCTCCTCCAGGGGATCTTCCCAACCCAGGGACTGAACCTGCATCTCCTGTGTTTCCTGCATTGCAGGAGGATTCTTTACCCCCTGAGCCATCAAGGAAGCCTCCTAGGCAACATATACAATGACATTTTATATCAACTACATATTCCTGGAACAGATGGACTACCTTTGTGGAGCCTTCTTCATAATGAGAGGTCTTAATGCAAGGTCATAGGTGACAGAATTGCTTATGCAATTAGTCACCGGGCGGATCTAGAAGCCTTGGGGAATAAGGGACTTTCCTTGCTGAGGAATTTTATTTATTAATTGTTCATTATAATTTCTCTTACCAGCTTCTCGGTGGATTCGGGGTTTACAAAGACAGACTGAGGGGAAAAGTGTACAAGGGAACAAACGTCCCACCAGGTAACAGTGCTGTTTGCAGTGGCGTTCAGGAGATTCAGGTGGAGAAACAGTGCAGATGTGTTTTGTCGTCATCCTTGCTGAGCACCTCCTGGTGGGACGCCCCCTCCCCCCCCACAACCATGTGAATCACACAGGACTCTGGAGCTGCCACCCACTTGTAGGTCCTGTGGAAATGGTGGAGGATTCTAGGACAGCTGAATGCTTTTCTGGAGCCCCAGGATCTTCATTCTGCCTCACAGGCTATTACATCTCATCCAAAATCCCTGTCTCTCTTTTTTTGATTTCTTCGATTTTTAACTGAAGTATAATGTACAGGGCTTCCCTGGTGACTNGGTGGAGGATTCTAGGACAGCTGAATGCTTTTCTGGAGCCCCAGGATCTTCATTCTGCCTCACAGGCTATTACATCTCATCCAAAATCCCTGTCTCTCTTTTTTTGATTTCTTCGATTTTTAACTGAAGTATAATGTACAGGGCTTCCCTGGTGACTCAGACAGTGAAGAATCTGCTTGCCAATGCAGGAGACCCAGGTTTGAGCCCTGGGTTGGGAAGATTCCCTGGAGGAGGAAATGGCAACCTACCCTGGTATTCTTGCCTGGAGAATCCCAGGAACAAAGGAGAATGGCAGGCTACAGTCCATGGGGTTGCAGAGCCAGACATGACTGAATGACTAAGCACACACACACACACTCATGACCAATGTACAATATTATACAAAGTAATGCTTTGCAATCTTTAAATCTTATTCTCCACTAATATAAAATATTGGTTATATCCCCCATGTTGTACAATATATCCTTGACTGATCGACTTCTTTCACTTTTCACTTTCATGCATTGCAGAAGGAAATGGCAACCCTCTCCAGTGTTCTTGCCTGGAGAATCCCAGGGATGGTGAAGCCTAGTGGGCTGCCATCTCTGGGGTCGCACAGGGTCAGACACGACGGAAGCGACTTAGCAGCAGCAACAGCAGCAGCTTATTTGATGGGCTTCCCTGGTGGCTCAGTGGTAAAGAATTCACCTGCAATGCAGGAGACATGAGTTTGATCTTCCTGGGCTGGGAAGATCCCCTGGAGAAGGAAATGACATGCCACTCCAGTATCTTGCCTGGGAAATCCCATGGACAGAGGAGTCTGACAGGCTACAGTTCGTGGGGTCACAAAGAATCAGATACAACTTAGTGACTAAACAACAATAAACAAGCTTATTTTAAACCTAATAGTTTGTACCTCTTAATCCCCCACCCTTATCTTGAACCTCCTCTCCTCTCTATGAGTAACTACTGGTTTATTTTTTTTGTATCTGTGAGCTTGCTTCTTTTCTGATATATTCACTAGTTTTTTGTGTTTTTAAAATTCCATGTATATTTGATATCATGTAGTACTCATCTTTCTCTGTCTGACTTATTTCACTTGAGCAGAATGCCCTCCAAGCCCATCCATGTTACCACGAATGGCAGAATTTTGTTCTTCTTTATCGCAGAGCAGTATTCCATTGTGCATGGTGTATTATGTTTTCTTTTTTCCATTCATCTGTTGATGGAAACGTCTTATCTCTTGAACTGCCCTGGGCAGGCTGATGGATCCTGTTGACCTCTCTCGAACTTGGTGGGTTCTATGACATCAGCAAGCAACATGACATTGAAATGCAAACTGCTGGAAGGTTCCTGAGATCATGCGATATCCTTACGAGTATAAATAACAAGCTGGCTTCCTTTAGGTGGCAAGGGACTGGGTACAAACACTTCTTAACTGACCATTGACTGTTGTTATGACGCAGAGTTTTCATATAGAAAAGAAAAATATGTCCATGTACTTTAAAAAATTGAGCGTGGCATTAAATATTGCCAGTTACTTTTTTTTTTTCTGTAGGTTTGTCTTCTGCATGGAGTTTGTGGTATAATTCTTTGCAGGTTATAAAAGTACATAATCACTTTTGACAAATATAGATACACATATTTTCCCCACTAGCAATAAGTGGATTAGATGATATTTCAGATCTAGACAACCCTAATTAAATTACGCCTAACTTTCCTGGCCTCTGTGGATTGATCCTTCCTGACCCTCACAGCCCATCAGAATAAATGAAAAGAGAGCATTCTAATATTTTTTCACATTAAAACTTTTACAGGAGCCTTCAGATCTGTAGACTGAATATATACATCAAAGTGCAACCAGCAAGTGCTTGCTTGTTTTTTTCTTTTTTTAACCTGTGGTAGTATAAATTAACATTATGTCAGGAAATAGACTACTGCAAAGAGAGGTCATTTAAATTACATTTTTACTGTTTCCACATTCATTTAAGAAAGAAAAAATATTATTTTAAAAACAAGAATCCTTTCTTAAGACAGGATTCTAAACGTGTGCTGATACCTTTATCTTGTTAACAGTACAGGATAAAAGTACCGTGGGAAATGATGACCAAAATACATTTTCTTTAAATGGGCAAAGTAGTGGAAATTTTCCTTATGATGCCATGCACTACAAATTGTCTTTCATGTGAAAGGAACCTTTTTGCTCCTTGTGAGGTGTCTGTAGTAAACACTGTGAGAAAGCATTTTTGCCACTTGTGAAACGACAATGTTTATGTTATATGCTTTTTTCTTCTTTTTAAAGAAAGGTTGGATACATTATGCTGTTTGTTTAAAAAATAGATTTTCATGTCAAGATAACAGATGTGCCCTTTTAAAAATAAGTATCAAATTCGAAAATTATGAGTAACGTAGCCTATTGGAACTAAAAAAAGTTTTTCTTCTTTTTCCTTCTTTCTCTGCTTTCCTTTTCTCTGCCTCATATAAGGATAATTTATGATTTTCTGAAATTCATCAAATTCCCTTGAGGATTTACAATATAATCCTGTTTGTGAATATTTACATACTAAGTCTTTAGGGTGACCCCTATTATATAATTTAAGGTGCTACCCCCCACCTTGGGAATAATACTACAAGGTTCTCATCTGAAAGGAATATCCATATATTTTTATTAACTAGCAGCAAGATCTATGTCTTGCTCAATTCTTTGAATTCTCTGCAGTGGTTAGTTTTAATTACAAAGCCTTACACATAAGAGTGTGTTGTGTTAGTTGCTTCAGTCATGTCTGACTCTCTGTGACCCCATGGACTATAGCCCACCAGGCTCCTCTGTCCCTGGAGCTCTCCAAGCAAGAATACTGCAGTGAGTTGCCATTCCCTTCTCCAGGGAACCTTCCCAACCCAAGGATCAAACCCAGGTCTCCTACACTGCAGGCAGATTCTTTACCATCTGAGCTACCAGGGAAGCCCTACACATAGCAGGTACCAAATAAGTATTTGAATTAACTCGAACCATGGCATTAATCAATATGATGGGTGATTGGTGCTTCTTGATTATAGCAGTATATAATCACAATGTAAAAAATTATATGATGACCTGGTGATTTTGCTATTTTGCTGAGTATTCATCTGTCTGATTAATCACAAGGCCTTTTTATGCAGATTTATGATTGACTTCATCATCTACTGGTGGTGCCTGCATTCATGGGCATTTTGATGGAGGTTTGGCATCAGCATTAGGTACTGGGTTTTTTTCCAACTCTAGTCCTCTCAGAGTGCACTTCCCAATCCCATGTTGGCTAGAAAAGATATTTTGGCTAAACATATGCACACACACCACTGGAAATTTCTTAAGCCTGCCCATTTTCAATTTTAACTCTTAATTCAAAGAATTCTACATAGGATAAAGGTTGATTATAGAAGGAAAGACAGATTTTGCTCTCTGAGTTTTCATTTTGGCATCCGTACATCATGTAAATCTTGAAGAAGTACCAAATCCTTCAAAATAAATTACAGTAAAGATACATTTCCCCTCTCTTTGGCACCTCCCCAAGGCTCACAGTTTCAGAATGCCTGCTATTCCTTACATCATCAAGGTGGCCTCTTGACTAGCACTGTATATTTCACATTGAGTCAAAGAAACTGACTACCAGAGAGGTTAAATATCAAAATCAAAATCAAAATCAGTAAACTTACCAGTGTTTTTTTCAGTCGTTTCTGCTCGTCCATGAAAAAAGATCATATTGTAACAGAATTAATCATTCTTTCTCATCCTAATGAAAAATCTTGACATACTAGTTATTTTCCAAATCCTCCCTCCCTCCTTCTTAAAATGTTGTTTTCAGTTACTCAGTACTCACGACTTGAAGAACCAAAAACTAAATAAAACCTAAATTACTTAAATTTTGTGTTATATACCTTCCCCCAAATTACTTCCAGAGGTCATTTAAATATGCCTAACATCGCCTCTGAAAAAAATTAAATTCCATTAACTCTTTGAATTCCTGTTCCTGCTCTTTCTGTCTTATTATACTCCTCACAGTTAATTCAGTCTTCTTTCCCTATCCCCTCCCATCCAGGGAACCTCTGTTGTCTCCTACAACTGCCTGTCTTTCCCCTTCTGAAAAGCAATTGAAAACATCTTTGCTGGCTACTCTGAGGGAATTCATCCATTTAACATAAAGTTACTCAAGAATTCCCCTAATGGAGAACATAAACATCTCCTAGTAGTTTCTGCAGATGACAAGCTCAAGAAAGATCAGCCAAATTTTGACCAGTACCCAAACTCAGGTGGGCGGTCACTGAGGGATCTGGATGCTATGTAAGCCCTTCATCCAGGGCATGTTTTCTTGCTAAGATATTCCCACTGTTCACTCCTGTCTGTCCCCTTATTCACTTGAATAATCACTAGCAGCAGCAGAAACCTCACTATCCACATCATCCTCTCTGAGCCTGAACCATAGATAAGAGGAGTACAGTTCCTTCCTTATGAATTCATCACCTTCTTGATTACCAATGCAGACAGCATCTTAGGTATAGAATTTCTGAGCAAAGGCTAGGATCTTTTAAGTGAGTCCTGATCTCACCTTAGTGGCCAGTGTTACCTGCCCTTCCCCACTTCTTATCAAGCTGCCAACCAAGACAAGGCTGACTTCCTTAAAACGGACCTCAGGGGATGTTCATGCCATATGGCAGCACGAGGCCATCACCCTATGCTCCCAGTATTTTCCCCTACAGCTTACGCAAATTGTAAATTATTATCCAGAAAATAATGGTAAAGAGAGACAAGGGCAGGAAAGAGATCTGCTGTAAAGCCTCCATTAGCAAATGAGATTGGCTCTCCTACTCATGTGAAAAGTTCAAGGAGGCAATCTTATTAAACAGCCATTTTGCATAAAGAAATAATATGCCATAATGGACCTTTTCAAATAACTTTGATGTTTTCCAGAACAGTTTATTAATACCGTACTCTGGAAGAATAAAGGGTGAAGTCTCACAAGAGGATAAAATCAGCCGTGGTTGAGCAGTAGGTCACGGCTCGGCAGATTCCCCGCTGTCTTTCTGGAAAATGCTTCCATCCTCTCAGCACAATTTCCCGCCACCACGCCCCCATTTTATCTGGGCATTGTTTACATCAGGAAAACAGTCCTGATTTTCAATTGTCTATAAATGACAGCCCAAGAGATAATAATGAACTACCACATGACTGCTCTGGTTTTCCAATCCTTTCCCTCAATGCCCGTGGCCCTCTTAAGACAGGAAACATGGCGGAGGGTGGGTTGGAGGGGCAGGAGGGTGATGAGGCTGTGTCCCAGGTTTGCAAGGGACAAGTTAATAATTTACTGATTTGAAGTAGGCTTCACAAGCAAGACCCATCATTTGGCTTCTTGACTGGATGTGTCCCTGTGTACCTGGATACACCTGTGTGCTGAACTCATCCAACCACTGCTTATCAAACTCCTTCACTGCATTTGCCCAATCCTGCCTGCTTTCTACTATACCACTCAGCCTTCTGTCCCACTCTCCTGGGTAGGTTTCAGGAAATAAAAAGCCTCTTAAGTGCTTTCAGTTTCTCCATGTTTTGGATACATTCTCATAAGTGATTACTTCTCATTACATTAATTAATAGCACCGTAATTTTACAAGTGCATTCAGCAGAGCACTAGTTTTGTAGGTTGTTAAACGGATCCCTTGCCAAACAAATTTGGGAAACCCTGGAAAAAATAAAGTTAAACCATTTTGTTTACCATGGAAATTTTGCATACTATAGAACTTGTAATAGATTTATATGTTTTACGAAACGTCTGGAGAGTCATATATATATATATATTTTTTTGATGTGGGCCATTTTAAAAGTATTGAATTTGCTACAGTATTGTTTCTGTTTCATGTTTTGGTTTTCTGGTCCTGAGGCAAGTGTGATTTTAGCCTCCCAACCAGGGATTAAACCCATACCCCTGCATTGGACAGTGAAGTTTTAAACCATTGGACTGCCAGGGAAGTCCCTATATTGTTTGTTGCACTTTTCAAACTTATTCCACTTGTGTCAAGGAATCCCTTTTATCAGACATGCCTTGTGTACTATGATGCTCCAGCAGGAGTCACAGAGGGAGAAAGACTGACTGATTTTTTTTTTTTCCTAGACTTGATCAGCTTGTGTGGTCTAAGGTGGCTAGAGAACCAACAAACAGATAGCACAGGAGTGGGATGGTAAGAGCTCTACATTCTAGAGACTCTCTCTTGCTGGTTTTGATGATGCAAGTGGCCATATTAGAGAGACCTGCATAGCAAAACATTGAAAGCAGCTTTCCCCAACAGCCAGTGAGAAACATCAAGCCCACAGACCTTCAGAGACTGAATCCTGCCAATAGTCACATAGGGCATCCTTCCCCAGTCCACGCTTCAGATGATGCTGCAGCCCCTGGACCCCCAACTGCAACCTGGGAGAGACAGGAAGATCAAACCAGTCCATCCTAAATGAAATCAACCCTGAATATTCATTGGAAAGACTGATGCTGAAGCTGAAGCTCCAATACTTTGGCCACTTGATGTCCAGAACTGACTCATTGGAAAAGACCCTGATGCTGGGAAAGATTGAGAGTAGGAGGAGAAGGGGATGACAGAGGATGAGATAGTTGGATGGCGTCACCAACTCGATGGACATGAGTTTGAGTGAAGGACAGGGAAGCCTGTGTGCTGCAGTTCATGGGGTCACAAAGAGGTGGACACAACTGAGCGGCTGAACAAAAATGACAACAATCAGAGACAAGAAGCAGAAGACAAGCTGGGCTGTATCTCCATTCCTGACCCACAGAAACTGTGAGATAATAAAAATTTTAAGCCACTAAAAGTTGGGGGTAATTTATTATGTGGCAAGAGGTAACCAATACAGATTTTGGTCTGGAGTCTAGAATAATATGAACCAATGTCTCAGTGGGATTAGTTTTAAAACTCATAATTGAGAATATAAGTCCCATGCAGAGTTTTGGAGGAGAAAACCAGACAACTTTTCTTAGGATAAGAAAGCATATCCCTGTCATGAAGAAAAGAACATATAAGGACTTGCAGCATCAATCATTGCAGAGACTATTTCCTGAGAAATGTTTTTCTTTATTTTATGTACTGCAAAATAGAGAGTAGCAGAATGAATAATTTTCCTTGTCCTCAAGATACTTTGTCTCTGGAAGAGAAGTGAATAAATAATTGAGCATCTATTTTCAAAAGCTCAAGTAAAATAAAGGTACCAAATGCTATAGAAGCTATACTTCCATGTGTACATATGGGAGAGATTAGTTCCAACAGAGTGGAAGAAGAGAACTAAGACGTTTACTTGGAGGAAATGCCAATTGAATTGGCCTTGAGAAATCGGAAATAAAATAGTAGTATTTTAACAGATGGAAGGGGTGAGCAAAAGCATTCCTGGAGGAAAGTATAAGAAAATGTTCAGATACAAGAAAGTATGGAGTGAACTCAGGGTGTCTTCAGGAAGCACGTGTGGGACATTAAATAGAGTGCCTCTTAGAAAGAACTAAAACAATAAAGTGTTCAAATGATTTTTTATGAACTGGGTGGACTTTTTTTTTTTATGGACTGAATTTATTAATTAAAAAAAATTAATTTTTATTGGAATATAGTTGTTTTGGGCTTCCCTGTTGGCTTAGCAGTAAAGAATCTGCCTACCAATGCAGGAGACACAGGTTAGATCCCTGGGTTGGGGAGATCTTCTGGAGAAGGAAATGGCAACCCACTCCAGTATTCTTGCCTGGGAAATGCCATGGACAGAGGAGCCTGGCAGACTTCAGCCCATGGGGTCTCAAAAGAGTCAAACACAACTTAGCAACTAAACAACAGCAACATGTTAATAGTTGCTTTACAATGTTGTGTTAGTTTTGACTGTACAGCAAAGTGAATCAGTCATACATATATGTGTACCCCCTCCCTTTTGGACTTCCTTCTCATTCAGGTCACCACAGTGCATTAAGTAGAATTCCCTGTGCTATTTCTATCAAACATTTAGAGGAAAGACTGGGTGGATTTTTATTTCAACAAATTACATCATGGGCATGACAATTTGGCTACCAGAATTAAAATGCAGCCTCAGTTTCTATCCATTTGCTTTCAGCTGTAAGTCAGACACAGAGAACAGACACCTTCCTTCAGATAAGCCTCACCACCCATTTCCAAACGGCCTCAAGAGTTCCATGAGTTGAAGCCCATGACTTGAGATAATAGGAGATTGAAACCCTCCAAGCCAAAGACCACAAAACCTGTAGTTGCCTCTAGATAAGATTCCATACTGTTTCTCAGAAACTTCCTCTCATAACGTTCAACAACTTGAACAGCCAGACTACTTTTCTTGATTTTGTGTTCCCTGATGGTTAATTACCCACTTGCAAACTGTGAAGATATTTAACTCCTCTCTGAAAAGTTCTGAGTTTCTCTGACCTTTCTTTACAGGTCCTTTTTCTAAGTCATTAATAATTGTCATGTTCTCCTCTGGATCTAGTCCAAATTCTCTATGTCTCTTTAGTAGTAAAGACCCCATCTTGGCAGAGCCCATTAATAAAGGGCCTTACGTATGACAGATGGGGTTAAAGAATGACTTGGCTTTCATATTTCATATTCCAAGCACATGACATCACGTGATGTTTACTTTCTAATGTCAGGACCATGTCAGGGCCCACATTTGTTCTGCCCATCATGACTTCTAGAGTTAAGAGAAGTTTTGGCTGTATGAACAGATTACTACACTCTTCTTCAGGATCATAGAATTGAGGAGTTATTACCCTTTGCACTGGCTATATTGTAACAAATATCCAATGTGATTACAATTTTAATGTTAGAACATGGAAAGTGAAGCAATGTGCTGTTGGGTAAGCAGCACAAACTCACCTAAGAACTTTCACAGGCACCTTCGAGGGTCTCACTGACATCCTACTATGCATGTTGAGTTATTTTTAATTCTATCATGATTTGCCATTGAACAAACTGAGGTGCAGAACATGGTAATTTATTTACATAAGTAAATCCTAGATGACAAATGCTTAAAAATCTAATTGAAATCAAATAAACCCTCATGGGACCTGCCTCTTCAAGCAAACACTCTGCCTCTAGATTATCCCCTGACTTGTCATAACATTTATACCCTAAATCACTAATAAGAACATGTAAGGAAATTGTAGTGTAGTAGCTAAAATTTAGGGCCAGCTTCAATATTTGAATGATTAGGGTGTGGCAGAGAGGACTGGTGAGTTGTCTGGGCGCCTGTGTAGCTCATTCAGTGGGTCTCTTGCCACGTCATTAAAACCAAGATGCTGCTCACTCATGACCCTAAAAGAAGGTGCTGGGCAGAACTGGTATTTTTCCTCTGATCAAACAAAGCCACCACCTTCCTCTTAGGTGGCGAAATCCTGTCTTTTTAACACTTAAAGGTGCCCACCACAGTTAGACTTGAGTGAACGGACCAATAAGTCTTGAAGCCTTGAGAAAAGACCTTCCTTTCTCCCCAACCTGGCTAGTGTCCAGCAGTAAAAGGCAGTACATCTGTCCATCCAGTTATCTGCCTACTTCCTCCAAGGTCTCTATTCTTGGCTGAAAGGTCCTATCTCACCAGACGAACCTGTTTTTATCTTCACCTTAAAAAAAAATTATTTTCAACTGAGCTAAAAAACCAAGGTTGCACAACTGCTTAATAGTCGAGAAAGTCGCAGGGTACGTGGGTCTTACCACCAGTGTTCTCTCTGTTAAGTCACACAATTAATAGTGAAAATTAACTGGGGACTTTAGTGCTTGGTAATACCATTCCTATACGATTATAATGTTTTGTCATTATAAAATTATGGATGTCATTGGGTGGTAAGAATCAGGAATTGCACAGAACCAGTCAGCAAATTATATTTTAAGTATTCCCCTTGGAATCAATTAAAGAACATCTTTAACAAATTAGTTCTTTTGTTTCATCATTATCATTAGAAAGGAATACGTAAACAGAATGTTTAGGCAATGAAATATTTTTCATTCACATTAATTACAGCAAATTAGCTAAGAATTTGTAATAAATTGTGAAGTTTGACACCTTATAAACTTATTAAAATGAAAGCTTTCCTCATAGCCTTTAAATTATTCATTTTCATGGCTTAAAATGATAATTTAATAGTTTTATTGGCATGCGATAATTTTTAAATTACAAGAATATAGTGATGTTACTAGTTCTTTATGTATACACCTAAAAATCACCTTAATCATTTCAGTAGCAATAAAAAATAATGAACAGGTGCTCCAATCTGATTGGTTGCATAGTTTTCCAGCTCTTTCGCAAAACAAATAAAAATTCTTCAATAAATCACTAATATATCTGTAAAAAAAAATTAATCTGAGAAAACCAAGCATTTTCTTACTTCCATTTGATTTTGTGAAAATTTCACTTGGTACTGCTTTCTCTTTTCCTCATTTTTTTTCACTTTAGTCACACTCTTGACTTCCTATGTGACTAAAGGAGGAAGCAAAGAGTGCATTCTGGTTTTCGGCCTAAATCCCCCACTCTCCCTCTTCCTTGGAGAGAGTTCTCTGCAGTGTGTCTCCACTTCGTACCTCGTTTCAGCACTTGACCCTCTCTGATCAGGCTTCTATTTCCATCATCCTCTGAAATGGCTCTTTAAAAAGTCACCAGTGTCATTTCCTTTCCCTTTTCTCACTTGACTTCTTAGAATCTTTCAAAAACACTTGAACATTTCCTACTTGGTGAAACACTGTTCTTGGTTTCCTTTTTAGATTTTTTTTTTTTTTTGATGTGGACCATTTTTAAAGTCTTTATTGAATCTGTTACAATATTGCTTCTGTTTCACGTTTTGGTTTTTTGGCCGAGAGGCATGAGGGGTCTCAGCTCCCCGGAAACCTGCACCCTCTGCACTGGAAGGTGAAATCTTAACCACTGGATCACCAGGGAAGTCCCTGTTCTTGGTTTCTTTACCATTGTCCTCTGCCTTCTGTGACACAGCTAGTCTCCTCCCCTAGCTTCTCTTCCTCTGCTCAATATCAAAGTCATAATCTCAGCCTCCTCCTCTTCTGTATCTTTGCTTCTTTCCCAGGTAATTTTATCAAGTCCCATTGCTAGAGCTATCATCTATATGACGATGAAGTCCAAATCTATTACTTCTGTCCTGATCTTCTCTGGATATTCAACTTCTACACTTGAAAGACTCAGAGGCTCTCAATTTGATGTTCAAAACAGAATCCCTGATTTCTTACCACAAACACATTCCCAGTCTGCCCTTGCCAGCAAAATATTCCAGTATCAAAATTGAGAAACTAGGGTGGCATTCTTGACTTCTTTTATTTCCCTATTCCCTGTTTTGAATCCATCACAAGATCTATTAACTCTGCCACCAGAACATGTGCCAAACACATCTCCTTCTGTTTGCCTCTCACTGCCACACTGCTTCTTACTCATAAAAAGATGAACGAGACATGTTTTTTCTCCTCCAGGAATTCATACTAGCTTGCACCATATTTCTTGCAATCTAAACCAAAGCTTTGCTGCATGAAGGGCAACCATGTCTTTCCATTCCTCTTTAAATCAGTTTTCTCTGTGGGCTTCCTGTANCTTCTTACTCATAAAAAGATGAACGAGACATGTTTTTTCTCCTCCAGGAATTCATACTAGCTTGCACCATATTTCTTGCAATCTAAACCAAAGCTTTGCTGCATGAAGGGCAACCATGTCTTTCCATTCCTCTTTAAATCAGTTTTCTCTGTGGGCTTCCTGTAAGTTTGAATTATGGTTTAATGTTCATTTATTGTTGGGATTATGATTAAAGTGAAATTAATCTCTGAAAAAGCCTCATCTATACGGATTCACTAAATCAAAAAAATTTGAGGGTGCATTTTACTTCTGTTCCTTCTCTAATAACCAACTTCTGGTTAATCAAACAAGTACTGCAATAAATTCATGTGAGCCACTGATAACACTGGATTGACTTTTTCTTTAGAATATTTTGAGTCAAAGCATGATTTGGGTATATATACCTTTACCAACATTTTAATGCTTATTTAACTTATATGCAGAGTACATCATATGGAAATGCTAAGCTGGATGAAGCACAGCTGGAATCAAGATTGCTAAGAAAAAATCTCAATAACCTCAGATATGCAGATGACACCACCCATATGGCAGAAAGTGAAGAAGAACTAAAGAGCCTCTNTTAGGGTTTTGTGAATTGAAGCGTGTGGGTCTGAAGGAGAGGACTGTATTTTGTTCCGGTTTGCAGGAAGGAGAGGACGGAGGGTCAGTGTTATGACAAGTAATATAATATCCCTTGTTTCAGCTCAAAGTGGTGGAAAGCAGAAAGAATTCAACCAGTCAGAGACCTCTGTTTCCCTTCCTCCCAGGATAGTTCTTTGTTCCTCCAAACTTAAGGATATTGTTATTTTTCCTCTTGTTAAACTCTTCTTAAGATCAAAGAAATTAACTCCAGGCAAAAATGAAAATAAATATAAAATACATATGTAATACATAAACTAATATATGTGTACGCTGCTGCTGCTGCTACTAAGTTGCTTCAGTTGTGTCTGACTCTGTGCGACCGCGGCAGCCCACCAGGCTCCCCACCTCCCTGGGATTCTCCAGGCAAGAGTACTGGAGTGGGGTGCCATGGCCTTCTCCAAAATATGTGTATATATACTCTTAAAATTGAATATATATATCTTTTTGAAATATTTGATATACTATATATTAGATGAATTCTTAACACAGAAATTCAAGAAACCTATGGCATTGGTATTGTTCATATTAAATCCCCTTGAAAACTGAAGTGTTTGGAAAAGAATAAGGGAAAATAGCTGACATATGATAAAGATGCCATAGAATCAGAGAAAAATACAGTGAAGGAAAAAAGCTGCCCTTTAAAAAATTGGCATATGGAATATAAGTATTTGTATGGTTTTATTCATTTTTAAAAAATTTTTTTTTTCAGAGTACTGAGGAAATATTTTTAGATTACACCACATGGAAAACATATATTTTCAGATAGTCACACTTGGTGGTAAATTAGCTTTGTGTATGTATCTTCTGGGCATTGGGGTAAACATTTAACCACCAGTATCAATAATAAGTTTTTTTCACTCAGCATAATAGTCTTCAAAACGTAGGCCTGTGTTTATAGATTAAGATTAAATCAAGAAAGGAATTGGGTAATTGTTAAGCCATAATGACCTCTCTCTTTCTTGAAAATGAAATAAATCTAACAGGCATTCCTTTTAACTAAGCCCTTGAGAGAGTGGTTACATTAGTGTTTGCAGAGATTGTTAAACTGGAGCAAGAATTAGCTATTTGTTTCTGGGTTACTTTGCTTTAATATTTTAATGACACTATAAATTTTGGAGCTAATTAACGTAAAAAATAGTTCCAACCAGTTTTCTTAAATATTCTCAGACATTCAGTGAAAAGTTTCAGAAAATCAGACTTATGTTTCAAAATATGTCCAATTTGCATCAACAGTATCTCACCTTCCATCACTTCAGGCTGAAAGATAAAGTAAAAGGAACCTGATCTACCTTTTTGCCTGAGACAACAGAAAACAAAAACAAAACCCCCCAATAGACAAAAACATGTACAATAACAGTTTCAAAACATTGGACATTAGACAACAAAGGACAGTGATCCCTGAGGGAGGGCAGACTAATGGGGTAAGCTCAACTATTGTCCCAGCTGTCGCCTCAGCCACCTACAAGCCACTGTGTAGAGAAGGGGAACCCAGGCAGAGTCTGGTGGTCTCACTGCCTTATGGCGAAGGAGCTAAGAGTCAAGGGGACCAATGCAGCTAGAATTCACAGGATACCATACAATTAAGAGATATCTGCAGAGAGAGAGAGAGCAAGAGAAAGGCAGAGAGGAGGAGAGACAGCAAACTCTGTAGGGGTGCAGAGGGTCTCCTCTGGTTTCTACCTGAATATGGGCCATATTGTACATGTGTACATGTGAGGAGACTACTTGAAGACAGGAAGAAAAAAAATTTGAGATGATTAAAAGATGTGTAATGGAACCATAAAGAAATATGCTGCTGCTGCTGCTGCTAAGTCGCTTCAGTCGTGTCCGACTCTGTGCGACCCCACAGACAGCTGCCCACCAGGTTCCCCTGTCCCTGGGATTCTCCAGGCAAGAACACTGGAGTGGGTTGCCATTTCTTTCTCCAATGCAGGAAAGTGAAAAGTGAAAGTGAAGTCACTCAGTTGTATCCGACTCTTAGCGACCCCATGGACTGCAACCTACCAGGCTCCTCTGTCCATGGGATTTTTCAGGCAAGAGGACTGGAGTGGGTTGCCATTGCCTTCTCTGAAAGAAATATGCAGTTGGTTAAAAACAGCAGATAAAGAGAGAAAAGGGAATAAAGAATAGTAGAATAAATACAAAACAAAGATAATAAATTTATGTTTATTTACAATGATAATTATATTAAATGTAAATGGTTTAGATATTCTGAAAGGCAGAGGTCCTTAAATTACAAAAAAGTAAGTCCCAACTAGACACTGTCCACAAGAGGCACATTTTAAATATAAAGGCAGAAATAGTTTAAAAGTGAAAGAATCACAAAAATATACAATGTAAAAACTAATTTCTAAAAGTTAGAGTGGCTATATTAGCATTAGACAAAGTAGATCTCAAGGCAAGATATTAATAAGGGTAGAAAAAGGTCATAATGATTAAGGGGTCAATTAATCAAGAGGACATAATAATTTTAAACATTTATGCATGTAATAAAAGAGATTTAAAATTCACGAAGCAAAAACTGACAGAGATTCAAGGAGAAATAGATAAGTCTACATTTAAAATAAGAGATTTTTATACTCTTCTGTTAATAATTGGTAAAATAAGCAGACAGGAAATCAGTTAGGATATAGCAGATTTAAACAATACTACAACTCCTGGATCTAACTGACATCTACAGGAAGCGTAAGCCAATGACTTTGCATAAACCATCTTTTCAAGTATCCATGGTATTTACAAAGATATATTCTATCATTATAAAGCCTCAATACTCAATTTAAAAGGATCCAAGTAACATTATGTATGCTCTCTGACCACCAGTCAAAGAAATTAGAAAACAGTAAGAAAGAGATGCTTGGAAAAATGATCATTGGAAATAAGAATATATAATAAATCTATCAAATAAATTGGATTTGTTGTTAAAAAACCTTCCTGTAAAGAAAACTTCAGGCTCAGATTGTTTCATTTGTGAATTCTACCAAATATTTAAGGAAGAAGTAATACCAACTCTACACAAAATCTTGCAGAGATAGAGTGAATACTTCCTAACCTATTATATGAAGCCAGCATTGCACTAACATCAGAAGCAAAGACATTACCAGAACAAGGTAAGTATAAGCATGATATCCTTAAAAACATACGGGCAAAATTCCAAGTAGAATTTTAGCAAATGAAGCCCCCCAAATTGGGGTAACCTCAGGAAAGCTGATTTAACATTAAAAAAAAAATCAATGTGGTTCATCATATTAACAAGCTAATGTTAATATGTTTCCATTATAATAATACCATAATTATAACATATAATAATGTTAATACAAGGATAAAACAAGTAACCATCTCAATAGACACAGAAAAGCACTTGACAAAAATCCAGCATCCATCCTTGACTAGAAAACAAATAGAAAAACTTCTCAGCGGACTAGGAGCAAAAGGGGACTTCCTCAACCAAATTAAGGGCAATTTTAGCTGCAGTTAACATTTTCTTCCAAAAATGTTTTAAAAATTAATGAGAGATCAGTTTGAGCAGTGGTGCCCAGGGAAGGCTCTTTGAGAAAGGAGGACTGAAGATTGTTGCCTGACATGGATTTGTCCCTATTTGCTAGCACTGTGACTTATGAAATGCTTTGTCTGGGGCAGTTGGTAATTTCTGCCTCCCGTATGCATTCACTGCCTTCAGCCTGTGCCACCCTTCACTTAACTGCTGGTGCTAAGTCACTTCAGTCATGTCTGACTCTGTGTGACCCCGTAGACGGCAGCCCACCAGGCTCCCCCGTCCCTGGGATTCTCCAGGCAAGAACACTGGAGTGGGTTGCCATTTCCTTCTCCAATGCATGAAGGCAAAAGATGAAAGCTTCACTCAACTGGCTGATTGCTATTTCTTCTGGCTAACAGTGTATGGATTTGGCCTCAAAGACAGCACAGACACAAATCTCCTTGGGATTCCTTTAATAAATTGTTTCTTAAATTATCAGTCGGAATGTGGTCTAATTTTTGTTGTCATGCATGATTTGGGATACAGTCTTGCTGAATTCCATAAATCCTTTCTCATCTGAATCATTACAGGAATTGGTTTCACTATTTTCAGACGTAATCTCATTCGAATCTGGAATATGGGCTTCTGAGTCATCATTCCTAAATTTCTGAGCTAGTCTGAGCTTTGTGATGATGATAGTTATAATTCTGGATTTAATGTAGACCCTTTCAAAGTGCTTTAGATCTTCAAAGTGCTTTGCAAACATTAATTAATGAGCCCTCCAGTCCTCAAGAAAATACCATTGCACCATTTAAAAAATGAGATGTAAAGAAAAAATAAAAGAAGTTTATAGTTCATTAGCTTGAAGCAAAAGTGTGGGAATTAAACCCAGGATCTGCTCTAGTTATGTGTCCAGTTATGTAGATATTTGAGGTCATACCTATACTAGAGGACTTCAGCAAAATCATAAATTCTAGTTATCTTCTTTTGCAAGGGTATGTATTATAAATGCTGTTACTTTAAAGGGCTAGGATTTCTTTTTAGGCACCGATATTCCCTCTATCTAAAAAATTAACCTGCAAATCTTGAGTACTGCCTAGGTAGTAGTAACTTCGTATTTTAAAGAAATNGCAAAATCATAAATTCTAGTTATCTTCTTTTGCAAGGGTATGTATTATAAATGCTGTTACTTTAAAGGGCTAGGATTTCTTTTTAGGCACCGATATTCCCTCTATCTAAAAAATTAACCTGCAAATCTTGAGTACTGCCTAGGTAGTAGTAACTTCGTATTTTAAAGAAATTTATCCTGGTGCTCATGTCAGTATAAGAGTACACCTGCCCAGTCACAGTTATATCAGTACAGGAATGTCTATCTGTAGGCCCTTCTTGATCCTTTGGACTCAGACCATTTTCACAATAAGAAACGGAGACTATCTGCATGCCTGATCAAACTTTACCCAACGTCCCTTTATTGGTGAAGCCTACATTTCATATCCCCTGCCTTCCAATTACTCACCCTAATAATCTGGAGGGCTTCCCAGGTAGCTCAGCTGGTAAAGAATCTGCTTACAATGCAGGAGACCCTGGTTCAACACCTGGGTTGGGAATTTCCCCTGGAGAAGGGATAGGCTACCCATGCCAGTATCCTTGGGCTTCTCTGGTGGCTCAGAAAGTAAAGAATCCTCCTGCAATGCAGGAGACCTAGATTTGACCCCTGGGTTGGGAAGATGCCCTGGAGGAGGGCATGGCAACCCACTCCAGTATTCTTACCTGGAGAATCCCCATGGACAGAAGAGCCTGGCAGGCTGCAGTCCATGGGGTTGCAAAGAGTTGGACACAACTGAGCGACTAAGCACACAATAACCTGGAATGTCTGTCATTTTTGCTGCTGCTTTTATGAATGAACCTAGCAATCAGGTGAAAAGCTAATATTGCTACAGCCCTGGTGCAAAATTTCACAAATAATACTGCTTAATTATCAGTAAAGAATATTTGCTAACCCATTCAATCATGACTGTATGGTATAACTAGGAAGAAAATCAGGTAATCTCTTTGTTTATTTTCCTAAATGTGGCAACAACTGTGCCCCACATTACTGAGAATAAAGCGTGTGGAACAGAGGCTTCCCTGATTGCTACGAGCACAGCAAGCACTTGTCTGAATTTGGCTCTGGATGTACTCGGTGGCTTCCTTCCCACCAGCAGTAAATTTCGATGCTTGCAACCAATAACCTTGAATGACATCATTGCAGTAAAGGCAGCCCACTTTGTGCTGTGCAGTCAGACTCGGGTCTTAAAGAGGCCACCTTCACCAGGAGCATTTATCTCGCTATTTTAAAGTGCTTGATAAACATTAGAGCACTTTCTGAATGGTTTGGAAAGCATGGTAACAAAGATTAAGAACAAAGTTGTTACGCTGAGAAAGCTAACTCAGGAAATCTCCTACTGAAGTCAGAATAATTGGCAGCCAATCAGATGTGTGCCTGGTGCCTGCTCATGTACATGTTCGACCAATATTTATCAAAAATTTATTATACTATTATATTAGACAGTACAGACTTAAACCTTGCCCTCCTAGAGTTTACAGCCTGGTGAGAATATGAGATAGCCAAGTAGCCAAGCCATTATAAACACTGCAAAAACCCCATTGAAATAAAGAATATTCTGGTGACACTTAGGAGAGTCATCTGCTTTTGGTTTGGCGCATCAGGGGTGGCATAGGGCAGTAAAACTTCTAAACTCAAATCTGAAAAGCAGGTTGGGTTCAGCTACATGGGGTCAGAGTGTTGCAAGCCAAGGCAATGGTGTGCATGAAAGCCTGGAAGCAAGAACGTGGAGTGCTTGGGAGGACAAGATTTTTATTCTCACAGGAAAGGGTAGGAAAAGGGAAAGGATATATGGCTATGGATATATTAGAACCAGGTTTCGCTAATTTTGCAAACCATGTTAAGGACTTGGGACCTTTTCCCCAAGAGCACTGAAAAAACACTGAAGGATTTAAACCATGACATTTCATAATTGGTTTCATAGTTTAAAAAATATCACTTGTGGAGCGGAGTGGGAAAATGGTTGATGGCAGAGGCTGCTGTCGTAATTCAGACGCATCATGATGGTGGCCTAGATAAGAAATCAGCACTGGGAATGAAGAAGACAGAGTGAATGTACAGAACATACAAGAGTTAGGAATTCTAGATTGCTGAATATGGCCCTCAGGGAAGGCTGAGGGTTCAAAGCTGGTGCCCAGTTTCTGATGGGTTTGCTGTTGGTGCCATTTGTTGATATCAGGAGCACAAGGGAGAAGAGATATGACCAGGGGATGAGGAATATAAATTTCCTTTTGTACTGTGGTCTAAATTCTATTGGTGGTGACGGGTAGACAGTAGCTATATTGGTCTGAACTCTAGGAGAGAGATATAGACTGGGGGTACAGGTTGGGGAATCATTGCCATGTAAATGGTAGATGAACCGGAGGACTTGCCCAGGGAGAGGAAGTTGAGGGAGGAGAGAGAGAGCCTTTGATAAAAGCCTGGAACTCCATCATCCAAGGGACGAAGAAGAATCCTGACGAAAGATCAAGCAGCATCCAGAGAAGTAAGAAGAAAACCAAGAGCAAAAAATATCACAGAAGCCAAGGCACCTGGGTTTCCTTGGAGAAAAGGAAGAGAAAGTGGGCGAACAGGGAACTGAAATTTATGAACTGTATTGAAGAACAAAGCTGTTGGTGTCTTTGGTGAGGACATTCCATTTCCATTCAATGGTTATGACGGAAATAATGTTTCTGTGAGCTAAAGAGTGAATGGGAAGGGAGAAAATGTAGACCATCTGTGTAGACCACATTTGAGAACCTGGAAAGAGGATCAGGGGAATAGGGTAATGGATGAAAGGGGAGGGGNAACTGAAATTTATGAACTGTATTGAAGAACAAAGCTGTTGGTGTCTTTGGTGAGGACATTCCATTTCCATTCAATGGTTATGACGGAAATAATGTTTCTGTGAGCTAAAGAGTGAATGGGAAGGGAGAAAATGTAGACCATCTGTGTAGACCACATTTGAGAACCTGGAAAGAGGAGCAGGGGAATAGGGTAATGGATGAAAGGGGAGGGGTAGATAGACGGGAATTCTACAGTGTGAAAGGGCATCTAACTGCTGCAGGAAAGGAGCCAGGAGAAAGTGGAGCAGGGGTACAGAAGGATGAGCACGTAGCTCGTGGGGCAGCAGGACCAGTAGCCCCATATTGGTTTTTGTGAAGCCGGGTCTTCATCACCACATGCAGTCTTTCTCTAGTTCTGGCGAGCAGGGGCCACTCTTTGCTGTGGTGCCTGGACTTTTCATTGTGGTGGCTTCTCCTTTTGTGGAGCACAGGCTCTAGGCTTGCGGGCTTCAGTAGTTGCAGCGCTTGGGCTTAGCTGCTCCATGGCATGTGGGATCGTCCTAGACCAAGGACTGAAGTCAGTGTCCCTGCATTGGCAGGCTGAGTCCTTCCCAATTCACATAAAACATAATAAAATGCACCTACTGCTCATGTTAACTACAATTTTCACAAAGAAATAATTAAAGAATGTTTATAAATTTACTTCCAAAAATGAGTTGGCTATTAACAGCCTAGTTTATAAGTCAGTCTCCTTGATCAACACTCAGTGTGAATAGTCAGGATTTTGGAAAATGGAGAACATCCAACTCACAAATTGTTTTCAAATTGAGTGAAATGGTCATGAATATTAAGTTTACAATGGTGACATCATGTTACATTTTATGTACATTCTGTTATTTATTACATTTGATTTTAATTATTTGTATTTTGAATTCAGACTGTTTTTTTTTTTCTTGAGATGAACATGTCTATAGGTACTAGAATGTTCACAAGTCCCAAGCAGTTTATTGCTTAAGGACTGAAATGGTCTAAAGAACAAGGTTCTTGAGGAGGTGGAAGGTGTCAGGGTAGGAGCCAGAGAGGAACGACTTGTTCTTGAAAAGGAAACTCATCCTTTTGTACAAAAGGACAAAAGAGCAGGTGAAGAAGTAAATGGGTAAAATTCCAATCTCTAGGAAGGAGAAATTGAAATGCTGTCACCTGTGTGTGTGTACATGTCTTCTTGAGAAGACAGTTCAGCTGCTCAATCATGTCCAGCTCTTTGCGACCCCATGGACTGCAGCACGCCAGGCTTCCCTGTCTATCACCAACTCCCGGAGTTTACTCAAACTCATGTCCATTGAGTCGGTGGTGCCATCCAACCATCTCATCCTCTGTCATCCCCTTCTCCTCCTGCCTTTAATCGCTCCCAGCATCAGGATCTTTTCTAATGAGCCATTTCTTCACATCAGGTGGCCAAAGTATTGGAGCTTCAGCTTCAGCATCAGTCCTTACAGTGAATATTCAGGACTGACTTCCTTCAGGATTGACTGGTTGGATCTCCTTGCAGTCCAAAGGACTCTCAAGAGTCTTCCCCAACACCACAGTTCAAAAGCATCAGTGCTTCGGTGCTCAGATTTCTCTATGGTCCAACTCTTACATCCATACATGACTACTGGAAAGAAGGTAGGGTGTGATATTCCTTCTAGAAGCCAACACCTTGAAAATGTTCTCCGCTATAGTATTTAGAACCTGTTGGCCCTCTCTCACCCTCTTGTATCTCCAAAAGTCACACGTTGGAGGTTGGGTATGAACAGACGCACTGAAGCGCTGCATTTCTTTGTTCAAACTGAAAGATTGCTAACTTGCCCCCCTTTCCTCCTCAAAGCAACCCCTCTTTCCCTTTTCCTTCATGTTGGAGTGCCAGGGGCTGATCAGGGTTTGTTTATCCACTTTTATGACAACTGCATTTCACTCCCCTTCAAAGTCTTCTTTGAAAGAAAGAGGAGAGGAAATTTTAAAAAAGAGGAGGGAATTTCCTGGCAGGCTAGTGGTTACAACTCTGGATTTTTACTGCCAAGGGTCCAGGTTGAATCCCTGGTCAGGGAACTAAGTGTATATGTATCACTTATATATGTATACACTTATACATATATATATATGTATAATAACTGTAGTGTGTTCCATTGTTTAACTATTATCATATTGCTGGATATTTCCTTCTAAGATGTCAGTATTATAAAGAAGACTGCAGTGATTCTCCTTGTATTTAAATTTATGTAAGTATTATTGATTCTAATTATTGAGGATAAACTTTTAGTAGTGGAGTTGCTGGTTATGAGTTTGTACTTTTTAAGGATGTTGATTCTGGGGACCAGTATGGAAAAAATCAAAATGTCAAAGCTCCAACCTTCTCAAAAATCTCTGCCTCTTTAAAAATTTGAGTCACTTCTTTTCTGAAAGATATCACCACAAAATGGTGTTAGACTCCAAAACTGCAAGCACCGATGCCAGATAATCCATTTCAGTAATGAGATGCCCAGTGCTGTTTTCAGCATTTGTATGAATTGAAGGTCATGGGTAGTGAGAGCGAGGTCTTCTCCTGAAGCATCTTATTCACCTCGGAAAGGCTGCAGTGCCTGTGGGGAAGCCGAGAGCATCAGTGGGACACTATTATTAAAATCTCCTAATTGTTTAAAAAGCCATTTAGGATAAATGGAGTAGGTTTACTTTTCTTTCATTAATGTCCCTGGGCAGACTATAGAGAATAAAGTCACAACTTCATTGCTTTTGGCCAAAGGCCATTGCAGTACTTCCAGATGGAGAACAAAACAGGTACAGAGTGTTCTTCAGAAAAGGTTGTAAACTTGTAGACGGAACAGAATTAGCGTATACTTAGTGCGCTAACACACAGTACTTTGGTATTAGTTTTCTGAAGAGAAC
Source organism: Neotragus moschatus (assembly GCA_006410615.1). Taxonomy (NCBI): domain Eukaryota; kingdom Metazoa; phylum Chordata; class Mammalia; order Artiodactyla; family Bovidae; genus Neotragus; species Neotragus moschatus. Next base: position 1,677,336 of record SJYA01002431.1, on the reverse strand, counting down.
GTCAGATCAATATACTACCATGTCAGATGGACTGTGATGTCTAAAATAGCTTTACATCTGGCTTTAGAAGGAGCTAGTGAGCAAAACAGAGAAAAGAAGGTACATGGAGTTCTGTGTTGGATTATCAGTAACTTAACATCTACGGAACAGGTCTAGATAACATACTGGATAAATTACACTGATAAACCTCTGGAATTATCCAAAATACGTGCGACAGAAGTCTAGGGTAATAGGAAACAAGTGCCTGCTGTAATTCAGTGTAAGAACTACCATTTGGGTTAAGCTCCTTACATTGTGTAGATTTGTCTAAGCCACAGAAATGAATACACCTTCATTTCTTATCACTTTTTTAATGTAGCAAAATTGAAATAGAGCAGTATTCACAGGGGAGAGTATCTTGAAGGTCACAACAATGTGAAGAAACTGGCTGTGGAGTGTGTCAGCTGAATGGAGACTGGAGGAATAGGACTGGATTTCTTCCATGGAGCTGGCCTGGCAAATTCCCATGAAATTAGGTCACTAGGCAAACGTTCCAGGGCTGGCAGCATACTTAGGATTCTCAATCTCCCTTCTATGTTGTTAAAAAAAAAAAANATACACTTAGAACATCAATGATGACAATGCGTAATTATTTTCTTTAAAGATTCTAAACTGTCTTTTTTCAAAAATCAAAACTGTGTTTTTTTTTAATCTCGTGAAAAACTAGTGGACATTAGCAATTCTTGGTTAAAAGACTGAAAATCGTGCAGCTAGAGAATTAGTCTTGCAGTCAGTGAAATACTGTAACTTGATTTTCATGCTCTGAATTTCATCACATTGACAGCAGATTTTTACATTCCTTATGACTTTTTGATTATTTCTTTTTATCAGTTTGAGGAATTCTAAATTTCACATTACAAACTTAATTATTTTTAGGAAGAGCTTTATGTCACAAATGACTGACTGCTTATCTATAATAAGCAGAAAGACTAATCTTATTTGGAAAGAGCCAAAAGGATCTGCTAAATTACGGATAAAGCATGAATTGTTTTATGCCTAACTATAAAAATAATGAGCAAAATATCAAAGAAATTTGTTTGGGGAAGTCTAGTTAAAAAAATTTAAAAAGCCACCGATTTCCCTAATAGGACTTTGGAAGTAATTGTATTCTTAATTTCGTGGGAAAATCATTTCATTACTATCAATATGTTTAATTCTCAAAAGTTAGTTGTGATATTTTTAGTGTAAGCTTGTTTAGAAAATACAGAGTGATATAATTCATATGTGAATTTTACTGGTTCCCCAAGAAAGCAAAAATAAACAGTAATACTAATTTGAGATAAGAATAAGAATATCTAGATTCTTTGTGCACTACTGCTAAGCAATCTTTGGCAAATTAATTTTCTGGAAATTGCTTTTTACATCTATTGAATAAAGAGGCCAGAAGCAGATCACTCCTGACAATAATCCTGAGATATATTCTGAAAAATGATATTCCCTGGGCAAATGAATTTGGAAATCATTTTACTTTGGGTCCCCTGTAGGATGTTCACAATCCTGTGGTAAAGGAACTTGCTTATTTTTGTTTTTGCCAAAATTCTCCCAAATGCCTTGGCCACAGACTTTTTCTGTTTTCTCTTTATAACAATCAGCATACTTGGAAGCACTTTGAGAAACCCTGCCCGGATGATCTACAGGGTGCGCTCCAGATCCCACACGGTGCTATCTAATGTAATTCAAGTCAAGACAATGAAAAGCTGAGCCTTACTCTTCTTTCAAGAGCAAAAACTGGAATCTGTGTGTGTGTTAAACTCCTATTGTTCTTCCCAACAATATCTTACTAGTCCCACTTTTTTAGTTTCCATGAGCACCAAATACATTTTATAAATGCCCTGGGTCACAGTTTTCTATGCCACTGAGACTTCTGAGACACTGGCAAGTTGCCTTCAGTAAGTTAGTGAAAGTCAAGTCGCTCAGTCGTGTCTGACTCTTTGTGACCCTGTGGACTGTAGCCCACCAGGCTCCTCCATCCATGGGATTCTCCAGGCAAGAGTACTGGAGTGGGTTGCCATCAGTAGGTTAAGCCTTACTCAATTAAGAAACAAATTTTAAAAACCACAGAAAGGACAAATGGCTATAGTCTTGGACATCCAAACCAAATTGCACTTCCCAAATCACGGTAGCAAATTGTTGGTTGTATTTACTCAATAAACACTTAGGGAAGGTATGTTACATCACAGCATTATGACAGATTCTCTCAAGTAGTGAAGAAGAAATGCTCCCATATATTAAAGGAGAATTTTTGCGTGGCAGGAGATAATATTAGTTATATAAAATAGCAAAGCCCCCAATCACTACTGATTTTATTAAGTCTATATCATGTTCCACGTGCTCAGTTGCTTGATCGTATCCAACTCTTTGAGACCCCATGGACTGTAGCCCCTCAGGCTCCTCTGTCCATAGGCTTTTCCAGGCAAGAATACTAGAGTGGGTTGACATTTCCTTCTTCAGGGGATCTTCCTGACCCAGGAATCAAACTCATACCTCTCTTGTCTACTGCACTGGCAGATCCAGTCTTTACCACTGTGTCGCCTGGGAAGCCCCTGTATTTTGTGGCAGGTATACTATGTATACATTTTCACTTATCTTTTTTAAAAACTCTGAAAGCATAGATTCTATTATTATTCTCTTTTTACAGTTAGGAAACTAAGAGAGAATGATCTATTCAAGGACACACAACTGCCAAATGACAGAGGATTCAGACGTGGTTTACATAAGTCTAGCCCCACCCTGACCTTTCAAATCAGGCTTAAATGTGAATGTAGTCAGAAAAGAAGGGATTAATGAGCTGGAGAAATGATGCTGGGAGAGGAGGATTAATTAATAGATCTGGGTTTCATAGGTAGGATCATATCAAGTTTACTAGGAGGCTGAATGAGTTGACCTTGGCAAAAAAAAAAAAAAAAAAATTGGATATCTCTGTCTCTGATACAGGAATAAAAAAGATATGGATGAAAGAGGAGACAGATCAGAAGTGTCAGGAGAAAAAAGCCTTCTAGACTCATTCCTTTCTCACATAAAGACCTGGGGAGGATACCTAATGTTCACTCCTGCCCAGACCCACATGTTTGAAATTGACCCGCTCTTGTTACTCAGTGTGAGCCTGGACCCAGATGGACACAAGCTTTGCCATGAACTGTTAAATCTTCCTTATCAGATCAAGTAACAGTATCTGTCTCAGAAAGTCAGAGACCCTAGTCATGCCCTCTTTTAATTTTTCTAAACTGAAAAAGTAGATATAAAATATATTCCAGAATCCCAAATAACTGAAAACCATCCTCCCTGGTTTCTTGGGTACCTATGGGGGCAGAGTTCCCTTATCTTATTGTCAAGGAACCTGTCAAATGCAAAATAACCCATTTGCTCTTAGAAGACCTCAATTGGTGTTGGAAACTTACACCTTCTAGTTCAATATATTAAATACTCCAAATGTAAGGATTTATCTTGTCTTGAAAGGAAATCTTCAATCTTGGTTCCCAACCCTTCTTTTTGGCTTGTCCTGGGCACAGATTCCTAACAAAGTGTCAGAGCTGGTGAGTGGCGGCTTGGTGACATTGATCATCACTGTGTGTCTTCTCTGTGTAAACTTTGCGGACTCAAAAGGATTGAGAAAAGAGGCCCCTCTAACCTTTCACCCCTCTTCCACTTGTAACCTTTGAACTTCGTGGGACTTAAGCAAATTAAAGTACTAGATTCCACCATGACTCAAGGTAATGAAAACCTTTTTCCAAGACTTCAGGTGAGCTGCAGAAAATAAAGACTGTATGTGAATTTTTTAGGTCCACAGTGGTCTGTTAATGGGTGTTTAGAAGAGTCCCAAGATCATGTTAACCAGGCCCCATCCTAAGGTAAGTGTGGGTTTGGAAGTCAAGTGCTCTGAGTTCTAGCCTCAGCCCTGCCACTCATGCGCTGTGTGCATGGAGCACTTGGAGGAGTTGGGTTAAACTGTCTCTTTTAAAGATCCTTCCAGGGCTTCCTTGGTGGCTCAATGTAAAGAATCTGTCTGCCAATGCAGGAGACCTGGGTTCAATCCCTGATCCGAGAAGATCCCACATGCCTTGGAGCAACTAAGGCCTTGTGCCACAACTACTGAGCCTGTGCTCTAGAGCCCACAAGCTGCAACCGTTGAAGCCCTCGCACCCTAGAGCCCTTGCTCCACCACAAGAGAAGCCACCACAGTGAGAAGCCTGTCCACCACACTGAAGAGTAGCCCCTACTCCCGGCAACTAGAGACAACAGTCAAGACCCAGCACAGCCAGAAATAAATAAACAGATGCATTATTAAAAAAAAAAAAAAAAGATACTTCAAATGTTCTGGGTTTAAGTGGACAGAATGAAATACCAGCATTAAGGGAAAACTCAGCTTTGGGTGTGTGTATTTCAGAATGCAACGCATGCATCTTTATAGGCCAAAGACAGTTTTTCCTCTGGACTCTCAGTGAGTAGAGAGTACATGCGCAAACAGACTGGTTCATGGAAGCTACATTAGTAAATTATATGATTGTATAAAAAGTTCAAGCAGTGTGCATGGCAAGTTTCTCAACTCTGTTCTATAAAGAGACAGAAATCCATACAATCTAGTCCCCTTGGTGGGAGTTAGCAATTGCCCTCAGGTGTTTACAAGTCAGAAATTCTATACCTCTGGTGTCTTGCAGTCCCAGACCCTGTCCACTCCTGACCAGAGGATGCTGTGCCCTTTTACTTTGCAGTAGGAAGAATTAAACATGGCTTCCCAACTCAGGGAAAGGCTGACACTCAAGAAGTCTAATAAATATACTTAACACTTATAATATTACGGAATTAACAATGTACCAAATTAAAAGAAGGGCTTCTAGTGCCTTTGTGGTGTGTGATTTTTAGTAATAATGCAATATTTGGGTACAACTTTTCCTTTCTGCACATTGCCTCCATCCTGAGTACAAAAACATTTGGAAAACCGCTGGCTTGAATTCAAAGGTGAAATACGCAACTTTGGAAGAAAAAAGCTAACTGATGAACTTAAAGCTTGGGTCTGCTGTTTAGTCTTGTTCGAGCCACACTACAATGAGATCAAAATGAGAAAATCTCATTCTGTCTCTCAGCTGCCATTTTCCATTTGATTTCCACCAAGAGTTCTAAATGTTTTTTTTCTCTCCATGAGGAAAATTCTTATTTTTTTCCCCAGACAAGCTTTATGCTGCATGATAGGAAAGTTTAAAATAAATTAGATTCTAAACTACTCAAGAAAAGGAATATATATTGGCATCTCCTGACCTGATGGGGTCCCTGGTGCTGGTAGGTGTTTTCTAAATGTTTATTGAATAAAGTTACCAATTAATGAAGTACTGGGAAAATAAAAAATCTAGTGTCCCAACAACACGTGAGTATATGGAGCTTGCAAATATCTTTGTGGTGGATTTTGATCCTTTGTAAAAGCGCTGTGAGTTAGATTGGTTGGTTCCATTCAGTGACTGGTTCCATAGCATAATTCTACTGGATAATTATAAATTTTATCAAAAGTCAAGACCATTCTCTCTAGCAATTCAGACTGGTCCTGCAGATCTGAAGTTCTGTGAATTCTTAGTATGGTAAATTCTCATCAAACGCCAGCAAAACCATGTCTGGAGAAAAATATTCTTCAAATTCACTGAAAATGAGACCAGCATTGTTTCCCCTTTGATTCTTCTTAGAATACTTTGTATAAAGCATCCTCTCCTCTTAAAGGTCATTGCTAAGGAAGTTCGAGTTTAGATTTTTCTCTCAGTACCTTTCAGTAAGCTCTCCCAAGTGAAAAATATTACTGTGGCCACATCTATTTTGTAACAAATAAACATGGGATCGAAGGAGGAAAGCTACCTCTTTTCTCCTCAACTAGGTCCAGTCATAGCTTTTGCAGTCTAAGGTTCAATTACTAGGAGTTCTGCCAACGTCTTGCTATTTCTTCTAGGGCCAGATGGAGGAGGGTCAAAGGGGATCTATTTATATGCTACTACTGCCTTTGCTCCTTTCCTCTCTTGTTCCCATGTACCCAAGCAGTCATCATCTGTATCTTAGTTCCTCTTGTTGAGTCCAAGTTAGTGAAGAATTGCCAGGTGAATGATGAACTCTTGCACTTTCAGCCTTGAGGATCCTCAGCTTCACTGGGCAGAAGGTAATGTAGAGGCTTCCTGTGAAGTGAATGAACAGGTTTCATATAAACCGGTAACCAAATTTATCTTCCAGAAAGAGTTCAATCATACAAATGAGATTAACATTTACTTTCCCCCCCTCTGAAGAATAATAACACTGGGATATAAGAAGCTTGAATAATGTGTATATAATAATAGTTTCATTTTTTGGGAAAATGTTTATTAAGCACTTATTATGTGCCTGATGTGGTTCTAGTTTCTGGGGAGACAATAGTGAATAATTCCAAAAAAAAAAGCCCCTGTTCTCAAAAGAGAGACATTAAAAAAAACAAATTAAGAGTTTAAAGTAATTTCAGGTGATTCTATGAAGAAAAGCAAAGCAGGGGAAGTAGAGGGTACAAAGGTGCATTTGTCTGAGTGGTAACATCCATGTGCAGACCTGAATGACATTCAGAAAAATGTCAGGCATAAAAGACCAGTGGAGGCGTAAGATCAGAAGGTGCTGAAAAACAAGGGAGGAGGTGGGTGTGGAGCTGGGAGCTGAAAAGGACAGGGCCCCAGTGAAGCCAAGTTGAAGTCTGAACTTCATCCTGAATGTAATAGCAAGACTTTAATGGTGAGTGATGCAATCTGATTTTTTTTTTTTTTTACTTCAGAAGATCACTTTGGCTATTTCATGGGGAAAAGGAGGGAGCTGGGAGCTGACTAGGAGGCTTTTTCAGCAGCCCAGGCAAGTGAGAAATGATGGTGACAATATCAAGGCGCCAACGAGTAATGCCATTAGAAATTTTCCTAAAAAAAGAAAAAGAAAGAAATCTTCCTGTGAGTTTGTTTGGCATGGGTATTTTTTCATGAGCTCTGTCTCAGAGTCATACCTTCTCCATCTCAGAAATAAGAATTCTGAACAAAAGCAATCTGCAACCATGTCTCCTACAGTTGGATGTCAAACTCATTTTCCCTTCTCAACAAGCCCAGTTAGGAAAGCTGCAGGTCCAATACTTTGGCCACCTGATGCAAACAGCTGACTCATTGGAAAAGACCCTGATGGTGGGAAAGATTGAGGGCAGAAGGAGAAGGGAGCGACAGAGAATGAGATAGTTGGATGGCATCATCAACTCAATGGACATCAGTTTGAGCAAACTCTGGGAGATAGTGAAGGGCAGGAGAACCTGACATGCTGCAGTCCATGGGGTCACAGAGTCAGACACAAATTGGCGACTGAAGAAAACAACAACAAGCCTCGTTAAATTGGAAGGATATTATGGAAGCTCCCAAAATGAATAAAAAGAGGCAAATGACGTGAGACAAATGAAGATACATGATACCAAGGGGGACTGTTGTCCTAGCAAAGAAAGCTAGCTGTGGCAAGGAGGGAAACAGTGATGTGGTGATTTGGACACACCAGCCAATCCTCAGCGCTTCCAGTAAAGATGGAGATGTTTGAGTACAAGAAACACACACAAAATAAAATACTCTGCACACAAAATAAAATACTCTGTTGAACTGGATACTGATTTATTACATTTTGACACCCAAATCTAAACAGTGTGGCCAAAGAAAAGGATTTTTGTAGGATTTCTGTGCATGTTTGGCAGTGCAGGAAATATATCTTGAATATTCAAATGTTGGACTTGCCAGGCGATGTTCTTGGCTTTATGTAGGCAAAGGAACAGTTTTGTTTAATTTGAGACCTTTGAAGGAACTTGGGGATAGACAGACATATGATCTACAGAGTGCTCTTCTTTAAAGGCAGAGTTCAGTCCCCATGCTCCATGGTGGCTCAGATGGTAAAGAGTCTGCCCGCCATGAAGGACACCTAGGTTTGATCCCTGGGTCAGAAAAAATCCCCTGGAGAAGGAAATGGAAACACACTGCAGTATTCTTTCTTGGACGGAGGAGCCTGGCAGGCTACAGTCCATGGGGTCGCAAAGTGTCGGACACCACTGAGTGACTGACACTCAGTCCATCAGATATAATCTCGTTGGCGTTTCGTCTCCTCTCTCTAAGTAGGAAAATGGAACACAGAGAGGCAAGAAGTATTGCTGTCAGTTCCTTGAAGACCAGATCAAGCCTAGAACTACACCCACCTCCTCATCCACTTCTCAGGCTTCTCTAGTCTGCTCACTTAGCAAGGGTCTGGAAGTCACTGCATCTTTTCTTTGCTTTCGTGTTGTTTCACTTAGCAGAGGAATGAGTTTCCCTGGCAGGGAAAGCGGAACAACGGGAAAAAACGCTGATTTGCCAAAAGAAAAAGAAGTTGTAAAGCAGCAAGCGTGTCACATATACACACGCGCACATACACATCGTTCATCCTTTAGAGGCAGCATCTTATCATATTCTTTCTGCTTCTAGTCGTGTGAAGATTTACTGTTTGTGCAGTCAAATACTTTAAGAACTAGAAAATGGAACCCAAGGGAAAAAAGATCAAAAACAATTGAAGAGCTTGATTTTGAAGGACAGAAGCCATAACGATTTACCAACACAACAACTTACGTAGAGGTTGCTGACCAATACGTATCAGTGTTGTATAATTGAATGTCTTCTCATCTTTGCAGCAAGGATGCTGGCCTAGCTTCACAAGAAATACAAGAATGGATTAAGGGACTTCCCTGGTGGTCCAGTGGTTAAGACTTCACCTTCCAGTGCAGGGGGTGTGGGTTCGATCCCTGGTCAGCGAGCTAAAGACCCCACGTGCCTTGTGGCCAAAAACAAAAATAGAAGCAATATTGTAACAAATTCAGTAAAGGCTTTAAAAATGGCCCACATTAAAGAAAATCTTTTTAAAAGAAAGAGTGAATCAAAACTTCATGATGAGAATTTCTGGCTAGTTATAACTAAAACTTCTGAGGAGTAAAACTGTTGATACTAATTAGACCCTTAAGAAGTAAACTCTGTTCCTCTGAGGTCCATTTCAGCCTCTTCTCTCTCCCAGTCCCTTATTTCTTTCTATCCCTGGATATACTATCCCATGTACTCTTTTCTTCCATGTACCCTTTTCTTCCATTTTCAAGCCCTAACTTATTTCAATGCCATAGTTCAAATACTGCTGTTGATTTTCACCTTTTGTAAACCGCCCCCATAAAGCAGACTTTTGGAATTTACAGATACTATACCATTTGTACTTTCAACTCTTGCAAGAGACTCCAGTTCTTCTTATTAATACTTCCGTTGGGCATTGGAATCATGACATATAGGAATAAATCACTGACCAGTGTGGGAAAGTAATCTGTTGCTGAGCATCTTCAAGTTAATGAAATTCTGTTGTTCTTTGCCTGTCTTTGTCATGCAGGAACTTCAGAACATGAAATTTGGAATCTTCAAGTGTCTCGGCTTTTATCTCTGGCAAATCCCAATGATCTACTGTACTTAAAGTCTGTATCATAGAATGTAACTAGAGGTCCTGAGAGGGTCTAATTTGAATACACTCACCCTAGGAATTCTATAATATCACAGCACAACTTTTTTTCCTTCAATTTACATATAAAATAATTTCAGCCAGTGAAAAAATGAGTTTAAATTGTATTTTCACAGTTTTTCCACAGTTCCTGGTAAAGTTGTAAGAAAAGTCTGGGGGAAAAAGTGTTGTTCAGTAGGCAATGTTTGAGTACAGTAATTCGATAAAAACTACATTGATGTGTAAGATGGATAGCTGATGAGAAGTTGTGTGAAGCACTGGGAGCCCAGTCTGGTGCTCTGTGATGACCTAGAGGGATGGGGAGGAGGGACGAAAGGCTAGGGAGGGAAGGGATGCATGTATAATTATGGCTGATTTGCATTGTTGTAGGGTTTCCTTGGTGGCTCTGATGGTAAAGAATCTGCCTGCAATGCAGAAGACTTGGGTTCAATCCCTGGGTCAGGAAGATCCCCTGGAGAAGAGAATGGCAATCCATTGTAGTATTCTTTTTTGTATGACATACATTGTTATATGGCAGAAATACTTTGTTGAATGGCAGAAATCTGCACAACATTGTAAAAAAAATTTTTTTTTAATTTAAAAACTAGAGAAAAAAACCCACATTGAAGTTGCCCCTGTACTACAGTATGATGAAGAGTCCGAGCTCTGATCCCAGAGACAACCAGTTGGAATGGATTCCACTTTAAGTCATGGAGAAATAGCAGGGGAAAAAGTGGTGTTAGTGCAGGAAACTTGAGATCATGCCATAGGCATTTCCTTGGTCCAGCTCTATGAATGCTTAGCCTAAATCCTTTAGAAATGATCTCTAATATATTAAGAGTATTATTCAGAGGCCAATCAAGCTGTTGGAGTTATTGGTAAGAGATATGATGAGTAGTGGGAGATGGCAATCTCAGAATTTTGAAAAAAGTGACCAATTCTGCAAAAGTACTGAATTGCCTAAAAGACAAAGTAAGAATAGTAAAGGTAAATAATGATAATACTCATCCTTGATTGGATGAGTTATCTTTACGGATCAATGCTATGTACATTATCTCAACTAATTCTGAGAACTCCTATTTGACGTGGTATCATTATTTTACAGAGCAGGAAATTGAGGCATAGAGAATTGAAGCAACTTACCAAGAATTACACAGGGCATAATTGACAGCGTCAGAATTCAAGCCTATACTTACATGATTTCAGAGCTCCTATTCGTAATCCGAATGTTCTACACAGTGGTATAAGGCAGAGGAATGCTCTTGTATCAAAGAATAGAGTCCATGTAAATCTCGCTCATAAATGGAGGCTTAAAACTGGCCACCTAATGGTCAGGTGAGGTGGGGTCGGGTGGGAAACTGACGGGGTTGAGATATAAGAATCTGGAGGGGTGACCTCAGTTAGGACGGCCCAACCTTGGATTTCCCAGTAAGAGATGGCCTGTAATCTAAAGGTTCCTCTGATATTTTCCTCTAATCGTTTAATATGTGGCCTGCATCACTTTCAAGATGAGAACAGTCTCTAATAATATTTATTGAAGAATACTTAACATTTAATTGATAGATGAGAGGTTTCATTATGGCTCCATGGAAATGAAAGTCAGAGGACTGACCACAATTCCATTTAAAAGGCTTTTCAGATCCCAAAGAACTTGAGTTTTAGTTATGTCCTCATTTGCAAAAGACATATTTAGATATTCAGGAAGAGACTCCTAAAAAAGATTTCCTGGACAACAAATATTTTTCTCTTGGATAGCTAGTCCCTTCACCTTTGCTTTCAATTCTAAACTTTTAGAGCAAACAAGACATAATCAACTTATGGTCCAAACCTGCAAACCATGCGTATGTAGATTTATGTAAATATAAATGCAAATCAGGCACCGACACTGGGCTACTGGGAGGTTGCAAATGGAACCCTTGGTACAGCGGAGGTCAAATATGCCTGGCTTTGAGCTCAATTCTCCATGCAGATTTTTATAGGACAATGGCAGCCTCTAAACACAGCAGTCTTTAAATGCTGTGATAATTCTATGCTTGAGTAGCTTACAGTCATAATTAGGAAAAGGTGACCTGGTTCAGAGAAAAATGAGCAGAATGAAGCTGAGTTCTTATATTCCAGTTTACTTACACTGGATACTTATCATCTCCCTGTTTCTGCTTTCCTAATTTTTTTCATGTGCCTATGAAAAGACCTCAAATACCATGAAAAATGACTTAAAAAATTTTTTTTCAGCTGGCTTTGATTTGTGTACTGGATTTCCACAACTTACCTAACAGGCAGGATAGAGAATAATTCAAAGCCACTGTCCTTGGAATGACCTCCGAACCAAGGAGTCACTTTCCTTGAGATGTTACACTGCCACCATCAGTTAAATTATTCAAGGTTGTAACAGAGAATCTGCAATGACTGTTATCACTGCTATTCCTAAGACCTATGGAATTTTAATTCCAGGGTAATCAGTGAAAAAGGCCATGAGACTTTGGAATGTCCTTGTGGGAGCTTGCTGGGTCTCTTGAGTACAGTAGACTATGCTCTTCCCTGTCCCTCAATCCCAGGGCAGAGAAGAGGGTCTATGGCACATATGAGGGTGATCAGACCAAGTCAGTGTTAGACTTGGAGAAATGAACCCAAGTGGTCTCTACCATCCACGTGTGTGCATCAGCTACTGAGGTCCCAACCAGAGGTCTTGTCTGCTTTTGCTGCAGGGTTCAATTAATTAAGATTCACCCACACTTCTTGCCCAGAAACAACATCCATGCAGGAAAACCTTAACAGTTCCCAGTTCACTGCCACCCAGCACTGCCTCCTGGTCTCTCCAAACACTCTGGCTTATAGCTTGAAGCTGAGAATATTCCTGTTCTCTGAATGCATTTCCAGGACGGTGGCCAACAGCAGATACCAGGTCGTTAAACACATTCGCAGCTGAATGACTAAGGAAAAGACATGATAGTTTTAATTAATTCTTTGCAATTGAGCCCTATGTTCCTTGGATAAGATTATTAATTCTATGTTCCTCTGACTCCACTTCCACAAAACCAAGATCAAAATGCCAGTTTTCTTCAATGAGATGGTCTGGAAAATAAGAAAGATAAAAATCTGAAAGCATTTACAAATATCTCTTATTAAGTTGAGAAAAGGAAATAAGTGACTTTAAAATTAGCCAGATTCCATGAGGAGTGTAAAAACTTTATCAGGATGAGAATTGTGGTCTAATATTAACAAAAATGTGAAAACAAGATTTTAAAAGGTGGGGGTGGGGCATCTAAAAAGTCAGAGATGGAGTTTTCTGTTTTGGGTACAGAGAGCTGAAGACTTAGGGTAGGGATGAGTGTGGGAGCTTTTTATTTAAATAGACAAGAAAAGCAGGCAAATTATGCTGTGTATCAGGGGAGTGGATCACAACCCAGCTTTCAGTTTACCAGATAAGTACTTTCATTTAGATCATAAATAATTCTCACCTGTGGTTAGGTATAAACTATGTAAGCAGTACCAATATTTGAAAGAGAAAATTGTTCTCACTTCTAATTAAAAGGTATTATATTCTCAGTCAGCCGTGTTGTCCAAGAATCCATTAATCAAAGAAGCCATTACATCTCTACTTACATTAATTCCATTATTGTATCACGTGAGTTATGTTCAAACATTTATTGCCCAATAATTTTCAGAGAAAAATGTAATAACTTGGGTGGAGATATCATTAATGTGAAGAGATTTTTTGGCACAGGAGTTAATGAAGTGCATGAACTAACCCTCCAACCCCAATTATAATGAACTTTTCCAAATTCTGAGGCTAATGGGAAAGCTCCAAAAGCAGTAAATGAGATTGTAGGATTTGGGCGGCACTCTATGAATGTCAATTTAGTCCTAGACTTTTGCAAGGATAATAGCAGGTAAACAAAATCAGGGATCTTTCTCATCTTCCAGAACAACATTGGAGGCTATTTCTTACTTGCCCAATAATTAAAAAAAAAAAATTCCATTACAGAAACCTTTATATATATATAAATATATATATATGTGAAATTACTTTCTAAAACAGGCAATAGAGTATTCCTTTTTAAAATCTCAAGGGGTAGAACAAAATATCATTATAAAAACCATCCTAACAAAACTTTATAGGTTATTATAAGAGGATTTATCATGTGTGTTGCCTTTATCACTGGGTTTGTCACACTGCAGAATTATGAGAGAATTGGTGATAGTAGTCATGTGATATTCCCTGTAGGGAGTCTGAGCAATTGTAAGAAGAGATGGTATTGCCTAGATATAACACATGGGTCTAGACTCGAAATGCCACGGGTTTATGCAGATCTGAGGCAGAAGAGGGAGATGAAAAATGAGAAAATGTGCATTTGGGCTCCATCAGTCACAGCATCTCAATGTCTTCTGTGACCTCAGGAATTACCTAGGCCAGGCCATTCTCCCAGTCAGAGATGAGGTGAGATGTGAAGCTGAGGAACCTCGTCGCCCCAGGTCCTCAGGGAGTGGTTTTCATTTTTTAGCAACAGTAAGTCAACAGACCACATTTTAAGTAAAATAATGTATGACATATGATATACGAAACATATAAAACAAAGGTGCTGGACTGAAGTCAGAGGGGGTAAAGGACGGCCTTCCCCCACTACCAGTCTGTGCTCCCCAGCCTCATGCAGTTTTCCTGTAAAAAATCATGAGACCCTTAGATCTCGGGGGCACTGCATGACTTAGGGCTGTCCTAGTTGCAAAAGAAAGAACTCCCCTTGGATAAGGATGAGATCAAGCAAAACGATGATGCTGATGAATACCTCATAGACCCAGAGAAGTCACTCCCACAGCTGAGTGTGAGGGAGGGTCTAGACTTGCTGTGGTCAGTCAGCAGATCTCTGTCCCTGTCTCTCCCTTTCAAAGCCCATGGACAGAGTGGGATGGGTCTGGTTTGGATAGGGTCACCAGCTGTGAGGGAGGTGGGCGGTGGTGTGTATGCAGGAAGGGAGGCACAGGGCCGTGGAGGAGACCTCTGGAGGCTGTGGGTTCGGTGTCAGGTCCCAGAGAAGACAAGCTGGTCTGGTCACCAAGTAGTTTGAAAATAACATGCCAGAGGTAGAAACACACACAAACTGGAATGGGACAGGAGCCTGGGGACCAACTGACTTACAGGAGACACAGGTAATCAGACTGGGCATCTGAGCACAGTCCTGTGATCCAGGACTACCAGAGTCCCGGCAGCAAAGGCACTGTTGATCACCCAAGGAGTCCAAAGGACCAGGGGGCATCTAAGACACTAGGCAAGCATGTCAGAGGAACCCAGCCACCATGAGGAAGTGGGCAGACAGTTCAGGGAGCTTTGGGAGCATGTTCCTGAACCCTCATTTCCAGCTGAGCTCCAGGTCCTGTGGCACAAGCCTAAAGCAAGCTCCTCCCTTAAAAGGGCTTCCCTGGTGCCTGGGACGATAAAGAATATGCCTGCAATGCAAGAGACACTGGTTCAGTCCCTAGGTTGGGAAGATCCCCTGGAGAAGGGATAAGCAACCCTCTCCAGTATTCTTGCCTGGGAAATCTCATGGACAGAGGCACCTGGCTGGCTACAGTCCACAGGGTCCCAAAGAGTCGGACATGACTGAGTGACTAACACTTTTACTTCCGCACTATCTTAGAAGTGGGAGCCAGGAAGCAGCCTTGGAATCAACACGAATTGAACAAGACAGAAGCCCAGTTCTTAGCCTAGAGCTCAAGGTCAGGGGAGGGGATTGTCCCTGGGCTGTTGATCCAGGGTCCAGACTGTGCCGACCAGTTCACAGTAGTTTTCCGAAGTGGAGACACAAGCGAGCCTGCAGGAGATGGGGTTGCCGAGGACACAGCCTCTGCTGGACAGCAGGAGGTGATCATCAGGACTTCCACTTGCTCTGAATGGTATTTGTGGGTAGGGGACAGCCCCATGCTCCCTGCTCAGCGGTGGTCTCTCTCTTAACCCTTCCTGACAAGATGAGTGATCCCTGAGAGTACTGTAACAGTTCCACTCACACATAACATCTGAGCCAAAGTAAAGAGAGATGTGTTGAAAACGTGTGTTCTCAGAATACGAACAAATACAAGTGGTATATATCTTGTAACCGAATGCTTGGGATAGAGGTAGGCTTCAGGTGTTTATGAAGATTTCCAAAGACAGATTTCATGAAATAACTTCTGGAGTGGCTCATATGTATATTACCTCCTGATAGTTTTCATGCATAGAAGTACTAATACATTAAGCTTGCCTACATCTCACTGTGCTACATGTTTTACTCATTAAGTTAATTTGCTGGAGATTTCAATGTCATGTGACTGCAAGAAGAAGGACATGGAAACGTTTAGAAGCAGGACTTGGGGTTTTAACTTCAAACGCCCACTCCCAGGGCTTCTGCCAAGAAATAGCAAAATATTTGTCTCTGAGATAGCTAACCTCCCTTCCATACACAATCGACAACACATTGCATTGGCAAGCTTTTGCAACACCCCTCTCCTATAGAGGGTGGAAATCTTTTTGCTTAGGTTTTCAGCTTTTCTCACAGAGATGAGAAACACCAGGAACACACACTGTTCTCCAACAAATTAGCTTATCTTGAGATGATTTTTCATCTAATTTAAGGGTAAATGTCAGAGAAGTGTTTCACTAAGAGCTGAAATTTCAAAGGCCAAAAAAAAAAAAAAAAAGGATGTGGTTTGTAACCCCTGCGGGCATGGGGCTTTTATCTGCACAGAACTCTCTCCCAGTCCCTAAAATTCAGTGCCCAGAGGAAGAATAGACACCTGGGTTTGTCACCCCAGGGTGACAGAGTTGAGCATCTTCTTTTTTAAATTTCTTTCTTTCCCCCAAGGACTCTGGATGCATTACATATAACACCAACCTATGGCTTTTCTGACATATTTTGCCCAAGTTGGCCTAA
Source organism: Neotragus moschatus (assembly GCA_006410615.1). NCBI lineage: Eukaryota > Metazoa > Chordata > Mammalia > Artiodactyla > Bovidae > Neotragus > Neotragus moschatus. The sequence continues at coordinate 1,660,894 of SJYA01002431.1, read as the reverse complement.
TATACATGTGCCAATCACCAATGAAAGGTGATTACTTATTCAGGAGAAGGAGCTTTGAAGAACAGTGGGACACGGCTTCATATAAATGACACATTTTGTCTGTTTTTCAAATAATTCATGGAAAATGCTGACATAAAGTGCCAATTATTTTTTTCCCCCTGAATAGGGCTGGCAGGCTTATTGTATATTTTAAAAGTCACTTACAATTTGCTCACTTTTTTTTTTTTTAAATTCCCTAGGGAGAAGGATGTACTTTTCTTTGCTCTAAAGATTAAAGTTCAATTTGACTTCCTATTTTACGAAAGGGACTCTTAGAGACATTGTGGTCTCATCTCCTATACTACTGTAGATATCACTACAATGCGTAAATTTGGTGACTGATGTGTACTAGGGTAGCTACATGCTAGTTAAAATAATAAAGTGCTCCTTATCCTCTGGTTGCATCCGAGAGAACAGCGAGTGGTCATTGTTTACCGTGTTAGTGCGAGCCACTCCACTGGAGACAGCTCATTTTGGACCCAAGCTTCACTACATGCGTGAGTGATTCTACTTCTAACAAAGGCGCCAACAGGCTCATTCTCATCGTTCAATCTGAATGAGAATTAGCTGCCGCTCTGCTACTTACGAGCCCAAGACCCTCTATCATAAAATGGTCTGTAGGAGTGTTAACTGAAGTCTAATGACTGTGAGATTTTGGAAGGGCGGGGAATGATAACCAACGGAAGCCCACTCCTCATCTTCCCACTTTCCAAGCTGTGCTAGATTCAAGCCGCCATGGCAAGGATGAGGAGAAGAGGTGGCATGTCCTTTATCTAGTGTTGGGGCAGCTGTGTCACTTAGACTCCCAGGGAAACACACTGGCTCAAGAAAACAGTGGCCCATATATTTTCATTAGAGAAAAAGCATGTAACTAGTCTCTAAGCCATCAGGGTAATTGACACAGAGCCCTTCTCTAAGAGAACTGTAGCTATGTGAGTATAATGCTGATCTGTGCATTGGCTGCCGATGTTTCAGGTGTGAAGTGAAAGTCTCTCTGTCATGTCCAACTCTTTGTGACCCTGTGGACTATACAGTCCATGGAATTCTCCAGGCCAGAATACTGGAGTGGGTAGCCTTTCCTTTTTCCAGGGCATCTTCCCAACCCAGGGATCGAACCCTGGTCTCCTGCATTGCAGGCAGATTCTTTACCAGCCGAGCCACAAGGGCAGCCCAGTTGAGATGGTCAAAAGAACTCCACAAGAAACAAAACCTGGGGCTTGCAAGACACTGTTCCCTAAAATCATCTCCTGGATACAGTCATACAAGACTCTTTGGAATGAGCAGTAACTGTATCCTGGACACTTGGCAGGTCCAGCCACATACAACATGGACCTTATTAAGCCTTGTACCTTAAAACATACAGTTTAGAACGTGATCTAGAGAATCTGAGTTCAAATACACANATCGAACCCTGGTCTCCTGCATTGCAGGCAGATTCTTTACCAGCCGAGCCACAAGGGCAGCCCAGTTGAGATGGTCAAAAGAACTCCACAAGAAACAAAACCTGGGGCTTGCAAGACACTGTTCCCTAAAATCATCTCCTGGATACAGTCATACAAGACTCTTTGGAATGAGCAGTAACTGTATCCTGGACACTTGGCAGGTCCAGCCACATACAACATGGACCTTATTAAGCCTTGTACCTTAAAACATACAGTTTAGAACGTGATCTAGAGAATCTGAGTTCAAATACACAAGCATCAGTGTGCTTTAGAAAGGACTCATTGAGGTCTGGTGTAAGCACCAAGGCCAAAGCAAGAACCAAAATCCCGGCTTCTAAGCCACTGCTCCTTGCAAGGACCAATTTATTTTTAATGTATTTGTTTGCAATGCTGCTCTCCAGCCTCGGCTCGGGACACATTCAGTGTCATTTTTTGAAGAAGAAGAAGATAGATTATTTGTCTGAGACCAAATTAGAGTCATAGAGCTCAGAGTGGTCATGAAAATTATTACTGAAATATAAACAGTCAAGGTATTTATGCCATCAGTATAGTTACTAGAAGGAAAAATAGATGTGTTGACCCGAGGTCACCATGGCAATCTTCACTGACATTAATTTATTGTTACCTCAAAAATGTTTTTTCTTGATTCAGTAAATGCAGCCTGGTACATATCTACACTTTGCTTCTCATGCATTTATCTGCTCATGCAATGGTTTCTACCAGTGATGTTGGGCGTTTTCAAGGTTCAGTGTAGAAATGTGTACAGACAGGCTGTTTCTCTCTGACTTTCTGCTGTGATAATGGAATTTCTAGGATCAGCGAGCAGCATAAGTGGGAAGCCCACCCATTTCTTAACATAACAATTCTCTACCTTCTATTCTCCACTTTATTTAGTCTTAACTATGTTGTTGTTCAGTCACCCAGCCTAGTCTGACTCTTTGTAACCCCATGGCCTTAACTATACTTACCTATTTTTCTAAGTTGTAATTACCTAATCCCTATTCATTTTGACTAATCTTGGGATTCCTGGACCAGGTGTATAATCATTCTCTTAAAGCTTCAAGAATCGCCCAAGTTTCAGTCTATTGGTAGCAGTTCTGGGTAATCAATTAAGAAATCTTTCTATACTTTCTGGAAACACTATGTCTTGTTTAGTGACCCCCCCATTTTCTCAGAGACTGGTTAACTTAGGAAGGGGGTAAAAGAACACATTTACTAAATCTCAGCTAAGAACAACGTGAAGTTCATCCTCCTGGAGAAAAAAAATACCAAAAATAATAGAAAAGAATCTCCATTTATTCCCTCCCAGTGAAGTCACAGGAGCAGACTCTGGCTCTCAGGCAGTTAAGTAAAGTTCTCTTTGCTGTTTTTTGTCAGGAACCTTTGATGCCTCACAGACGGGGAGGAAGTTATAACCTGAAACCTGCAGAATGTGGGCCTTCAGAAAGCGGTGGAATCTTCACAGGTGAACAGTCAGGAGTCAGAATGAAGGATAGCAGCTATGGTACAGTAAGGCTCAGCAGCTAGGGGGAAAAATGCAGGAGTCCCACACCCAGGTTTTAGGGTCAGAAACCTGTTAACATCTACAAACTCCATTCTTGATGCACGTGCAGGAAGCCTTGAAACACTGCCTCTGCCGCAGACCCTTTGTACGGATCTTGCTGGGGCAGGAGTCATTCTGGCTGCATATCCAGCCCGGATAAGGGCTGACAACAAGGGCTCATGATGAAGTGGGTAGAAGGGAATATTTAAGTGGTCTACTGGGCAAAGATATTTGTGATGATCTAGGAGACCAAACCAGTCAATCCTAAAGGAAATCAACCCTGAATATTCATTGGAAGGACTGATGCTCACACTGAAGCTCCAATACTTTAGCCACCTGATGTGAAAAACTGACTCAGTGAAGAAGACTCCAGTGGTGGGAAAGATTGAGGACAGAGGAGAAGGGGGTGACAAGGGATAAGATGGCTGGATGGTGTCACTGACTCAATGGATGTGAATTTGAGCAAATTCCAGAAGACAGAGGAGGACAGGGAAGCCTACATAGTAACTGAACAACAACAACCACCACTACCTAATATAGATTCCCCTTCCTGTTATTTGTTCATTTTCCCTCTAGCTTTATTGAGGTATAACTGGCAAATAAAATGGTATATATTTATGTTGTACAATGTCACTGTTATGTCTAAACATAGAATATATATATTTATATATAAATAAAATATATATATACAACTGTGAATGTTCAGAAGAGATTACTGCAGGATTTCCAATTTTCAGTGACCTTTATGGTCATCTGGAAAGTCTGGCTATAAGGCATCAATAATCTTAAGCACATCATTCATATCAGCACATTAAGTTTTGCTGTTAGGTTTCTTCTGCTCCTTCTGAGCTTCACGGTACAGGATATTTCTAATATCTTTATCAGAAATCAGTTTGTCATAAATCAGAGCCCGATTTCTTCATTAAGAGATGCAATACCAAGTTTTGGAGGGGGAAAAAAGGGAGAGAAGCAGAGAAAGAGGGCCAGCATACAATGAGCATACAAAGGTCTCTACTGACTGATTGCTGGGTCCATCCTTCACGATACTGAGTAGACTGTATCTGGTCAGTACGTCCATCTAGCACTACTCAAAACTCTGTCCAAGGTGCTAAGCACACTCTTTAGGTTGTGCTTATGTGGGCTCTGGGCAGGGTTTCCTTGGATGGAGGAGGGGAGGCAATGGTAGGGGAATGAGGGAAGGTGGCATCAAGGTTGTAAAAAATAGCCCAAAACTGTGCAGAAAAAATGATCCTCCATTTGATGCCTGGAACAAGACAGATGAAGATGAGCTCTGAAGTATTACTAGGGGAGGTATCTGATATAGTAAGTAAGCACAGAGTCGTCAGGCGTTTTTGAGGTCTTCTGTTTACTGATTCAGCGAGAGTTCTAAAACACCTGGTGTTTCTGACACTCCTCTAAGGTATTTGCACATATATTTTCATGGCAGTCTTGCCTGGCTGACACTATTACTCTGTCATTTTATAGACTAGGAAACTGGTGCATTGCTTGAAGAGTTTAGTATTTTGGCCAAAGTCTTATACTCATAAGGAGTCAGTTCAGTCACTCAGTCATGTCCGACTCTTTGTGACCCCATGGACAGCAGCACACAGGCCTCTCTGTCCATCACCAGCTCCCAGAGTTTACTCAAACTCATGTCCATTGAGTCGGTGATGCCATCCAACCATCTCATCCTTTATCGTCCCCTTCTCCTCCTGCCTTCAATCTTTCCCAGCATCAGGGTCTTTTCAAATGAGTCATTTTTCCACATCAGGTGGCCAAAGTATTGGAGCTTCAGCTTTAGCATCAGTCCTTCAATGAATATTCAGGACTGACTTCCTTTAGGATTGACTGGCTGGATCTCCTTGCAGTCCAAGGGACTCTCAAGAGTCTTCTCCAACACCGCAGTTCAAAAGCATCAATTATTTGGCGCTCAGCTTTCTTTATAGTCCAACTCTAATATCCATACATGATTACTGGAAAAGCAAGAGCTTTGACTAGACAGACCTTTGTTGGCAAAGTAATGTCTCTGCTTTTTAATATGCTGTCTAGGTTGGTCATAGCTTTTCTTCCAAGGAGCAAACATCTTTTAATTTCATGGCTGCAGTCACCATCTGCAGTGATTTTGGAGTCCAAGAAAATAAAGTCTGTCACTGTTTCCACTGTTTCCCCATCTACTTGCCATGAAGTGATGGGACCAGATGCTATGATCTTAGTTTTTTGAATGTTGAGTTTTAAGCCAACTTTTTCACTCTCCTCTTTCACTTTCATCAAGAGGCTTTTTAGCTCCTCTCTGCTTTCTGCCATAAGAGTGGTGTCATCTGCATATCTGGGGCTATTGATATTTCTCCTGGAAATCTTGATTCCAGCTTGTGATTCATCCAGCCCAGCATTTCTCATGGTGTACTCTGCATAGAAGTTAAATAAGCAGGGTGACAATATACAGCCTTGACGTACTTCTTTCCCAATTTGGAACCACTCTTTTGTTCCATGTCCATTCTAACTGTTTCTTCTTGACCTGCATACAAACTTCTCTGGAGGAAGATAAGGTGTCCAATATTCCCATTTCTTTAAAAATTTTCCACAGTTTGTTGTGATCCACACAAAGTCTTTAGTGTAGTCAGTGAAACAGAAGTAGATGTCATTTTGTAATTATCTTGCTTTTTCTATGATCCAACACATGTTGGCAGTTTGATCTGCCTTTCTAAAGCCAGCTTGAACATCTGGAAGTTCTCAGTTCACATACTGTTGAAGCATAACTTGAAGAATTTTGAATATTACTTCCTAGTGTTAAGATGAGTAAGGAGTAGATCTGGGATTATTTGAACCCAGCTCTGTCGAACTCTTAATCCCACTTTCATTACCCAATACCAGTGCCTCATATCAGATCAATGATGTCAGAGTTTGCTGGGAAGGAATCTACCTATTGGCACTGAAATCCCTAGCTGGTTCTGATGTGCATCTAGGCTTGGGAATAATTGCCCTAGCTAAAAACAAAATCAACCAAACAAGAACCCTAAGAATAATTACACACTGATTTCAAACATAAGTTGGCATTCATTTGCACTCTGCTTATTTATTTCCATAAAGATTTGTAGTATTTCAAAGTTAATGGGATAAGGGCTTCCGAGTAGATTAGAAACCTATACAGTAGTCCATATGCAGGCAGAATATTTATTAACCTCCTAACAGTCAACACTCTGTAGAGATCACATCTTTAACTTTTGTAAACTGTCCTTCATTGTACTTTTCCTGCAGTGTAATCTCCTGAACTGCGTTTCTCCAACTTGGAATTATAGAAAGAAATGTCTCTAAGTTTCTCCCTGGCAAATATAAATCTTAGAAAATCAAATTCCAACTAGAGAAATCTGGTTTGGATCAAAGTAACTAAATCATTAATCTGGATCTTTCCCCCAAACTGGAGCCAACCCAAGTCCAAGCCATGATATATATGTAAGAGGCCAGATATTTAGAGGGAGATTAATTCTTCCTTATTGTTGATGTGTTCTGCTGACAGAGAAGACAGAGACCAATGACAGAATACTGAAAGGCTATGTTTGGGTATTTTTAGCCTGATTAAAATAAGGATAATTCAAAATGTATTTTAAATGTCTTTTCCCACAGAATTCTATAAAGGTTCCATCCTGATTTCAGGATCTGAGAAGCTTGGCCAAATGATCTGGATATTGATGGACCTCTCCCATTCTGGGGATTGAGCCTCCCAGTCAGAGGTTACACCCCATCCGTCTAAACAACATTTTTTTGTGATAGACACACGGACCACAGATGGGACTTGTCTTTTGGTGTCTTGGATGAGAGATCCCAGAAGTTCTCATGCATTGACTGAAGACATTAAAAATCATACTATTGTTGGCCAAGTGACTGTTTACCTTCTGAACAACACACTCAGGTGACAGCAAACACAGGCAAGTTCTGAATCGTGGGAGGAAGTGAATGTGCACCAAACATGTACCTCAGGAAGAAAAGCCTTTCTCCAGCCCCCTGAGGCAGCTGCTTTTTCAAAAGGGCTGTCTTTCCTTACTCCCATAACTGGGGTTGGAGGAAGGGCAGAGAAAGGGAGGGAAGCTGGATGACAGCTCGAATCCTGCCATTTTTCCACTGGATTCCTAAGAAAGCCTGGTGTGTGTGTGTGTGTGTGTGTGTGTGTGTGTGTGTGTGTGTGTGAAGAAAGCCTGGATGGATGAGCAGTTTGGGGACTGATAAGACAGAAAGGCAATTGCTCTCCTGAGCCCTTGTGTCTTGCAAGGGAACTTGAACAACACACCCACCCCATTCTGGCACCTCTGCTGGTCTGACTCATTTCCTCTACCCAGAGGAGAAACAAGGACTCCTTGGACAAAGCCTTGACCTTCACAGCCAAAGAAGCCAGCCATTCTCCAGAATCTGAGAAGCTTTGGGGACAAACCCCCAAACCTGTTCTCAGATAAAATTCTTTAACTACTAGTTCTAGGTCCAGTTTGAGTTTCATTTCAGTGCTTTGGTTAATTCAATGCCTTAGATGTAAAAAGGAATCGAAATCATTTGGAAATAAAAACAAACAATGCAACCCTCAACTGAGATCTCCTGCTGTTTTCCTCCGCCCTATGGCTTTTCAGGCACAAACAGAGCCCTGGGGGAGAGGCCCAGGTGGTCCATCCATGACAGAACATAGACAAATCCATTTTATTCAATATTTATGAGCAACCTTTGCTTGACAATATTGACACATTTGGCAAAGAAGACAGAAAAGCTGAGCAAAATTCTGTAGAGAGAAACAGTACCTACCCCATCCCAAACTTTAGCTGGGAAGTGTTCTGTCTCTGAGTCACCCAGCTGCCCAGTTACCGGAAGGTCTCGGCAGTCACTCTTGGCACATGGGGAGCTCTGAACCAGTTATACTTCTCTGGCTGGGAATTCATACATTGGCCTTAACTGTGATACAAAATTGATCTCAAGTGTCTCTTTCAATGGCTTTTCCTCCTTGCTAAATGGACTCTCCACCCTGTAAACTTGCATGCCAGTCACCCACACATAATGCTCTCTCTTGCTTTAATAATTGGCAGTAAGTCATTTTTACTTGAGTCAGAGTGGATGACATCCTTTGGGGATGGGAAAACTCAACCAGAGATAACCACTGGGATGGCTGTATTGTTAACTCGATGGACACATTTGGGATAACCAGGCTTCTGTCTGCCACACTTCAGGGTAGAATTAAGCCTGAAGATTCAGGAGGCAGACTTCAGCCTTCAAATCCCAGCTTCGCTATTTTATGTCTAGGGGGCAAATTACTTAACCTCTCAAAACCTTAGTTACTTCATTTTAAAAATAATTATAAAATCATCCCTGCTGGAGGATTAGGTGAGATCAAGTCTGTTGAATTCTTAGCATCCTGTGTGTGGCAAGGGGTAAGTATGGATCAATAAATAGGAGCTAGGATTATCATTTTATTATCACCGTATGTCTTTAATCTTGACAGGATGCTATACAACTCAGCAGCATTTCCCAGATTCAATCAGATTTTAAAAAAGGAAACATCTCCATAATTCTCATTATGACATTTAAGGTTGTTTCTCTGAGGTTTTGGGAAGATCTCCCAGTTCTCCTCACACAAAGGAGATCCTTTTCAGATTGCCTCTGACACCAGTGTAACTAGAGGGTAGAAACCGGGGTTCTTTATTATTTTATGGTGCAGAATCCACCTGGGTGGTGTCAAGAGTTTGAGCTGAGCTGAGGGAGCAGGCAGAGGCTCTGCACAGCCTCTGACTCTTGTGTTTCTGGGCTCTTTTTTGACCTGCTGAGGGTTCCCCCAGCTGCAAAGTAGTGCCAGATGATGACAGCATCATCGGTTACATTAACCTGCTTCCATCCCAAGGTTGCCCGATGGGGATTGCGGATGTCAGGACTCTGGGTTTCATGGTTAATGGATATAGCTAAGTAGATGGAGGGAGTGAGCTTAATTGATTTTGCCCAAGTTATAGAGGGGGAGGGGTGAGAATGGGTTCTGGAGAAGGGTAAGCATAAGGCTATCAAAAAGAGAGGAGGCAACCCCTTATGTATAGGGTGGATAAACTCCAAAGTCCTACTGTAGAGCACAGGAAGAGATATTAAGTTTCGTGTGATAAATTATAATGGAAAATAACATGAAAAAGAATGTATATATGTGTATAACTGAATCACTTTATTGTACACTAGAAATTAACACAACACTGTAAATCAACTGTACTTCAATAAAATAATTTTTTTAAAAAAGAGAAGACAGATCTAAAGATTTTCATTATTCACTAAAGAAAACCTCAGCGAGGACCCCCTCTAAGAAAACAATGAAACAAAATTAGACGAAGGTCAAGGGATGTCTCTTTCCGAAGATGAATGAATGGAGACGTATTGGGTTTGAAACGTTTGGGTCTTTCTTGGCAAGAGACATGCTCCCATCTTGCTATTGTCTTCTTCCCCTTTCAGCTCTCATTTATCAAAAGCAGAGATCATCCCCAGACCTGATTTGGAACTGATTTGCCAGGATGTGCCCTGAAAACATTTCACCCATTTCCATTTTTCCCCTTCTCTTTAGTGTTTTAAATCACAGTATCTAATAGAATCTTTATTCCTGAAATGTAATTGATTTATTTGTGCTGACATCATCAAAATGTCACAACATGAATTTAGCTTCGTGTTTAGGATTATTAAAAATGCATATCCTTAAAAACAGGAAATCATGTTTCTCCTTTAAAAATGGAACTCACCCCTAAAAAGAATTGGACTCTGCTTGAAATTCCTAGCCTATGATTTTGAGGATCATCCGAAAGAGCCTGTTTGTTTTTCTTTTTTTCACCAGGACATTTCCAGAGTAAACACATTAAAAGCAGAAATGCCCAATAAATAGGACAAAAACTTTGCAAATTTGACTCACATTCTAAATGCTTCAGTGTATCCAGAAAAAATTTGGGCCAAAGGTTCCCCTCTACCCCTTTCAGGGAAAAAAAAAAAAAAAAAACCTCATTCGTTTATGTCTTTACATCTTAAACAAAATGAATTAATGGCTTTTAAACCCTTTGCACTAAAAAAGGAAAGTGCTTCCAGCTTGACAACTTAAATGATAAGTTGCAGCCCAATGTGTTTTGAAATAGACCAAACATAAATCTATCTTCAATAGGGAGTTTTAATTGGAAGCCACATTGACCCCTCACTCCAGCGGTGCTGCCACACAGCTTGTGATAATGAAGACGGACAAATTGTCTGTAGCTGCATGTGGCCCTTCGGTGTCTCCCCTTACAGCCTTGGTCACACTGAGGAGCGTCATTGGAAGGAGACACACGTTCCCAGGAGTGAGCAGTGTAAGCAGCTGCACCAGGGCCACCTCCACGGTGTGGGCAGCTTCTCAGTGATGGGAAGAGGAAGGGGCAAAACCCATGTGAAGCCCAGGAAAACATCTCAGAAATTCAAACAAAGGAGGAAGAAGGAAAGAAAAGAAAGTCTTTTTTTCCCCCTGGAGAATTCCCTCTTTTTGCAGCCTGTTTGGGGATTAAGTTATAGAATCTTCTTGGGCTTCTAAGATTGGTGTAGGAAGGGTTGCAAATCTCATCCAGAGTTCTGATGTGTGTGTGTGTGTGTGTGTGTGTGTGTGTGTGTTTTTTCCCCTGAAGAGAAGCAAACCAGAAAACAACGAGTTTCTACTTTCAAGTGTGCTGTTGAACAGAGACTGTGAGATTGAGACCATTCCAAGAGAGGAAATTTTAAGGCCAAAATTAAAATAGCACATTTGTTCCTTGCAATTTGACTTCAGAATCCCCCAAGACTTCTTCCTTGGGAAGCCTTACTTTTCATTTGAGAGATGTTGTGCACCATATGGATTTTTTGGGGGTGTGGGGGGGGCGGCGTTACATACAGCATTTGCCAAGAATGTCTTATGAGCCACAGCACCTCATTTTCCATAGGGGTCCCCAGAGAGAACAGGTACCATCAAAGCTCTATTTGTTTAGGAACTGTAAAGATGCAGAATAAAACACCACCATTTAACAAATAAAATAATTCTCCTAACTTTTACACTTGTGAATCATAATTAACAGCAATCTCAATAATTATTATCCCTTAATGTTCCAAGAGCACCAACCTTCATTTAGAAGGGAACTAAAATTGGAATCCAGCCTTGGCATTAAACTATTAAGACTCAGCCTCAACAGAAGGCATATACACGTTTGAACATTTTCGCTTAATTTCCAGGTGAATTTAATCAATGTATCAGTTCTCGCTGAACTCAACCTGATTGACCAAGTGGATCTGGCAAGTTGACCCCTTGCATTGTCACCTTGTAGATGCCGCCCAGATCTGGAAGTGGGGAATTTGCTGTGGGTAGATGGTGCATGAAACAGGAGGTGATCTAAAGTAACTGAGTGTTCAAAAGTACCTCCATCAACAAAGAAATCCAGCAAACACCAGGCATTGGTGAAATATCTTCTAGAACCATGTGCTGCCCAATCTAGAAGCATTTCCAGTATAAAGATGTATTTGTGAGCATACGCCTAGATAATCTTCATGGCCCTACCTATAACTATCTATCTTCAAGTAATATTCAAATTTCACTTCATGTCCACCTTAAAACTTATGATTCATGACAGAAACAGGAATGACAATGCTGATGGAGGAAAACAGACATCTTAAAACTTTGGATGTATCAATTATACTTTAATAAAACAAATGAAAAAATAACACAGTTAAGTGTTGTGTTATTCTCTGCAATTCTTCACCTTTGTTGCTGGTATATTTTGAGGTATTGGGAGTTCTCAACAGGATGAAATTCACTACAGTGGACTTAGAATGGAGTTGTGGAAGTGTTGAGTTTAAGAGGATCACATTCAGCCCTCCCCGGCAGGCTCCTGCAGACGTCTTTGTTGCTGGCAGTCTTGGAATAACAGACTGTCTTATGATCTTTCAGCATCCTCTCTTTGGCACTCAGGCTGGCTGGGTATTGCAGTTTGAATCTGGAAGACTCTTAGTTGTGTGGATCTTGGTTTCAGAAGAAACTGTCTTCTCTTCACTTACTAAATAGTCTTCAAATTGAGAACAATTACTCTCGCTGTCTGATTTCATCTGCTAAATCACTAAAATCTCATCCAGTGTTAAACATGCTTGGAATGACAGAACACGCAGGGAGCATGTGCAGGGGCCCAGTCCTCTGAAAATTTCGTATTTCATGTGTTTGTTTTTGTAATTTGTAATTAAAGTATTCTAATCTATGATTCCTGAAAAATATTCCAAGAAATGTGAAACATACATATATAAGTGCATACACACACACACACATATATATACAAACACAACAATCTTTTAAAAATTATCTATATAAATACAAAGCACAAATTGTCTCCTAACACAACGATATTAACAGCATGGTATTAAAATACTCAAAAACCTACTGCATGTGGCACACTACCTCAAAGAAGTAAAGGGAACAGGGAAGGGAAGCGGTGGGGAGGGAGTGGCAACAGCTGAACAGAACACACAAGTTTGAAAGGTCTTATTGCAAATGGTCTCCCAACATTCTGGAGGCAGTGTCTTTGGCCATTCCAGTCCTATATCTAATTTGTTGACTTCTGTGATTACTAGTTTGATGGAAGCACAGGAAAGGTGGCAATGTGGATGCGTATCCAGCAAAAATAGTGGCACAGACTCAGAAAGTTAATATATACCTGGTGGAGGTTACTAACTGTGTGCCAGCCCTCAGGGCAAGTGATTTCTGTATTCTGCCTTGTGATTTCTCATAGAGCATGGATTTGGGGGTCAAACAGAACTCGCTCCAAATCTTAGCTGTGCCACTGAACTAGCAGCACGAACATGGAAAGGTTATTCAGTCTATCCAAACCTTTGTTTGTTCACCTGTAATCAGTTATGATACACTGACCATTTCTGAAGAAAGCTTTATAAATGAGCATTTGTGTGTGTTGAATTTCTATGGATCACATTTTACTATGTGTGAGTGCTGTGTGCCTTAAATTTCAGAATCATCTTTCTATTCCCCAAATACTGTAGTTTCTTTGGTATTCTCATGGAGCTCATTTTGGAGGCATCAAATTATCTTCACTGTTCTTTCTGAATCATGTCCAAATTCTCCATAATTCATTTTAGTTCAGTTCCAAATGAAAAACAGCTCCTTAACCCAGGCCTGTCTGAAGCTGAGTTAAAGAGAGAGACAAGCGTGGGTTCCTTGTGTGCAGTGCATCAATGTTCTAATGCCCAATACATCCCCTGGAAGAGCTGCCCCCTGTTTCTTTTCTCTTTTAAATTAGCTTTTTGGAATATAGTTGCTTTACAATGTTGTGTTAGTTTCCACTGTACAGCAAAGTGAATCAGCTATCATATATGTATAACCCCCCCCTTTCTAAATTTCCTTCCAGTTTAAGTCACCACAGAGCACTGAGTAGAGTTCCCTGTGCTATAGAGTAGGTTCTCATTAGTTAACTATTTTATGCATACTATCAATAAGGAGCAAAAAGAGATACTTCACTCTGACATCACGTGGACCCAGCAACAACTCAGCCTTCCTTCCTCCAACCTAATGTTCGTTGAACATCAATGCTCTGTCTTTACTTGCTCTCTTAAGGCAAGGACAGTAACACGCTCTTTGTAAGATTAGACTAAGATATTGGCTTTTTGTTTTACAAGTGCATCAATGATGTTTGAATTTTTGTATCATTAGGGGTAGATCAACCTGAGGCAGCATGGGAAGTGTCATGGTTAGAACCACAATGAAGTGGAAATAAAGTTCACGTGGTATTTTGCAAGTAAAACTACTCAGTTCAAGTTTTTTGGTGAGGAGTGTTTTCTGGTTCCTTGGAGACTTTTAAACCAATGTCATCAAGACAATTAAAAACAAGATAAAGGAAAATTAATTCCTTTAGTCATGTTATATCGGGGACCATTTAGGTGGAATAAAGAAGGCTAAATGAAAGGCAAAGAATTCTGGAAGCATCTGAATGCAATTCCTTAGTGACACAGTGTCTGCCTTTCATGTTCCAGTTTTGTATCTATTGTTGTATATACAATGTCCTTTCATGTGATACTTTACCTCGTAAAACCCTAAGGTTAAGTTAGAGTTTGTTTTGAATGAGGAGGATGGAAATCAAAGGTATATCATTATATCTGCACCTGAGACAATGGCAGACACCTTGGCTTTTTCTCGCTCTAATGAATATTATACATTAAAAAAAACCACCTCAAAGGATGACGGTTTCACTGGTACTCCAGAGGAAAGTTTCAGATTGTGACCAGGTTTTTTCTGTGTCTCTAGCAACAAGTCTTTATAAATATTGTTTAGCATCTTCTGGGTGGTTGCTGGTTTCCATCTTACCTTCTACATTTGGGAATATGGCTTTTCCTCTCTTTTGGTGGCATTACCCCCTGAAATGGCAAGAGTGAACATCAACATTTTAGGAATCAGTGAACTAAAATGGACTGGAATGGGCAGATTTAATTCAGATGACAATTATATATGCTACCGTGGGCAAGAATCCCTTTGAAGATATGGAGTAGCTCTAATAGTCAACAAAAGAGTCCGAAATGCAGGACTTGGATGCAATCTCAAAAACGACTGAATGATCTCTGTTCGTTTCTAAAGCAAACCATTCAGTATCACAGTAATCCAAGTCTATGCCCCAACCAGTAACGCTGAAGAAGCTGAAGTTGAACAGTTCTATGAAGATCTACAAGACCTTTCTAGAACTAACACCGAAAAAGGATGTCTTTTTCATTATAGGGGACCGGAATGCAAAAGTAAGAAGTCAAGAGATACCTGGAGTGATGCGGATCAAGACCATCCCCAAGAAAAAACAATGCCAAGAGGCAAAATGCTTGTCTGTGGAGGCCTTATAAATAGCTGAAGAAAGAAGAGAGGCTAAGGGCAAAGGAGAAAAGGAAAGATATACCCATTGAATGCAGAGTTCCAAAGAATAGCAGAGAGATAAGAAAGCCTTCTACAGTGATCAATACACAGAGATAGAGTAAAACAATAGAATGGGAAGGACTAGAGATTGCTTCAAGAAAATCAGAGATACCAAGGGAACATTTTATGCAAAGATGGGCACAATAAAGGACAGAAACAGTATGGACCTAACAGAAGCAAAAGATTTTAAGAAGAGGTGGCAAGAATACACAGAAGAGCTATACAAAAAAAATCTTCATGACCCAGATAACCATGATGGTGTGATCACTCACCTAGAGCCAGATATCCTGGAATGTGAAGTCAAGTGGGCCTTAGGAAGCATCACTATGAACAAAGCTAGTGGAGGTGATGCAATTCCAGTTGAGTTATTTCAAATCCTGAAAGATGATGCTGTGAAAGTGCTACACTCAATATGTCAGCAAATTTGGAAAACTCAGCAGTGACCACAGGATTGGAAAAAGACAGTTTTCATTCCAATCCCAAAGAAAGGGAATGCCAAAGAATGTTCAAACTACCCTAGAATTGCACTCATCTCACATGCAAGGAAAGTAATACTAAAAATTCTCCAAGCCAGGCTTCAGCAGTACATGAACCATGAACTTCCAGATGTTCAAGTTAGATTTAGAAAAGGCAAAGGAACCAGAGATCAGATTACAAACACCCATTGGATCATTAAAAAAAGCAAGCTAGACAGTTCCAGAAAAACATCTACTTTTGCTTTATTAACTACACCAAAGCCTTTGACTGTGTGTATCACAACAAATTGTGTTAAATTATTAAAGAGATGGGAATACCAGACCGCCTTACCTGCCTCCTGAGAAATCTGTATACAGGTCAAGAACCAACAGTTTGGGTTCCAAATTGGGAAAGGAGTACATCAAGGCTGTATATTGTCACCCAGTTTATTTAACTTATATGCACAGTACATCATGTGAAATGCTAGGCTAGCTGAATCAAAAGCTGGAATCAAGATTTCCAGGAGAAATATCAATAGCCTCAGATATGCATATTATACCCTTATGGCAGAAAGGGAAGAAGAACTAAAGAGCCTCTTGCTGAAAGTGAAAGAGGAGAGTGAAAAAGTTGGGTTAAAACTCAACATTCAGGAAACTAAGATCATGGCATCTGGTCCCATCACTTCATGGCAAATAGACTGGGAAACAATGGAAACAGTGACAGATTTTATTCGGGGGGCTCAAAAATCACTGCAGATAGTGACTGCAGCCATGAAATTAAAAGACAGTTGCTCCTTGGGAAAAAAAGCTATGACCAACCTAGACAGCACATTAAAAAGCAGAGACATTACTTTGCCAACAAAGGTCTGTCTAGTCAAAGCTATGGTTTTTCCAGTAGTCATGTATGGATGTGAGAGTTGGACTATAAAGAAAGCTGAGAGCCAAAGAATTGATGCTTTTGAAGTATGGTGTTGGAGAAGACTCTTGAGAGTCCCTTGGACTGCAAGGAGATCCAGCCAGTCAATCCTAAAGGAAGTCAGTCCTGAATATTCATTGGAAGGACTGATACTGAGGCTGAAGCTCCAATACTCTGTCCACCTGATGTGAAGAACTGACTCACTGGAAAAGACCTGGATGCTGGGAAAGATTGAGGTCAAGAGGAGAAGGGATAGCAGAGGATGAGATGGTTGGATGGCATCACTGACTCAATGGACATGAGTCTGAGCAAGCTCCAGGAGCTGGTGATGGACAAGGAAGCCTGGCATGTTACAGTCCATGGGGTTGCAAAGAGTTGGACACAACTGAGTGACTGAACTGAGCTGACTTCCTGAAAGTTGCTGCCAACACCGTGATCTCCCCACTAGAGTGAAAGCATCAGGTTTTTATTTTAGAAGAAACATTTTTAAGGTTTCATCAAATCTGTCAAAGATAAATCTCTAGTGGTGAAATCCTTCTTCCACAAACAAACTAATACCTACGCGTCTCTGGTCCCTCCAACTTCCCTTGGAAAGCGAAAGAATGTAGTTCCTTAAGAAGCCAGCTTGTCCTCAGAGGAGCCCAGAGTGCTTCAAGGGTCAGTCCAGAGGCTGAAAGTTCAGCCTCCAACTCCTGTGAGCACTTTGCCCTCATGTCAAGCCTCTCAGCTATGGTGACAGTTAACAGCCAGATTCTTGGTGACATGGAAACTTGATCACCACATCAACACACGGGCCATCAAAAATGTGACCCTGAGGTGAAGCCTCCACGTCATGTTACCTCTCCTCTCAGCCAGGCCACCCCTCCCCCAAGCACTGCTTGTCAGCTTATACTGATATTCTCCTCCCCTCCTCTCCTGTTCCTCCACATGAGGCAGTTGACAACGGTAATAAATGTGGCCGCACTCAAGGATAGGGCTGTGACAGGCTCAATAAGAAGTGGACTGATTTGTTGCTTTGGGGTTGAAAGCTCAGACTTTCATGAAACAAAAATATTATATTCGGGGTAATGATTTATGGCCTCGACTCCTGTTTGATTGCAGACCATAAATACTTGCAAACGGTACTTACAGCATCTCTAGAGGACATTAGGAACATACTCAAGTTTATTTTATACAGCAATTACTGAGTCAGTGTAAGCATGGCCATCATTGGAAAGACAAGATTTTTCCCCAATAAGTCTTTGGAGATGATAAGTTTCAACAGCAATCTCTACACACTCCAGCCTTATCCATGTGACTCCAAAGGACTCGAAGAAACCCCATGACAGGTCAACTGGTGACCCAAAAGCTGATGCCCATCAGCACTCTGACAAAGATGTCATCCTTTTTTTCCCCTGTAATAATCAGGTTTCATAATCTGGTCTGTGACTAGCATCGAAATTTAGAAGCCTTCAGGTCCGTATAAACTTGCTGACTAGGCTCCCAGCTCTATCAGATAGCCTGATTTCCTCAGCTGTGAAGCAGGAGCCGTGTTTTCAACAGATAAGTTGGCTCTAGGTCACATTGTTTCTATCTGCTGGCCTTTTGGGGAATCATCTCATCACTACTCTCACCCCAGACTGGGTCCTGATTTCTCTTGCCTTTTCGACCACCCCTAAGTCTTGGAGTTGCCTGAATGACACAGCGTTAGCTATTTGTAACTGAAGACTGTACCAGCCAGAATGGAAAGAAGTGACTCATGTAGTGTTTCATTTATATTAGAGAAACATTTCAATCCCAGGAGGAACTTATTTATACTCTCTATACCCAGTGCTCCATGAATTAATTTATTTAAAGCAGTTATATTAAATAATATAAATATTTATTTACATTTTTCTGTGATACAGATTTGATCCCTACTTGGAAGAAAAAAGACCTTTCTAAAAGCTTCTATTGACTTATAGAACTTGGATCCCAAAGATGCTACTTGAAGTGCTATTGAAGGAAAGTCTCCAGCAGATGAAGGCATGGTGTAGGTGCTATTTTACATTTATATTATATTAGTAGGTAGCCACTTTCCCTTCCCTATCTTGTTTGACAGACTTCCCAGAGATAGAGACCAATTAACTCTTTATTTTGGCAGAGATCATTCTAGGTGTTCTTTTAATGGGTATTATTCTTGTTAAATTATGGATGAGCTTGATAGTAAGACAAATGCCATTATCTGAGTTATTTATTCATGGGATGTCGTCCGTAACATACCCACACTAGTTTTTCTTCAGCTTTGGTATTGATCAATCGCTTTAATCAGTTGTACCAAGGGATGCTAAAAGACAGCTATCACAGCTTGAGGACCAGCATCTCTCTTTGGGTCTCTGGCAGGCCAAGAGTGAAAACTGTGGCTACTTTCAAACTCTTGGAACATCTTACGGAAAACCTGAACAAATATTTTTGTCCAACCCGACAGAAGTGGAGGGATGGCTCCTTACCCTCAGAGGGGCTGAATGGACACCTTTCCCAACCTCACACATGGAAAGTCTTCACTGTCATACTGCTGTGTTTTTGTTTACACATTTTGTTCAACTGTGATATTCGTTGGAAGGACCATAGGCATCCGCTCTGCCCTCTCTTAATGATGCCCACACATCTTTTCAGCCTTTGCTTTCGAAGCAAGTCACAAAGTCTGCTGGCTCCCCAGAAACACATGGCCAAGACTTCAGTAGACAATCAGCATTCTGTCTAGAGGCAATTAAAGATGATAAAGTTGGGGCTCTGTTTTTATTTATACCGTGTAATGAGGCTCCAAATTAAAAAACCTATATCCTAATCTCCATTAATGTACGGAGTTGCAGTCCTGTGAGTGCAGTCGTCCATATTAGGTGACAAATTTATCATTTTTACACTTTCTTTCAGTGTCAAGATTCAGCATTTCCCGAGGACAAGTGCTGATGCAGAGAGCAGGAGCACTCCCCTCCCTCCTCATCCTACTGTGGAAGTGGGTTTCATTTGAGCCATAAGATCTGACAGACTGTGCATTTGTGGGCAATTTGGGCACACCTTGGGTGGTATTAGAAAGCATACGGTCAGAGATGGGGGCTTTAGCTTCCTAAAGACTTGCAATCATGACCCTGAAATGCACAGCTTGGGCTCCTTTTTACAATCATGCCACGGAATACATTAAAATAAAGCAAGCAAGGAACAAAGGCACAAGTGAAAATTGGTAGACGGGGGTAAGAAATCAATGTCAAACCATAATACTACTCTTTAAAAATTTTTCTCAGTTGTGTCCAGCTCCTTGCAGCCACATGGATGTAGCCCATCAGGCTTTTCCAGGCAATACTGGAACAGGTTGCCATTTCCTGCTCCAGGGTAACTTCCTGACCCAGGGATCAAACCCTGGTCTCATATCTCCTGCATCGGCAGGCGGGTTCTTTACCACTAGTGCCACCCGGGAAGCCCTAGACCATTTTAAGACTTTGTATTTAGATTCCTAAAAGCATTTCCAAAAGCTCATCCCTTTACAGAGCTTCTCCACTTTCTTATGCACAATAAGACCCAATTGTCTACAAAGAGCTTCTGATACGTTTCTCTGCACTTCTTAATGAAGTAAGACCTGGAAAGGTTTCCTTTGAGAAGAGAACTTTGCCAAGTGGGGTCTGCATTAGTTTTTAGATTTAGGCCAGAGGTCTGAATGGGACAGGGGCACTTGGGGACGGGTAGAACTGCTTTGGATCAGCAAAGCACAGCTGAGTAACTGCTGAGAAATTCAGGACAGCCTGTATAAAAATGAGCCCTGTGATTGGTTGAAAACTAGTTCCCCCAAATATCCTTAGACCCTGGAACCTGTGAATGTTACCTTCTATGGCAAAGAATAGTCTTTGCAGTTGTGGTTAATTTAGGGATATTGAGATGGAGAGATTATTCTGGATTGCACAGTGTGCCCTAGATATCATCATGTTTCCTTGTAAGAGGGAGGCAGAGGGAGGGTCTATACACACGTGCACACACACACACACATACACAGAGACACACACAAAGGAGGTGATGTGACCACATGGCAAATTGCCGTGATGCAACCATAAGCCCAAGAGTGCCAAAGCCTCTAGAAGCTGGAGGAACAAAGCACCCATTCACCCCTAAACCTCAGGAGGGAGCTGGATTTTGACACAATAATTCCAGCTTTGGACTTTGGAACATCAAGAGTCTCAGAGAATACATTTCTTTCGTTTTAGCCTTCCCGTTTCATGGTAAATTGTTACAGCAGCGTCAGGAGGCGGATTCAACCACCAGTGGATTTGGGGCTTCTGCTCTTTGAGCCCGCACCCCACCCCGCTCCATGATTACTCTTTAAAAATTTTTTTAATTGACTATTCTTCAAGGATCACTATTGAGCTACTTCTAGAGAACACTGTTTTCAAAGAAGGCAGAAGAGTAAAACCTCTTCACTCCCACTCAGCTGCCGTCTCCCAGCTAGTTTTCTTAGGGAACCTCAGACCCAGATTTAAAGCCTCCCAAATACTCACTTTATCATCCCAAGCCTCACCTCAGCCTGTTAACCTGACCCACACAGCCACAATTCTCCTTCCTTTTCCAGGTCCCAGAGTCTTCCTTGAGGTTCCTACCTGGGACCTCTCCGCCCTCACCTGCCTCCAACAACCTGGACCTCTTTTAACCCTTCTGTGCCATTTGCCACAGAGATGCCCTGTCCTGTAGCCATCTAACTCCATGGAGGAAGAAAGAGCCTTTGTATCCTCCA
The DNA here is from genome assembly GCA_006410615.1 of Neotragus moschatus. NCBI lineage: Eukaryota > Metazoa > Chordata > Mammalia > Artiodactyla > Bovidae > Neotragus > Neotragus moschatus. The sequence goes on along the minus strand of SJYA01002431.1, from coordinate 1,639,835 downwards.
AGGGACCTGGCCTAGCTTCACACCTTGAGGGAAAGGATTGCTCTGAGTACATTTTCCTTGACTGAACAGCATGAGAACTGTGCAGAGGCAGGTGGGCTGACCCTGTGTTCCCCAGGCCTGGACTGGGGAGCATTTTATGGGATGGGAAAGGGAGACCTTGGGCAGCTCTGTAGGTGAAGACTCAAGACATCAGACGTAGTGCTTTCAACAGGCGCCAAGTAGGAGATGCTAAAGTCAAGAGCTATGGGGAAGGTAAAGGACAGGGGGGGAGGTGGGGTGCACTAAGAGAGTCTGACTGTGTGTGCAAAGCTGGGGAGCCTGTAGCTTGTGTCATCAGAATTGGCCACCCAGAGAAGTGGTGCTCCCAAATCCAAGAATGAATAGACAGCAGTGAACACACATGCTGTTGCTGATGGGGTTGGCACACACTTGCCCACCTCTGTCCCCCTGCGTCACACCTACCCAGGAAGTTCATGCCACCAGGTATAGAGCTGGTTAGCTTTCTACTTATTTAGAGGTCAGGGGCTGAAGCTGGACTGTGGCGTCTCGGGAGCTGTCTTCAGGGTCCTCAGTCCCACTCAGGCAATTCTGTAATTTGTAAGCAAACCACACGATTATTTCACTCACATCCATTGCCTCTTGTTGCAACAATTCAATACAGGTTCATTCATAAGCAATCCTTCCAGTGTAAGTCAGTTCATAGACTGCTACATCCATCTGAACACTAATTCCCACAGAATTAATCCAGCTCATCTCAGAGCACTCAGTATATGTCATTAATAAGAGAGAATTCTCCCTTTCCCTCCCCTATTTGGCATGTGTTCCGAGACCCTAAGGAGCCTGTTGAATCCTTGGGTATCAGAAATCTTATTCCCATCGGATGGAAGAATAAAGTTGGCTGGACTTCCTACCTTCAGAGCTGGCACTCCCATTTGGCTGTCAGGAGGCACTGCCCCTAGTCAGGATTCAAGAAACTATTGAAGATCTAGGAAAGATCTCTTTCTCCCAGGAACTATGTCCCTGAAGATTTTTTTTTTTTAATGTATAATTTAGTAGTCTTCAGGGGGCTAAAAGGGAAAGAGAGACTTTTGTGTATTTGTTAAGCCTATGATGAAAGAAAACCCACAAATAACTAGGATATCAGTTGAAACACTTTTTAAAGGTATAAATCCCTCCTTCACATCTAGGTAACAGCTGGGGCAGTTCTAGAAGAAAACTAGATAATACCTTTCATGATGATTATAATAGCTGGTTGTTGACTCGACTCCATGTCAGAGATTCAGAAGCTTTGGTTTTGTGCTCGCAGCAGCCATGTGAAACTGGAACCCCTGCTCAGCCCAGGCTTACAGATAAAGAAACCGAGGTCAGAGAGGTTAAGAGACTTGCCAAGGTCACACACCACTACTTAGTGGTGGAGCTGGGGTCAGAGCCCAGCAATCTTTCTCAGAACACATGCTCACTGGGATGCCCAGAAAAAAAGATTTATACTTTGGTAGCAGGTATAAATCTGAGTCTATAAAGTCAGGGTGGTTTCCTGTCTATCGATCAAGTTCACATCATCGCTAAGTCCTTTTTGCCCCTGCGCTGGAGGAGAGAAACACTCAGTCACTGTTGGGGCTCCCTTGCCACCTTCAGGGGGTCTGAGCAGGGTCTGGGGATCTGATGGTGAGATCTAGGGTGGCCGCAGTTCCTCTGTGTTCCTGGTGTCACGTGGCCCAGGGTCATGTGGTGAGCTCGGCTCTGCAGCCTCCCAGTGAAGCTGGGGTGGTAAGAGCATCTTAGAGCTTTCCCCATCTACCTCCCCAGGGGCCCCGCATCAGCCTCAAGGTGGTTCACAGAGGAGGGAGCAGGTCCTCACGGGCCTGAACTAGGAAGATCAGCTACCCCGCTTCCCCCATCCTCCCACCCCCTCCTCCTCTCCCCAGGGGATGCACACAGACACTCTCTCCTGTGTCGTCGCTCTTCTCAATGGCTGGAGAATTTTGACAGTTTTTGCTGTCTTCCCTACTGCAAATCCCCAGCAGGCACGGGTCTTGATATCTGCTTGAACAGGTTAAGAAGGTAAGGGCAGAATATAGAGTGAAAACATCAGCAAATACCGCAAAATGAGCATCTGTCGCATCCCCCCTTCACACCCATGGCGTCGGCCTCACCGCTGGTCCTCGCTCTCGCGCGGCTCAATCCTTCCTACGCAGGCATAGTTTCCCATTTTTTAAATCTTTAATAACACTTTCTTCTCCTGTCAGGTGAAACTTATATTGCCTAGGCTTTTTCTCTGATAATAAAAGATGCTCTTATGAAAATGTTTTAAATGTTCCTTGATTAAAAATCCCAGCAGGGACTTCCCTGGTGGTCCAGTGGGTAAGACATCACCTTCCAATGGAGGGGTGAGAGTTTGATCCCTGGTGGGGGAGATAAGATCCCACATGCAGCCAAAAATCCAAGAATTAAAAAACAGAGCCAATATTGTAACAAGTTCAATAAAGACTTTTAAAATGGTCCACATCAAAAAAAAATCGTAAATAAATAAAATCCCCAACAAATTGTACATTAAAGCTGATGCCCATGAGGTGGTGAGCAGTGTATAGATGACCAACTCTTTCTATGTTAATTCATATCCACCGTACTTCTTAATATGTCTTATAATTTATATTTTAATTTATAATTATCTTGGAAGATCTGATTGTTTGGGATTCACACTCTTCACTACTTCAGTTATTCAACTCTTTAGAAAAATTATTAAAGGAATATTTAAGTGTCTCATTTCATGGAAATGAGAAACACTGGGTTACAATTAAGATACAGTATTTACTGTCCATATTGGGTTCAGGGTCAATGTTGCCTTGTGTGGGCCTTTTTAAAAATGGTATTGTTTCTGTTTAATCTTGTGTTTATCTCTCCACCAGGAGTAAATTCCTAAACAGTCAGTGCATACAGGGTACATGTGGGATGCTTTCTGAGTAGACCTCATCTTCAGGGATCATTTTATTTCCACAGTTTAGTGCCTCCTTACTAGAACAGAGCACTCCATAATTTTTTCTAAAGATTCTATCAGTCTTGATCCAATGTGCTGGGTGATAAATGACGGGAGGTTGGCCACAGAGGAGAAGGAAGGAATGAATCATGCTGTCTCCTAGTAACCAGTCAGTAAAGAGCCTCCAGCACGTATGTTAAACCCCAAAGCACACTTACCTTTGGTATCATCCTTAGACAGACGGTCTTGATCTATATTTGTGCTCTCATCCTTCTTTCAAAACTTCCAAGAAGGTAGAAGAAATGCAATCAAGTATGCATATGCCTACCCTCTCCTTCCAAACCCAAGCAAAGCCCACTCACCCGGGAGACTTTCCCCACAAATCTTTATTTGCCCTTGGTCTGCTTTTTGTGTGTTGCTTGTATGTTAAGTTATGAAACAGTGTTTGCTATGTATTCTTTTTCATTTACAGGTACCTTTCTCTGTATACCTTTTAAATCAGCTAGGGTTGATGTGTGGTTCCATATATCTAGAGCAAAGGTCGATGAAATCTCAGAATAGAAAGCTGCAGAAAATATCTTTTTCATGAATCCCATCAACTAAAGATTGAATCTTACATTTTTAAAAAACTTTCTTTTTTATTTTTTGACTTTATTTTACATTGGAGTATAGCTGATTAACAGTGTTTTAATAGTATTAGGTGGACAGCAAAGGGACTCAGCCATTAATATTCATGTATCCATTCTCCCCCCAAAATCCCCTCCCATCCAAGCTGGCACATAACACTAAGCAGAGTTCTCCGTGCTGTACAGAAGGTCCTTTTCAGTTACCCATTTAAAATATAGCAGTGTGGACATATCAATCCCAAAGCCCCTATCTATCCATTACTTACCTATGCTGTATTGGTTTTGAATCTTAAATTTGTTAAGATTATGGAAAGCATCAACTCTCCCTAAATGACAGGTAAGAAAGGGAAGAATTAAGTGTATTAACTGCATTCTCCTGTTAGACTGTTTCCTCCAAACACTGAGGATCGGAGGCTTCAGGGATATGGGGGAAAGCAAGAGAGTTAGTGCTGGAGCTTGGAGCCCCAGAAGCGGTGCCATGTAAGCTGAAGCAGAAGGTGCCATAGACAGACAGGCAGACAGCTGCAAGAACACTTCAGGAAGCATTTTGCTCAGTCTAATTTGGTCTTTTTATTAATTAAGCAGCCACTCACTTGAGCGTTTATTTCATATTTCAAACATAACATGAGCTTTTCAGAAACAATCCTTTTAATCCTCTCCAAAATTCCATCAATGGGTCTTTTGTCTATATTCACCACCTGAGTCTTGCAGAGGGAAAGCAATTTACCCACAGTCACAGAGCGAATGAGACACAGAGCTGAGATTTGGACTCAAACTCTTCTGACCCTGGAGTAGACCTTTTTAACCACTCGCTGCACAGTTTCCCTTCTCTAAGCCTCAAGCCTGAAGCAGTTTGAAAAACAAATTTTAGTGCTTATTCATCTAGTAAAGGAGTAGTTGTAGAATTATATGATGATCATAAAATTGTTGCAGTGCTAAAAATATTAGAAAGCACTTAATCTTGTGGTTTTCAAACTAGCTTCCAGATTGCTCAGAGGGGCTCAGTGGCTGCCCAAGAGAAGGCGGAGGTGGAGGAGATGGGAAGGCTGAGGGCCAGAGATCCAAATTTTCAGTCCCCTTTTCCAAAGACGAAAACTTCCCTCTGCTTTTTGCACACTGGAGTTCTAAGCAAGATTTCCTTCAGGGGAACATGGAAGATTCAATACCATTCTGAAAAAAAATGAGCGACAATCATTGAGCTAGTGATTGAGACAATCTTTCATTTTACAGGTGAACAAACAAGAGAGTCGGCCAAAGCCACTCTGTTAAAATGATAGTATCTCTGAGATGGAAGTACCCTTGAGGGTCAGCAAGTCCAAACTTCTCCCACCATCAGCCTCCTCTAACCTGTGTTCACCCACACTGGGCCCCAAATCCTGATTCTGGGAGCTCATGGTCTACAAAATCTCCCCTATCTTCCTGGCCCTTAGAAAACATGTCCTTATAATAAGCAAACATCTGCCCTTCTATAGCTGTAGGAGCCAAATAGAGGAATTAAAGTCACTCTTCCCACCTGACAACACTTCAGATATTTGAAGACACCTAAGTAAGAAAGTTCCAGAAAAACATCTATTTCTGCTTTAGTGACTATGCCAAAGCCTTTGACTGTGTGGATCACAATAAACTGTGGAAAATTCTGAGAGAGATGGGAAGACCAGACCACCTGACCTGCCTCTTGAGAAATCTGTATGCAGGTCAGGAAGCAACAGTTAGAACTGGACATGGAACAACAGACTGGTTCCAAATAGGAAAAGGAGTACGTCAAGGCTGTATATTGTCACCCTGCTTATTTAACTTCTATGCAGAGTACATCATGAGAAACGCTGGGCTGGAAGAAACACAAGCTGGAATCAAGATTGCCGGGAGAAATATCAGTATCCTCAGATATGCAGATGACACCACTCTTATGGCAGAAAGTGAAGAGGAACTAAAGAGCCTCTTGATGAAAGTAAAAAAGGAGAGTGAAAAAGTTGGCTTAAAGCTCAACATTCAGAAAACGAAGATCATGGCATCCAGTCCCATCACTTCATGGGAAATAGATGGGGAAACAGTGGAAACAGTGTCAGACTTTAGTTTTCTGGGTTCCAAAATCACTGCAGATGGTGACTGCAGCCATGAAATCAAAAGACACTTACTCCTTGGAAGAAAAGTTATGACCAACCNGCATCCAGTCCCATCACTTCATGGGAAATAGATGGGGAAACAGTGGAAACAGTGTCAGACTTTAGTTTTCTGGGTTCCAAAATCACTGCAGATGGTGACTGCAGCCATGAAATCAAAAGACGCTTACTCCTTAGAAGAAAAGTTATGACCAACCGAGATAGCATACTGAAAAGCAGAGATATTACTTTGCCGACTAAGGTCCGTCTAGTCAAGGCTATGGTTTTTCCAGTAGTCATGTATGGCTGTGAGAGTTGGACTGTGAAGAAGGCTGAGTGCCGAAGAATTGATGCTTTTGAACTGTGGTGTTGAAGAAGACTCTTGAGAGTCCCTTGGACTGCAAGGAGATCCAACCAGTCCATTCTGAAGGAGATCGGCCCTGGGATTTCTTTGGAGGGACTGATGCTAAAGCTGAAGCTCCAGTACTTTGGCCACCACATGAGAAGAGTTGACTCATTGGAAAAGACTCTGATGCTGGGAGGGATTGGGGGCAGGAGGAGAAGGGGACAACAGAGGATGAGATGGTTGGATGGCACCACTGACTCGATGGATGTGAGTCTGAGTGAACTCCCGGAGTTGGTGATGGACAGGGAGGCCTGGCATGCTGTGATTCATGGGGTCGCAAAGAGTCAGACACGACTGAGTGACTGAACTGAACTGAACTGAACTGAACATGTCCCTGGTGGCTCAGTGATAGAGGACCCTTCTGACAATGCAGGAGACACAGGCTTGATCCCTGGGTTGGGAAGATCCCCTAGAAAAGGAAATGGCAACCCACTCCAGTATTCTTGCTGGGAAGTCCCATGGATAGAGGAGGCTGAAAGGCTACAGTCCATGGGGTTGCAAAGAGTTGGGCTTGACTGAGCAACTAAACAACAACAGCATGTCCCCACTGGATCTGTCATTGCCACGTGGAAACTTTGGTTATACACGGAGCCCCTTTTTCACAACTATTCCTCAGACAACACAAACTCTTTCAGTCTGCTTGTCCCCTTTCAAAACTGTATCAGTTTGTTTATATCTCCTTTAAAGAGTCAAGTGGGGAATTGCTTCAGTAATATTTTAATTTGTTCATTAAGTCTTCTTTTAAACTTCCACTCTTTACACAATATTGTCTTAACTCCCTCAGGGTGGGCAAGTATTGATAAGCAAGATAAATAATGTGGGGATACTATTACTCATAGGCTGTTGCTTACACTGTCTGAGCCACAGAGGATGAGATGGTTATAGATAATCACCAACTCAATTGATATGAATCTGAGCAAACTCCAGGAGATAGTGAAGGACAGAGAAGCCTGAAGTGCTGCAGTCCATGGGATTGCAAAGAGTCGGAAACAAGTTAGCGACTGAACAAAAATCGTGCACACAGACAAAACTTCATGCCCACCCTTTCTTTCCCCTCTGTTTCTTTTCTTTGTTTTTTATTTTTGGCATTTTTTGGAGATACTTAAGAGAGTCACATGAACCTGTAATAAATAATACAAGGGACAATTCATGTCAATTTGCCAATTTGCCCTTTGCCAATTTCCCCCAATGACAACATCTTTCAGAACTATAGTACAGCATCACAACCACTATATTGACATTGATACAGTCAAGGCACAGAGCAGATTCATCGCCAAGGATCCCTCATGTTGCCCTTTGACAGCCACACTCACATTTCTCTTCGTTCAGTTCACTCCTTAACTTCTGACAATCCCTGATGTGTTAACCATTTCTGTAATTTTGTTATTTCAAAAATAACATGTAAATAGAATCATGCTGTGTGTAACCTTAAAAAATTTTCTTTTACTGAAGAATAGTTGATTTATAATGCTATGTTAGTTTCAGGTGTTCCCCTCTGTTTCTTAAAAGGAATTCCCGACAGCAAAGTCACGCCACTGGCTTTGTATGTTCCTTCCCAAGGCAAGACTTTGCTCTTTGCCACTAGCTATATGCAGAAGGATTTGCACATTCGAAACAAATAATCAGCTGACTCAGGGCTATGTTGAGTCAGTTTTAGATTACTCTGCTCAAGCCACGTCCACAAAGGCAGCAGTCCTGTCTATGCAGTGGATACCAAGATCAAGCCACAGCAGGTTTATTCAAGAGCATGAATCAGTTTTAAGTATCTTGGCAGATACCCTTGCAAGTGAGATGATAAAGGAGAATATAATTATAATACATGAAAAACATATTCTAAATTTATAAAAGACTTTATAATTGGCCCTCACATTGCTCTCCTAATGGAGGAAACATATATAAATAGTCTCAAATGGCAAGCAAAATGCCATTAAGCCCTAGTTCTGGAGTGCATTGGAATTTACATTTTCAAAGCAATAGCAAATTATCTTTCTAATAATAGATGGTTTTATTAAATATTAAAAGGGACTAGCGTTTCCTTGAGTTCATCCTGACTAGTCCTGATACATCCTGAGTGGCAGGGGAGTCAACCTGAAATGGAACATTTGCTGAAAATAATCCACCAAACAAATGATAATCCATACAAGCTTCATCCAGAGATGATTCTATTCTACAGTTACTGCTATTTTTGAGCAGCTCTAAGTGGTTTACTGTTCATGGCTTTTCATTCAAGGAATTAAATGTGCTTTATGTATATCATCTTGTTTACTGTCACCACTGCTCTGGTAAATGTAATTAGCTCTGCTTTGCATTGGAGGAAATTGAAGGTTTAGGACTGTTATATTTCAGGAGAGGAAAAAGGCAAACCTCACAAAATATTAAGCAAGGTTTAGAATTCTCGAGTATTTCAGTTGCAGAAGAATGCAAGAATCAGCTACTCAACCCAGTCATTTTACAGATGAAGACAAGGAATTCCCTGATGGTCCAGTGGTTGGGATTATGCGCTTTTACTACTGAGAACATGTGCTCAATCTCTGGTTGGGAAACTAAGATCTTACAACCTGTGCAGTGTGGCAAATATATATACATATATATATATATGTAAATGAGGGTAGGGCTGGTAGAATGATTTCGATGTTCTATGCAATGAACTTCAATACTTCTCAGGTTCATTTCCATCTTCTGAGCTTAAAATAAGAATACTTTATTAGTTATTTTTCCTAATAATAGAATTATCGTAACCACTAATGGCATTGTGCCAAGATGAATGGAAATGTGGGTCCATGTGACATCTCACTAATGGGCAGTGTAGCCCCCAAAATGTTGGGATGAGGGTAGGAACCAAGGCCCCACACCATCTGTGACACTAACCCTGCTTTCAGTAAATAGTTCTCAGACATGCACCTTCATCTCTAAAATTAGGAGTTGGACTAAATCTTTTAAATGTTCTTAGAGTTCTAATGCACCACGGTTCTCACTTTCTTTATATAATTTTTTTGAATGCATAATTTATACATTTATCAGAAGAGATGTAAAATCAGACACTATAAAGAGAGGAGGGAAACAGAAATGAAAAATAGAAGATTACATTCTATTTGACTGTATTTCAAAACTAAGTGATCTCTAAAGAGAAAGATGTTGATTTGATATTTTTTAATGTTGTATTTGCTAGTAGACAATAAATTCTGAAGCGACTGGTTCCACTTAGGGTATGTTTATTTGCTATTCTCTTCATCAGGTTTTGGGAGGCTGTGTTTCAAATAGGCATCAAATTCTGTTAGTTTAATATGTTGTGGCTCCCCTTGTTCACGAGAGTGTTTCAACAAATCAACTCTTGCAAATCAGGGAAGAAAAGGGTGGGGGAGTATCTCTCTGGATGAGTCTCTTCGGGTTTGCTTAGAGTCTGTCTGTAGCTGTAATTCTTGGCTGGCAGTACCACCTCATTCCTCTCGTAACCGATTATGTCATCACAAACAGAGATTTATGAGCCCTGACTCTAAAGAAACAGAAGGCAGGATGAATTATGAGAAGTTCCAGGTCTGCAAACAGTTTCTTCAATAATTAGCCTAAGGTGGGGAGGAGGGAGAAATTAACCTCACTAAACTCCCATTTTCCACAAACCAAATAACACACTGCTAGCGTCTGACTGAGCGCAGAAATTCATCTTGAGGTGATCCAGTTTAAAACCCATTTGTAAATCCAGTGTGAAGGGCTTAGAGTGGAAAGGATGAAGGTCTGGAAAATGCACCGTGGGGACCAGCCAGCCCTTCCTCAGGACAGCCTGGATGGCTTAATAGGGCGTCTTCAGCCCTGATGGATGGAGCTCTGAGATGGCCCACAGGTAAGTGGGAAACGGTTTTGTGTTCCAAGAGACAAAGGGTGAGTTCATCATCGTGAACACAAGCTTTTGCCTCTTCCTCAAGCAAACAGGGAAGCCAGTATGCAGAGGAAGTGGTGTCCTCTTCAGCCCCCGCTGTGGCAGTGTGAGCTCGCAGGTTACCAAAGGCAAGGACTACATCCTTCACTTAGTGTGCTATTACTCAGGGACATTCCGTTAGCTATAAAGAGGCAACCTAATATTCAACCCATGCTACATTTGTCTCCTCTCGTAAAGGAGAGGGTATCTTGGGGGCAAGGTGACAGGACTCCATTAATCTACCAATGAATATTTACTGTGTATCCACCGTGTGAGAGAGACTACTATGAGACCTGGTAAGAAATACATAAAATATGTCTCGCTCCCAAGAAATTTACAATTTTTCACAGAAATAGAATAAACAATCCCAAATTTTGTTTGGTACCATAAAATACCTTAAACGGCCAAAGCAATCTTGGGAAAGAAGAGCAAAGCTGGCATCATCATGCTTCCTGATTCCAAATGATGTTACAAAGCCATAGTAATCCAAACAGTACAGTGTTGGCATAGAAATAGACAGGGAGATTAACGGAACAGAGTGGAGAGCTCAGAAATAAGCCTACATGTGTTTGTTAATTTATGACAAAGCAGCCTAGAATATACAACGGGGAAAGGACAGTTTCTTCAATAAATGGTGCTGGGAAAACTGAACAGCTACCTACAAAAGAAATTGGACCACAGTCTTACACCACACTGAAAAACTCACTCAAAATAGATTAAAGACTTGAAGAGAAGACCTGAAACCACAAAACTCTTTGATGAAGACAGGCAGTAAATGGCTTGACATTGGTTCAGCAATGATTTTTTGGATTTGATATCAAAACAAAAGCAAAGAAAGCAAAAATAAGTGGTACTACATCAAACTAAGAAGCGTTTGCACAGCAAAGGAAGTCATCGACAAAATGAAAAGGCGATCTACTGAAAGAGGGAGAAAATACTTGCAAATCATATATTTAATGAAGAGCTAATATCCAAAATATGCAACTCAGTAACAACCGACCAAACAATTCTATTAAAATTGGGTAGAGTATCTAACGGACGACCTGCTTTTCCAAAGAAGACATGCTGATGGCTATCTGATCTGTGAAAAGATGCTCAGCATCACTAATCCTCAGGAAAACGCAACTCAAAGTCCCATAAAGTATTACCTCACACCCATCAGAATGGCTATTATCAAAAAGACAAGAAACCATTAGTGTTTGTGAAGATGTGGAGAAAAGGGAAGCTTCATTTACTGTTGGAAGGAATTGGTGCAGCCACTATGGAGAACATTAGGGTGTTTCCTCAAAAAAACAAAAAAAACAAAAAACCACTGCATAAACTAGTAATTACACTCCTGGGTATTTGCTCAAAGAAAATGAAAGCACTAACTCAAAATATGTATATACCCCCATGGTTTTTTCTGCATAGGCTTTTTCTATTGTCCTGAGGAACTTCTGGCCACCAGAGCAACAAGAACGGCAGAATTTTCTGGGTAGCTCAGGGCGACTCTCCACTCCACTTGTCAAGTGAATAATTTTTGGGAGGGGGGTGGAAATATCTGGATTCTATGGAGACAGAAACCTAAAAATCCCAAGAATGTAAGCTGCTCAAGGCTCTTGCTCTCGTGGCCCTGAGTTAGAGCACTCAAGTCTCTGAAAAGGGTGCATCAAAATATTGAGACTAATGAATCATGATGAAGGATGAATCCATAATTTATCCTCTAAATGCCTTAAATTGCTGGACCAAAGAAAGTGGAGACCACAGTTCTTCACCTGGCAGGGACTCAGGTCTATATTTGCTTCCTCGTCTCCCTCCGGTAACTTTGAAAGTTGGGTGATAATGGCTGAGTTTGCAGTGAGATGGAAATATTCACCAGGACCCATCTGAATATAACAAACTCTTTGAGGATATGGCCTCGATTCATCAGTGTGAATACATCCAGGAAATGCCCTGGTACAAATGCCTTTCTCTGTTTTTTTTATTTTTCCTTAATGGACATTTGTTTTGTCAGACTTGCATTTCAGTGGAGTTATAAATATAGAAATGAAATATTGATGACTTGTCTCAACTCATACAACTTGTGCGATATCACACACTACAGAGCTATGGAAACTGAGAGGATGGGGGTTTGTCAGGGCTTTCAGGAACTGAACTCTCTTGAATGGCTCATTGGCTGAAATTCATTTTCAAAAAGCACCTTTTTAGTAGACTATTTCAAGAACCAGAAGTAAGGCTTAGGATAGACATTTTTCCCATGAAAATTAGGGCCTTGTCGTCCTGCGAATCTTTTCCTTCCCACACACAGAGCTGGTCAACCTCCATTCATTTGGGTACCACAGGCATGCACAATAATGGTGGTTGCCCAGACGGTGGCTGGGAGAGGCCCACTGCCACCCAGGCGTTGACACAGCTCTCAGCCCAGAATAGCAAGCAAGCAGCAAAAGAATAACTGGGGCTTGTTTTGATTGCAGGCAGAATGCAAATAATGCGTTCCCTAGATGTTAGGTCAAAACAATCACCAACCTAAACAAAGCAAGAGAAAGAAGTTTCGCAAAAGTAAGCAGCTTCTGATTTCCCCAAACTTGTTCTTGGGCAGAGGCTCTATTCGGTTTGCATGGGTAAGGCTGGTGGATGCAACCATAACTGAGTTATAAAAAAAACAGTATTTGGAAAAACTTGCATCAAGAGATTCCTGATATGGTTCCTTGAGAAGGACAGAACATTGTTTTTGTGGTATTCCTGCCAAGGATTAACAAGCAGAATCCAAGCATGAGGAAATATCAGTAAACCCACATTGGAGGATGTTCAAAAGAATGGACTTGCCTTGTTCAAATGGTGATGGTCAAGAGCAACAAAGAAAGGACCAAGGAGCTGTTACCAATGAAAGATATTAAAGAGACACACAAAAAATATAGGGCATGCATAATCTTGAATCAAAGATTTGAATATGGACTGGAATAGACAATGGTATTATGTCAATATTAAATTACTTGTAATTTACTGTGGTTATATAGAATGGTCTCCATTTATAGGAAACATAATGAAGTAGTTATAAAACAAACATAATGTTAACTTAGTTTTTAATGAGTCAGGAAAGAAAACTATCTATTTAGAGAGAGAAGAAAAGAGAGAAAATAATACAGCAGATGGGACAAAATGTAAACAAATTAGGAAGTCTGGGGACTTCTCTGGTGGTCCAGTGGTTAAAACTCTGCACTTCCCATGCAGGGGGCAAGGTTTTGATCACTGGTCAGGGAACAAAGATTTCACGTGGCATGTGGAATGTGGCAGGGTGCACAGAGTAGCTGTTTGAAGACTCTGAAAAGTCAATTTGTTGTTGTTTAGTTGCTAAGTTGTGTCCAATTCTTTGCAACCCCATGGACTGTAGCCCACCAGGCTCCTCTGTCCATAGGATTTCCCAGGCAAGAATACAGGAATATGTTGCCATTTAGTAGCTGACAGATTGGGAAATACTCCTAAAATTGAAGTATCGCTGAACTGGTGGAGAGTTCACTATTTTGTCCATCCTTTGTCATGTGCTCTGACCTAAACCCAATGCAGCGTGAAGTCTAGAAGTGGGCCTCATGATCAGACACAGAGAGCTCCAGAAAAAGACCTTCAGTTCTGTCTCTAAGGAGCCGGAAAGGGAGCACTACACTCTCTCTGAGAGTGAGGGAATCATACATCATGGTTCAGAATATGGAGACAGAGATCTGATAATTGTCTCTGAGATGACTGGATGCAGATGGTGTGGTGAAGATCCTTCACAGTCTCTTTGTACACTTATACTTGTGAGCTGACCCCCTTTCTTAGAACCATCCAACTCCTTTCGCTGGATTTATGCTCAACAAGCAGACTTCTGGTAGTTAGCTCATTTATTCGTTCGTTCACTAGACATTTCTTGAGCACCATCACTGCGACAAACATCATACTCGGTGCTGGGCATCCAAAGATAAATAACACATATGCAGTGCTCCGAGCAGCTCACAGATTTTGCTGCAGGGTAGAGAGTGTGATGGCCAGCTGACAGGTATTCCGGACCCTGTGGCAATGATTTTCCACACTGTGATTTAACAAGATAAGGTTAGGTGCAGTCAGTCATTCTCTCGTGAATTTGCTTGACAAAAATAATTTTCCTTGAATTTGCCTACACCAGGAAAAGAATTATAAAACCCCAAGATGGGAGCCCGAACTGACTATTCCAATGAGGAATTGCCTACATGTGAGATTTCAGCCTATGTCACAACACTAATGAGCCACCTTAGAACCTAAAGTTACTTTCATACTCAACCGACACTCAGCAATTTTCCTCCAACTCCTAATTCTTCTTGTTTACTACCTTACACCATCTGCCAGACAACACGCCAGCCTCATCAGGCTGCAAAGTGAGGGTAGGAACTGAGTTTCCGTCATGCTGATATTCTATCGCTCCACCTCATCCTCAGCAGCTAGTTCAGTGCTTTGAAAATGATCCTGCAAATGAATTGCAATTTATGTTTACGTGAAAGAGGAGCATGAGAGAGAAAGAAAGAGAGAGACAGAAAGGGAAGAAAGAAAGGCTTAAGCCACTTGGAATTTGAAGTTTAAGTGCCTCTTAAGCAAAGCATATTTTTAATAGATGTGTACAAAAAATATACTTTTCAATGGGGAAAAAAAATGGGCTCTAATTTTGCTGCCACTCATTAGCTGTGTTATCTTTATAAGGTAATTATCATCTCCAGCCTTCGTTTTCTCAACCATAAAATGAAATGATTGGGCCAAAGGATTTCTAAATCATTCCAGTACCTGCTGATTCCAGTATTCCTAAAAACAAAATCCTCTCTTCAGATCCTTATCTGTTTTTGTTTCATAATTTGTTTCACCATTTCTGCTTGACACTTAAAAGGACTTTGTGAAAATGACAAGTTTTCCTAGTAGATTTCCAATAAACATCATATCATATATGTTTCCTATTAGGGCTTCTGACATTCCACATGTTTTTCAAAGGTAATTGGAAATACTGGAGACAATTTAAGGGTCATTATTGGGTTAGCCAAGAAAATAGCTAATGATGACTTTAGCTACCGGACTATTCAGCTGATCATAGAACCCATTAGCTCAATTAAGTAAATCAAATAGGAAAAAACATTTAGACTTAAAAAGCCACCCACCACTACCTACTATTTTCCTTTGAGCTACTATTTTATGGTGAATTCAAACTGTTCCTTCTATGAAAAAGACCAGATCATCTGATTTAGCAGATGTAGTGATTCAAGATCACTCAGCATATATAATTATAAACCAAAAATTACACCACATAGCAATTTTAAGAAAGCAGGTAAGACTAGACCTTCTGTGTAAACAGGGCGTGAACCTGTCTTGAGTGGCTTATTTCCCTGTACTAGGGCAGGTGTGTGGGGGAAGCAGTTAGTGGTCTTTCCTTCCCTCAAGGAACTTGTTTCAATTCTGGCATGGTCTGTAGGTTCAGATTTTCAGGAAGGCAAGGGACTAGCTTTGAGATGAAGATTTATGACTGTAAACATCTTAATTCTAGCAGTTTATAGCATTTAAAAACTGAGTAGGCAAGTACGCTTTTAAAGACCAAGACTTCCAGATAATGCTGACTTGAACTTGTAGCTTTTTATGATGCAAGTGGGAAGGTCACAGGATGCTCGAAGTGACTCACAGGGAGAAAAGAATACGATGGCTCATATTATTTAATATTTATTAAGTGTGGTAATTATGTTCAGACTCTTATGCTATTGCTGGAGAGAGTTGGTCTATCGAGTGAATGTTTGAAATTGATGTAGCACATAGTTTATCCAATTATAGATTCAGCAACTGATGTAACCAGTGATGCGCTGGCAAGTGCTTGACAACCAGCTTCTGAGCATGGATGTCATGGTGTAGACCCTGGTGAAGACCCTGCCCTCAGGGTGGGCGAATATCAAGCTTCTGATATGACATCATCTGACTTGCCCAGCTGCTGGCAATTCAACAATCGACTCTCGCAAGTAGGAACAAACAGCTCCAGCATACTTCCGGATGTGACCTAAGCTAAGGAATAAGCAAGAGGATGGTCTACATATATTGGAACTCCAAGACAATTATTTCTTAAATGACACAACTAAATTACATTTTTGCCAAACTTAACCCCACATTGGCAGGGGGTATTGAGTCACTTAGTCAAAGACCCTTGTGAAGGAGCCTTTTGGAAAAAAAAAAAAAAAGACTAGTCTTTGAGAAATCTGCATTTTAAATATCAGCTATTCCTCATCTGCTCTGTGACCACGGGCAAGTAATCCCATTTCCCCGGGCGTCATACTTACAATAAACAGATTGCATATCAAGAAGACTTAAGTTCTCTTCCATTTCTGCTGCTCCGTATGCAGGTCAGTCCAAACTCAGCTCTAGCTGCAGATCATCAAAGTGGGTGAGAATAGTCAAGGAGGTCCTGAACCATGCATGGTCACTATCCACTCCAGGTACGAGCTAGGAAGTCTCTAGCGCTTCTCCAGGGACCTCCTAGGGCCTTCATCTCTCCCTGAGATGGGCCACTTTAATGACCTCACAAACAGATAGGGGCAAGTCTACCTTCTCCAAGGCTGTGTCTTTCCTTCTGCCAACAATCTCCCGTCATCTCAGCCTACCCAGTGCTGTGCTTCATCCCACTTAGGTGCTATGGTCTAAGAAACCCGACCTTTCTTTCCTATTCCCAGTTCACCTTTTGCCCCGATGTCATCAGATAGTGATGTATGACATTATTTCTTATTCATGCTGAAATACTCGTCATTGAGAGCAAGGAAAAGACCAAATCTGCAAAAACAAGACGTGATTTCAGCCCTTAAGTACAATATGGTAATATAACGAAACTCGTCATTTATTGCTGCCTATTCAACTGTACTTTAATGTTCATTACTTCTATTGAGACCTATCTATATAAACAGCTCTGCACAGTCAAGCCTGTTGAATGAGCGAATGAATGTCTGATGTGCAATCTGAACTGGTAAGGTGGCCACGGGTTCCATTTTCAGGTTTTCTAGTGCTATGGTCAGAGAAGGCACTGGTGATCCACTCCAGTACTCTTGCCTGGAAAATCCCATGGACGGAGGAGCCTGGTGGGCTGCAGTCCATGGAGTCGCTAAGAGTCGGACCGACTGAGCGACTTCACTTTCACTTTTCACTTTCATGCATTGGAGAAGGAAACGGCAACCCACTCCAGTGTTCTTGCCTGGAGAGTCCCAGGGACGGGGGAGCCTGGTGGGCTGCCGTCTCTGGGGTCGCACAGAGTCAGACCCGACTGATGCGACGCAGCAGCAGCAGTGCTGTTACGCTTTTCCTATTTTGATATTTTTCTTTAGGTTCTTTGTTCATTTCTAAAGAATGGCAAAGAGCTTCATGCACTGTGGGAGATGAATTTTAGCGAATTTCATTTTTGGGTGAATTTCATTATCTTTACCTGTCAGCTAACTTCCAGAAACACATGAACTGGGAGACGGGGAGAGGAGAAAACACACCACGCGATGGCTGACGGTTGGTGGAGCAGCAAGTGCCCCAGAGTGGGTGGCGCTAGCCCCTGCTTCCACCCTCCGATCTGAAGCTTGTACAACAGATGTACTGGGGGTTGGAGAACATGATGCTCATTTGTGGAGGTGAAAGAACGGGGGAAACGCGCCGGCCATGATGGCTGGGGGAAGGTGGGGGAGCCGAGACAGTGCCGTAGGCTGGTGACCCTGTTGCTTCTGCTGGGTGTTTTTCCTTTAGAAGTATTTTTAACCATTTGCAAGGCTAGAAGCTACAGAAAACATTGTTAATTTACCCTTTCTTTCAAAGGCCAGAGCACTGGGACTGGATTGCATGGAGCTTCTTGTTTATTTCATGTTTATTTCTGAGTAGGATTTAACCTCCCACTTGACAAACATAACATCTNTGCCTATTCAACTGTACTTTAATGTTCATTACTTCTATTGAGACCTATCTATATAAACAGCTCTGCACAGTCAAGCCTGTTGAATGAGCGAATGAATGTCTGATGTGCAATCTGAACTGGTAAGGTGGCCACGGGTTCCATTTTCAGGTTTTCTAGTGCTATGGTCAGAGAAGGCACTGGTGATCCACTCCAGTACTCTTGCCTGGAAAATCCCATGGACGGAGGAGCCTGGTGGGCTGCAGTCCATGGAGTCGCTAAGAGTCGGACCGACTGAGCGACTTCACTTTCACTTTTCACTTTCATGCATTGGAGAAGGAAACGGCAACCCACTCCAGTGTTCTTGCCTGGAGAGTCCCAGGGACGGGGGAGCCTGGTGGGCTGCCGTCTCTGGGGTCGCACAGAGTCAGACCCGACTGATGCGACGCAGCAGCAGCAGTGCTGTTACGCTTTTCCTATTTTGATATTTTTCTTTAGGTTCTTTGTTCATTTCTAAAGAATGGCAAAGAGCTTCATGCACTGTGGGAGATGAATTTTAGCGAATTTCATTTTTGGGTGAATTTCATTATCTTTACCTGTCAGCTAACTTCCAGAAACACATGAACTGGGAGACGGGGAGAGGAGAAAACACACCACGCGATGGCTGACGGTTGGTGGAGCAGCAAGTGCCCCAGAGTGGGTGGCGCTAGCCCCTGCTTCCACCCTCCGATCTGAAGCTTGTACAACAGATGTACTGGGGGTTGGAGAACATGATGCTCATTTGTGGAGGTGAAAGAACGGGGGAAACGCGCCGGCCATGATGGCTGGGGGAAGGTGGGGGAGCCGAGACAGTGCCGTAGGCTGGTGACCCTGTTGCTTCTGCTGGGTGTTTTTCCTTTAGAAGTATTTTTAACCATTTGCAAGGCTAGAAGCTACAGAAAACATTGTTAATTTACCCTTTCTTTCAAAGGCCAGAGCACTGGGACTGGATTGCATGGAGCTTCTTGTTTATTTCATGTTTATTTCTGAGTAGGATTTAACCTCCCACTTGACAAACATAACATCCTAGAAGACTTTTATGTTGCCTTTATCATGAAGTATTGCATGAGCGTAATATAGTTATGGTGTAAAAAACTGAGTAATTTTTTCCCTGTAATTAACTGGGAGTTTTTTTTTATACTTGAGTACTGAATACTTATTAGCCCTGTTTTGATTTTTAATCTCTTCTTTTATTTTTCTTTTGATCTTCCTGTCTCTCACATAAGCCCACAACTTACATTCTAATTTCCATATTTCTCCAAGTAAAAGAAAATTCCTAGGAAGTTGAAGCAATACCTATCTATTTGACATGCCAAATACATTCTTCCAATGATCTAATGGTATATTTCCACAATAAAGATGGTTAAAAAAAAAAAAAGTCTCTGACAAAGGAGCAGTTAACTCACAATTATCATTTCAGAGTTAATCCGTAACTTCATATTTTAATTAATGTGTGTATTTTCCTAAATGACTTTTCTGTCTTTATTTGACCAATAAAAAGTTGAAATTGCATAGATTTTTCTGCTCCTCAGAATGTAAAAAATGGGAAGCTATGGAAGATGCAGAACATTCTGACTTTTGAAAAAGCTGGTAGAGGGAGAGACCATGTCTGCTTCTAATTACGCAAACTAGTTAAGAAAAAGAATTTTAAGCCAGCTAATATTTTTCCTTTCATTATTTGTGATTTAAACCAGCTCATCTTTTTCCTTTCATTATTTTCATGACATCTAATAACTGGTCTGATTGAACTGGAACATTTGCAATGGGTTTGTGTATGTTAGAACAAGAGTTTAAAAGAGTCACATATTTCACTAACAGTTTTATACTTTTCATGAAATACAGAACTGAAAAAAGGCTCTTTCTCTATTCCCTCCATTCTGATCCTCTGCAATGCAAATTAGGTCATTAGTTATTGACAATACTGTCAATTAAGAGAGTAAAATCAGTATCAGCCCACATGCCTGACCTCCAGTTGTGTATTTCATTTTAGAGGAATGTTGCATCAGTGACAAACCCAATATTTCTGCTCATCACTTCGATTCTGAAGCCACTGAAAAGATCATGGTATGGAATCTTTGTGAAGGTGAAAGTGTTAGCCTCTCAGTCCTGTCCGACTCTGCGACCCATGGACTTAGCCTTCCAGGCTCCTCTGTCCATGGAATTTTCCAGGCAACAATATTGGAGTTGGTTACCATTCCCTTCACCAGGGGATCTTCCTGACTCAGGGATCAAGCCCAGGTGTCCTGCATTGCAGGAGGATTCTTTACTGTCTGAGCCACCATGGAAAAGAACTTTTAAAAAATTATCATCATCATACCTAGTATCTGCTTTAGCTTAAATGGTCTCAGGTCCTAGCACTGCAGCGAGTGGAGATGGAATTGTGAAAGACATTGACTGCCCTTGTACCTGCAAGGCAGTCCATGCCCCCTTCACATAGTGAGTTCCCTTAGAAGAGAATAGTGAGATAGAGTTGTTAGAAAATGCTTCATGATCGTGAAACTGAGAAGAAATTAGCCTGGTAACAATCAGAAACAGCTTTTGTGGGTCTGGCCTTAGAGCTTGGCCTTCTCTCTCATCTGCACGCAAATTTATTAACTGCAGGGGTGGGGGGCTGGGGTTTCCTCTACCTTGCATTCCTCTACAGCCATGAATTAATTCCCAAATGCCAATGTGAGTCTGTTTTCCTTTTCATGCATCATATGTGGGGAGGCAGCTGGAAATACTACTCTCTGTGCCCCGTGCACTCACTCATCTCAGCCTCTTGTTCACACAGGGGGGTAAAGCAGTTAAAAGAAATTATTCATCCTTTCCCTTATCTCCATGTGTGCACAGCAATTGCCTCAAAATTGGTACAGCTTATTTTGCTAATGAAAACATCCCAAAAAATGGACAGAAAATAAAAAAGTCCATGTCTGTTTAAAAAAAAAGAAAGCCCTAACTTTTATATTCCATCAGTCAATAATCATAGAATTTTAAAGCAAAAAGAATTTTATAGATCTTGAAAAAAGCACAGGAGTAAACATGAGTTGGTCTCTAAAGAGAAAACAACAACACTGAATTTGGAATCAGAAAATCCAGGGAGGTCAAATGTTGCATGAACAAGGAAAGTTTTACTGTGGCTTATATGACTTTTATTTTTATGTTTTATTTTATATTGGAGTATAGCCAATGAAATGGCAGAAAGTGAAAAAGAACTAAAGAGGGCATCAAAAGATGAGATAACTGGATGGCATCACCGATGCAATGAACATGAACTTGGGCAAACTCCAGGAGATGATAAAGGACAGAGAGGCCTGGAGAGCTGCAGTCCATGGGATCACAGAGTCGAACGTGTTGAAAACAACAACATAGCCAATGAGCAGTGCTGTGGCAGTTTCAGGTGAACAGGGAGGGGGCTCAGCCATATATGGACGTGTATCCAGTCTCCCCAGACTCCCCTCCCTTCCAGCCTGCCACATAACACTGAGCACGAGCTCCCTCTGCTATATAGTAGGTCCTTGTTGGTTACCCATCTTAAATACAGCAGACTTTTATATGTCAGTCTTCTGAATGTCAAGATGATACCTTTTAAGGAGTTTTCAACAGAGACCAAGCACTGAGTACAGCATGCTTCTTTTCAAAAGACATGCAGATAAGAAGACAGTGGTCTGGCCAGTTTCGTACTGAAGGAGACTTTAAACCCAGAATTCTATATCCAGAGAAAAGAGCCTTCAGAATAAACTCAAAAAAAACAGAAAGACTTTTTCAAACAAACAAAAACGGGGGGATTGAATGCACTGGTAGCAGAGCTTCTTCAGATCAGAGACTTAGATCTACACAAAGAAATGAGCATTAGACACGGGGTGAACAGTAGTAAAACACATTTTTTTCTCATTAATTGCTTTAAAAAATACCTGTTTAAAGCATAAATAGTGAAAATGTCTTAAATGTTTACAGAATATGCAGAAGTAAAGTTTATGACAATACTGCAAAGAATTGGAATGAGGAATTGGAAATACACCATAACAAGGTGCTTCCCCAACAAGAAACAATAAAATTTATTTGAAATTGAACACGAATTATAGAAGAATTATATTTTAAATCTTAAGACAACCACTAGCAATTATCTTAAAGAAGTTAAATAATTCAATAGGGGAGATGAAATTGAATTATAATTGCTTAATTAAACCTAGACAAGTCAGAAAAAGAAGGAGAATAAACAAAGAACAAAGGGAACAAATAGAAATCGGACAGCAAGAGAGTTGATTTCAACCCAACCATTTCACAAAATCACTAAGTGTGAAGGGAGGAACTGGATGTTCAGGCCAGATCTGTGCTTCAAATCTTCAGGTTAAATTTTTTAGAGTTACCTATTTTATTCCCCAAGCTCACCTTTCCAGAAAAGAACTGGATCCCTATGTGAAGCTGGGATCCCTGTATGCTATCTCCCGGGAAACACTGCCAAGTGCAGTGAGAGTTATCTAGACTGGAATTCAAGGTTTGGGGATTCCAGCTGGCCTGGACTCTTGTGGGCCAGTGCTCAATAGTGCAGTGAAGATTATATCAGAGGCCTCTTGATCCAGGAAGAGAGCCACCTGTAGAACAGAGGAGTCCAAGAGGACTTTGCAGAGCAGTAGGACTTGAGTTGGGCCTTCCCCAGTGGCTCAGAGGTAAAGAATCTGCCTGGATGCAGGAGACTCAGGTTTGCTCCCTGATCGGGTAAGATCCCCTAGAGAAGGAAATGGCAATCCATTCTAGTATTTTTGCTTGGAGAATACCATGGACAAAGGAACCTGGAAGGCTACAGTCCGTGGGATCACAAAGAGTTGGACATGACTTATCAACTAAACAACAATAGGACTTAAGTTGCATCCAGAAGTTGCTCAGTGACAAACAGCTTCGAATGAAGGGAAGATGGCAGGGTGGTGGAATGAGGCCCAGAGGTATTTGATTTTGCCTAAGATTTCTGTTCTACTAAATATTTCAGTGGTTGCTGACCTGAAAAGTGTTTGTCAGCTTTGCAGGCTTCCTGTTTGCTGCTTCAGAGGTAGAATCTGAATATAGCTATTAAAACATCTGCAGTGGCTGTTTGATCTCTTGTCTGAAGCCTTTGAAATGATTTTCCATCAACTTCATTCATGGAGATTTTGGAGGGAGGTAGGCCCTTTGAGTTACTCTCATTTTTACCTGAAGGTACAGCCTATCCTTTTGTTAAATGCATTTTACTGGTATTTATGGAACAATTTATGCTGTCTAATCAAACAAATTAGAACACTTATTTTTGCTTTCCTCAATTCAGTCAATTGTTAATAATCATGTTGTCATTTTTTCTCAGACTTGGCACCAAAACTTTATTCATTTTCCTTAGAAATTCTGTCACCAACCTACTATAAAAACTGTCATTATCTCTCAAAGTCACAGTCCTGACATCTGTTAAGTAAAGGTTTATTTTACACTTCAAAAGTCAATCTGCACAGCTGACTAAACTCCTTCAGAATTTTACAGCTTGCTCTTGTCAAATATTTGGGAAAATAAAATTTGCTTGTAGAAAAATATTTGGTTTTCATAGAAAAGAAAATATTCTTTATTTATCAAAAGATTCTTTTGTTTCTTCCCCCCCCCAAAAGTAGAGAACTTTGCTTATCAATTGGTTTTTAGAAAAAGAAATAAGAAAGCTGAATTAATGTCTGTGTGTTTTATTTCAAGTGACACACCGATTTCTTTCTTCTAACATCCCTGAAGGTTGAATAGGTCATCTAAATTCCGCAGAACTTAATGGAAAGCAAAGCCGAACAACCTTCTCCAGTTGGCCTGGAGAAGGATCGGAGAGACTGCTTGCTGTCCCTCTGGGTGCCCTTCCAGTCTCTCTCCATAGCTCCCTCACTTCCACCCCAATAAACTTGGATTTGACCATGGCTCTCTGTGCTAATGAGCCTCTGTGATTCATTGTATCAACCCAGGGCTAACCTTTGGGCCTTGGAGTGGTATCTCCCAACAGATCATCAGCAGCATTAGATTAGAAATAAAGTGCATGACAAATGTAATACACTTGAATTGTCCTAAAACTATCCCCCCTCCCCCTGGTGCTTGGAAAACTTGTCTTCCACAAAATCGGTCCCTGGAGACAAAAAGTTGGGGACCGCTGTCTTAGGGGACAAATTCCTACTAGTTCTCTAATGTCTCTGAACGCAAAGGAAGGTAATGAAGATCTAATAGAGTATTTTCTTTATACTGAGGTTTATGCTAAGAATATTCCACAAGCTACTTTGTTTAATCCTTGCAATAGTCCTACCACATAGATATTGTTTTCATGTCCCAAGTCAAAGCTTATGATTGGACTCTCGATCCTTGCTGCTTTCCAGCAGCCTCCCCTGCTTGATCCTTTTACTAATGCACCTCTTTTTGCTGTTGTTTGGCATCTTGTAATTCCAAGCTTCCAACTTTTCTTTAGTGAGAGTGCATGACTTGAGAGCTACACAAAATTGTGAGCCTGTAAATTCTTAACTGTCCTTTTGTGCTTTAGAGTTAATTCCAGACAAGCTCTGTTCTTGGACTGCTACCTACTTCCTCAAGTGGATTTAGTACCTAATATAAATAGAGGTGGGGATGAGCATGGAGTGTACAGAGTTTCTGTAGGTGAGTTTAGGTACCAAGCTTAAATGATTCACTACTGGAGAAGGAAATGGCAGCCCACTCCAGTGTTCTTGCCTGGAGAACCCCAGGGAAAGGGGAGCCTGGTGGGCTGCCGTCTCTGGGGTCACACAGAGTCGGATACGACTGAAGCGACTTAGCAGCAGCAACTGCTTCTGACGTGGAAGCCATGAAACAAAAGATGCAATGTACAAGAAGTCAGAAGCCCTGATCTCTGACCTTTGCTCTGTAATTAATTCATCAACTGTTTCACTTTGGATTCTTCCAATGACACTCTTTTTTTGGTGCAAAATGGAGAGACGATAGTAACTATCTCTGGTTTCTGTAAAAACCAAGTAAGTCACGTGAAGAAGTTTGAAAACTAAAGGACTTTCAGAGATGTTTATAATCAACTTCATTCTTGTTACACCTCTAATGGAGTCTTTTAAGGCTTCTGTTGTCCTTAAGTTAGAAACCAGCCTCCTGATCACTGTTCACTGATCAAGGTTCTAGGTTCTAGGTGACTGAAATGAGTTCTGATGGACTCAGACAGACAGGGGGGTTTTGTGAAGACGGTAGCAGGCTCACAGAATCCCTGTTTGGCTTGGGAAACTAGAAGAATGGAGGGGACGCTAGAGGCCAGATGGAAGCACCAGCCCCCGGATAGCTCTGCGGCCACTGCTGGATGCCACGGGTGCCAGCGCCACGAATAAATGCCACATTCTTCCTTTGACTTTGCAACTCCTGCCCAGAGCCAGAGACCAGAGTGATCCAGGGTGTGTGAGCGAACACACACAGGTCCTGTGACTATGCCTTGGATGCCAGGAGATGGGAGGTGAAGGGTCTCTCTGCTTCACTCTCCATAACAGGAGATTGTAGCTGCGGATACAAGTGATGTCATGGAGAGTGGGAGATGCCCGCCAGTGAAAGAGTGGGTGCATGCTAGATGGTGAGACTGAAACAAAAACAGTTCAAACCTCCTGCGTGAGCTAGCCATACTTCACTCGTTAGCTTCATCTGGCGCCACCAACACCCTCACACCCGTGCTCTACTGATTAATGTTATTTCATTTTCTCTTTTGTGCCAAGCTCTTTATCACCTCCAAGCCACCCAACTGGGACATTTCACCGTTTCATACCTTCTTCAGTGAACCCCTCTCAGCCTTTAAGTTTCAGCTTCGGTGAAACTTCTATGGGAAATACTTTTTTGGACCACCACTACTTTTGGCCAAATTGAGGTTAGCCCCATTGTATACTTCCGTGTAAACTCACGCTTCTTTTTCACTGCATTTACAATTAAACAGTCATTGGTATTAGTTTGTAAATGTCTGTCTCATTCACTAGACTATGAGCTTCATGCATATAATGTGTTTATCTACCTTATTCACATGTATATCCCAGTTTCCGGTAAAGATTCAGTAAATATCTATTGGGCGAATGACTGAGTTAATCGACAAGGCTATGAGGATATGTTTACCAGCAACCTGAGACCCTCAGGTAGTCCCACGTCCCTAAATATCAGCAGCCATGGCCCTCTCTTCCTGCCTATGGTGCTGTGAGGTCCTGAAGGACACGCCCACATGCTTGTTCCTCTTTGTACCCCACTCGTTGGTATAATTTTAGGAATATGGAATAAATGGATTACCAGATGAATGGATGGATAGATGCATGAATGAAGCATCTGGAGTTGCGATGAAAAAGCTCTTCCTTTGTTCTCCTCTGAGCCCCTCCAGTATGTCTTAGATTAAATTCCTTTTGTTACTTCAAACTAGGAGAAAAAAATGAGTACAAGCATCTTCTTTTATCAGCTGATTGATACATACTAGATGTTCTGTTAGGTACAACAGGGGTTAAAAATAATTTTAAAACTTCATTTTCCCCTCTCCAGGAGCTTATCAACAAGGCAGGGAGACAGGTCAATAATACATGAGGAAGTAAACAATAAAGGTTGAAGCCAATAACACAAGACAGCAGTAAGAGAGACCTAACAGAATGCTGTATCATTAATTGCCAATAGAGTGCAGACCAGAAGCCTATTCATTCCGAGCAGACTGAGGTTTTAGCTTTCAGATTAGCCCTGCTTTCTATACCTGACTGCTGTTCATTCACACGGTGAATATGCAAATTCTTCCCAAAGGAATTGCATCTCCTAAAAAACATTTTCTCCACCCTCCCATGGCATCCCTTCCCTGGCCCCTCCACTTTCCCAAGCACCTTTTGAATTGTGCATCCTGGAGACAAGTACCATCCTGTGCTCTAGGCCTGGGGCAGCTGTAATTCTGTGTCTTTCCCAAGAAACTCCAAATGTGGACCCTTGTCAGCCCAGAGGCCCCACAGGAGCTGTTCCATAGAAGATCATCATGAAGGAGAAGTTGGTTAGGAGTTGCCCATTATCTGTTTTGGCTAGACAACTCATTCATAACAAATTGTAGATGTTGCTATGTTTCATCTAGTTCTGTTAACTGGAAATGTGTCTATCCGTCAGAATCTTGGATTTTCTCTATGTCACTTGGACACTCAGCTTGTTCAGGAGTTTGGGCCAAGTCTGAAGCCAGACTAATGAGTTTGAATTCTGGCCCTGCCACTTTCTATGTGTTTTTGACCTCTTCAAGCCTCAGCTTTCTCATCTGTAAAATGGGCACCATAAAAGACCTTGCCTGTAAGATTTAGTATGAATGTTAAAAAAGAGCATGCTGCTCAGTGACTCATTTGTGTCTGACTTTTTGCTACCCCATAGACTGTAGCCTGCCAGGTTCCTCTGTCCATGGGATTTCCCAGGCAAGAATACTGGGTTGTCATTTCCTTCTTTGGGGGATCTTCCTGTCCCAGGGATCAAACCTGTGTCTTTTGCATCCCTTGCATTGCAAGGGATTCTTAACCCACTGTGCCACCCAGGAAGGCCACCTCCAACTGTTGTTCTTAGGTAGCCAAAACCTCTAGGGCTGCCTTCTTTTTTGCCTCTGTGGATTTATTTCCCCCAGGTCCTTCATGTCCTTTCACTCTTTCGCAGCTCTGACTTCATAGGGAAGTTTTCTGATTGGACAGAAGAGTGTTGTGAACTTGCCCCTTTGCACGGACGTTTCAAGGGAACAAGCCAATGTGAGTCCTTTAGAGCCAGCAGCAGCGTGACTCCCTCCTGGAAAGTGTGTGCCGTTAGGAGTGACCTTGGGGATAGGAACCACACTAGGAGTCAGAGTGAGAAGTGTGAATATTGTGGAGTGAGCACCAGGCAGGAGTAAACAGCTTCAAGATTGCTTCTGGGGCCCTTACAGCCAGATGACAGAAAGCGGGCTCCCCTAACCTGGCCCGGGCTCATCTCAGGGTCTCTGGGTAGGGAGATGCCTTTCCATCTCATCAGGGCTTTTGCCAATCGAGGGTCAGAGTGATTGCCAAGACCGATTGCTTTGGTGTGTCAGTGATCAGCAGCCTAAATTGTGCTCATCTCTGTGAGATTAGAAAAAAAATTCCCAACCACACGCTGGACCTCTCAGAGTCTGTGCAAGCACGCTAATCAAAAAAACAATTTCCACCTGGGCAACTCTGCATCCAGGACAACAAACACGATGTCATTTTCAGGCAATTAGAGATGGTGGCTTCCCTCTCACCAAGGACAATAAATTGTGTGCATACGTCATAAGGCAGAAACACTGCGCAGAAAGGGGAGAAAGAGACCTGTGATCACACTTTAATTAGCTTCTTCTCTGACATTAGTCAGGTCTCCCTCTGTCCACCTGTCCTCGGTCCTGCAATCATCTCTTACCACGGGCGATGAACATATGTCCCTCCTGTTCTAACAGGTACCTGTCTGCACAAGGAAGCAGACCAAGGCCTGCCCCTCCCTTCCTGCTGATGGAGATGTTTAAGCTTTCAATTTCATTCCAGGCCCCTGGGTCCAAGGCCCAATTTTGAACAAGTTGGCATGGGGTGGGTTCTGGTGGTGTACTTTTTAATTGCATTATCCTGAGTGATGAAAATCCTTTCATTCTTCACGCATAAAAGCTCAGGCTGCACGGGGTACACGCTCCCCACCGTGACTTTGAGCTAGGGCCCAGTTCCCTCCCAGGGCCACTTTGTCAGCTGTTCCAAGATCTTTTGTCATCTCGGTGCTATTAATTGCCCTTGAGCAGCACTAGGCTTTTTAATTCAGATTTTCCTAGAACAGCAGGAGGGAAAATGGAATGATTGTAAAAGGGAGTTAATGATAATTGCTAATGTAGGTAGAGATTTTTGTTGTTGTTTAAGATGGTCCTTTAAATTTTGTAATCTTGAAATAAAGAAGCAGAGATTGGATAAAACATCACAGTGCAAGGACTTTCTTGATAAGCTGGAGGAGAGGGAATGAATATGCTTTCTTTTCTCTCCTTGTTTTATGGAATCAAATTGTCCCAAAATCAGAGCATCCAAAAGATCTTGCTTGAGTCAGAAACGCAGGAGATTCCTGTGAGGACCACCAGTGTATGTCCTGATTTCAGAGACTTGAAGGGGAAAAGAAAGAAACATTCAACCTGAGAAATATAAAGGAAAATGTACATAGACATCTTAGGAGACCTTAAATACCATCCACATTGGGATTTCCCCGGGGGTCCAGGGGTTAAGGATCTGCCTTCCATTGCAGGGAACTTGGGTTCAATCCCTGGTCGGGGAACTAAGATCCCACATGCTGTGGGGCAGCTAAGCCCATGCTCCATAACTACTGAGCCCATGGGACACAGTGAAGATTCTGAGTGATGCAGCTAAAACCAGACACAGCCAACACACACACACACGCACACACACACACACACACCCCAACTGTAGTTCTGATGGCAGGTGAAATAATAAAGTCTTAAAGAAAAGCTCCCAGGGCTTCCCTGGTGGCTGAGTTTGTAAAGAATCCATCTGCAATGCTAGGAGACCTAGTTTCTATCCCTGGGTCTGGAAGATCCCCTGGAGAAGGAAATGGCAACCCATTCCAGTATTCTTGCCTGGAGAATCCCACAGACAGAGAAGACTGGCAGACTACAGTCCATGGGGTCGCAAAGAATTGGACACGACTAAGTGACTAATCCACCACCACCACCAAAGATAATCTCCTAACCTTTGAGGAGTTTGAAATAAATACTTGAAGGATCAGGCCCTTGACACAGACTTTAAAAGAATCCAGAGAGANACAGACAGAGAAGACTGGCAGACTACAGTCCATGGGGTCGCAAAGAATTGGACACGACTAAGTGACTAATCCACCACCACCACCAAAGATAATCTCCTAACCTTTGAGGAGTTTGAAATAAATACTTGAAGGATCAGGCCCTTGACACAGACTTTAAAAGAATCCAGAGAGATTTTTAGCATTAACCGGTAAGTTAACCCACCATCTTGATACCAAGTAAAGGAAGCTGTCTTTGTTTTTAGACAGAATTATTAACCATTTCCATAGCAACTCCTTCCATATTCTTGCATAGAGAATCCCATGGATAGAGGAGCCTGGTGTGCTACAATCTATGGGGTCACAAAGAGTTGACTAAACAGCAATAGCCATCAAAATTGTGTTTTAATTCTGCTCAAAATGTATCCTTACACAATTTCTTGGTAGAAAACATCAATTATTGTATTGTGTAGTTGAACATTCCTCTTTCTTTAAATAGTAGTCATCAAAAATCCAAAGAAGTGTGGTGTTTTGTCCTCACTGAGCTCCCATTCCAGTCTCTTCTGCATCAGTCCCTCCCCTGCCTCAGGCACCAGATGGGAAGACCCAGCCCCTCAAAACCCAGTGGCTTCTTGCCAGCATTTTGGAGGCCACAGTAGTTTTCTTGGGAAACCACTCACGACCTCCACCCTAGATCTGCTGTAAGCTCTGGGGAAGGTCAGTCTCGCCGCATGGAGACCTTGAAAATGATGAACCATCTCCCTGCCCTTGGGCTTTGAAGCCTTCCAGGATGGTTTCAAATAGTGAAAGAAGCAAGTTGATTTCAAGGCCACTCTGGGTTTTTTTTTTTTTTTTGCTTCAGTCACTCTCCTCTCTGAGTTTCAGTTCAGTTCAGTTCAGTTGCTCAGTCGTGTCCAACTCTTTATGACCCCATGAACACAGCACTGAACTTGTGCTCACAGCCAGGCCTCCCTGTCCATCACCAACTCCCAGAGTCTACCCAAACCCATGTCCATCGAGTCAGTGATGCCATCCAACCATCTCATCCTCTGTTATCCCCTTCTCCTCCTGCCCTCAATCTTTCCCAGCATCAAGGTCTTTTCCAATGAGTCAGCTCTTTGCATCAGGTGGCCAACGTATTGGAGTTTCAGCTTCAATATCAGTCCTTCCAATAAATACCCAGGACTGATCTCCTTTAGGATGGACTGGTTGGGTCTCCTTGCAGTCCAAGGGACTCTCAAGAGTCTTCTCCAACACCACAGTTCAAAAGCATCAGTTCTTCGTGCTCAGCTTTCTTTACAGTCCAACTCTCCCAACCATACATGACCACTGGAAAAACCATAGCCTTGACTAGATGGACCTTTGTGGCAAAGTAATATCTCTGCTTTTTAATATGCTGTCTAGGTTGGTCATAACTTTCCTTCCAAGGAATAAGTGTCTTTTAATTTCATGGCTGCAATCACCATCTGCACTGATTTTGGAGCCCAGAAAAATAAAATCTGACACTGTTTCCACTGCTTCCCCATCTATTTGCCATGAAGTGATGGGACTGGATGCCATGATCTTCATTTTCTGAATGTTAAGCTTTAAGCCAACTTCTTTACTCTTCTCTTTCACTTTCATCAAGAGGCTCTTTAGTTCTTCTTCATTTTCTGCCATAAGATTGGTTTCATCTGCATATCTGAGGTTATTGATATTTCTCCTGGAAATCTTGATTCCAGCTTGTGCTTCCTCCAGCCCAGCGTTTCTCATGATGTACTCTGCATATAAGTTAAATAAGCAGGGTGACAATATACAGCCTTGACATACTCCTTTTCCTATTTGGAACCAGTCTGTTGCTCACATCTAAATTCCAGGAAGGGGATGCACACCTCCAAAGTGGCAGAGACTCCTTTGGGGCAAATGCGGACTCGTGTTTACAAACCCGGGTTGAAAGAGCCAACACCTCACAGAGGACAAAGTGCTGTAAGATGGAACCGTCTAAGTGAAGAGTTTCTGATGCGGGTGAAAGCACCCCATACTTCAACCTCTACTGGCAAGAAATATCCTCACTGAGATCAGATTCAATGGCTAACACTTAATCAAAAATATTGCCCTCTTCAAGTCTTGATATCTTCTTCCAGGATGTGACTAAAGACCCATTTACATGATAGTTGCTTAGAACTGGCAAGAAATGGGCACCCCAAGGTGTTGTTAGTATTATTTGAAAATTCTCTGGTCCTGTTAAAAAACTCACTCTTTGTTACACACATTGGGTCTCTACTCTGCAAAGGCACACTTCTGTGGCACTGTGAGAAACAAGAGTTTGTAAGTACAGATGTCCTTTATAAGTACAGGTATCCAGATACCTTTCCTCTTCAGAGCTGGAGAAATTTGCACTTTGTTATCCAGCCCAGCATCCCACTTGAAGGCAAGTGATTTCTGCTTATTGTATTCCCTTTTCAAACTAAGCAGGAAGACAGACCTTAAGGTTCATCCTTATGCCTGAAAACCCTAGGAAACTTGTTTCTGGAAGTCAGCCAACAACCTGAGAAGGACAGTGTACTTGTATTCTGTCTTGCACTTAAGAACCCTGTGAAGAGCTGTAACAGGCCCCAGGCCCAGGCGGCCCCTCGAGGTGGAGCTGGGTTGGGTTCTGACAGTGCCACTTCCCCTCTGGGTGACTCTAGGCTGGTGGTAGAGTCACTCTAAGCCCATGTCCTCAGCCGCATCCTGGGGAGAAGGACACCTGGGTGGTAGAGCTCATGAGAAGATTAAAGTACAATCAGAGCCCTGAGCAGACGGCTAGAGAAGGACATCTGGGCATGGGGAGGGAGAGAAGGGTGGAGCAAATTGGGAGCGTGGCACTGACATACGCACACTACCATGTGGGCTCAGATGGTAAAGAATCTGCCTGCCAGGTGGGAGGCCCGGCTTTGATCCCTGGGTCAGGAAGAGCCCCTGGAGAAGGAACTGGCAACCCACTCCAGTATTCTTGCCTGGAGAATCCCGTGGATAGAGGAGCCTGGCGGGATACAGTCCACAGGGTCACAAAGAGTCAGACATGACTGAGTGACTAACACACATACACACACATACGTGTGTGTAAAATAGAGAGCTAGTGAGAAGCTGCTGTATAGCACAGGGAGCTTGTATAGCTTGGTGCTCTGTGGTGACCTAGCGGAACCAACACAACACTGTAAAACAATTATACTCCAATAGAAAAAGGTTGGTTTTTTTTTTTTAAGAGTATTTCGAATTATGCCTGGCACATGGCAAGTACTGGGTAAATGTCAGCCTGCACTGTGTCCTTGGGCACCTCGGTTACAGCGTAGACACACGCCTAAGATGAGAGGGACATTTGGGAGAGAGAGAGGAGTGCTGTTTACAATCACACTAGGACAAAAGCAGGAGCTAGGACAGCCCCAGACTTAGGTCATCCTCACAAAGATCACGTCCTACTTCCCCAGTGGAGGACTTGCCTGAAGCTTTCGGTAGTTCCTGCCTTTGCTTTATTTCCAGTGTGGCATCCCCTCTCCTGGCTCAGATGTGCCTGATGGAGATCCAGACACTCTTTATCCCTCTCCCCTGGACCCCCACCTAAGCAAGCCCAGCCACTCTGGAGAGTGGGTAGGCCCCAAGCTCTAATGCCACCAGGCTTTGTAGCTAATGCAAAGTGCAAAGCCCCTTCACGGTGTCTGGCCGCTGGCTCCTTTCATCAAGATAAGGCCCTCTCCAGCAGGGAATTCTAGCCCTCATCTCACTTCTGGCCGCCCAAACACGCCAGCCCCACTCCATCAGCGGGCAGCCGCTGCAGCACTTAGAGCTGCAAATGACAAAGACACTTCGCAGAGGGGATCGATGGCGGTGTGAGCAGAGCCACTTGAGCGTGGGCAGGAACAAAGATGCTCGGGTGCTCAGGCACTGCCCTGCCCTCCGGGAAAAGCGAGTCAACATTTTGTTTTCAGAAGTTGCCACCCCTGCCCACCTGCCTATCCTGAACACACGTCCCCCCCTTTTTTTGAAGATGATCTCCAATGAAAAATAAAAACCCAGCCATTTGGTTTAGTTCTTCTTTGTTCTCATGGGTAGCCATACCAAATTTGCTGTTTGTAAAGTGAAGACTGAAAGGAGAAACACCTCTTTCTGACTATTCTCCCAGAGGAACTTTTAGAGACTTAGAAGAAGTAAAATGAAATCAAACCATATTATTTAAACTTGAAATTGTTGTATGAGAATGGAGTTTGTAAAATCTACCGTTTTATTTCCTTTCTTCCGGAACAGTAAGCAGCCACAGCTTTTCTGAGTCTGTGAACTGCATATTCTTCCCTTTCCTCTGTGTTCTGTCAACTCAAAAATGTGAGTTAATAATACCTGCCTCCCAACCTCTAGAGATTTTCTGTGCAGATTGATGATAATAAAATAACAAGAATAATCTGTGTTTATACGGTGCTGTACAGTTTATAGAGAAAGCAGTTTCACTTAATCCTCACAACGACCCAGTGAGGTGGGTAATATGAGATTCTACGCATAACTAGGGGTTAAGAGCATCACGCTACAAAAAGCTGGGTATTGTGCTTATTGATGGTGTAACTGAACAAATGATGACAAATTGTGTCCACGTGCTTGGCTCTTCCTGGAGGAGGGTTGGAGCCCCCTTCAGCAGCCTGAGTAAGTCTCAGCCTCAGTATTTTGGCTTCCCAAGCATCTGGGTGAGCTGAAAAGCAGGGTGGGGGTTGATGGAGGAAGGGCTAGGACTAGGTCTCCCCTGCTCATGGCCACAGTCTTCCGGGGAAGCCCTTTCTGGATCATGACTCTAGAGAGCCCGTGAATGGTCTAATATCATCTTCCCCTTCTCAACTCCAGTTTGGCCTCACTCTTGCCCCCTGTCCTGCTCACTGCCTCCCACAGAAAGAACCTACTTGCCAGGTGTGTTCAACATCAATGACACAGTAGAGAAACTTACCTCCGCATCAGCGCAGAAAGCCAACAGGGATTCAGTCTCTTTTTCCCAGGAGGACCAGCACCATCACTCCATTGGCACAAACATCATCTCTTCCATCCCTGCCTAAACTTCAGAGATTAGACTTCTGGAAGTAAGGGGACTTTGCAAATGATCGCTTAAAATTATTAAATTTCCAATCTGGATTTTGGCTCCATAAATACCAGCCCCTCCACTCGGGAATATTTTTCTCTTTGGTCTTGGATGTCACTTCTTTGAGGTGCCTGTGTCCTTCTCCAAGCTGGTTGCTCTTCCTGGGGCTCCCCTGGCTTCCTTAGGGGTCACCCTACTGAGAGAGTGTAAGCCTTTATGTTCCCTTTTCCCTCTCCCAGGAGACTATGAGTCATTTGAAGGCAAGGACTGTAATCTCCTATCTTTCTACTACAGGCATCTAGCACCTGGATGAAAAATAATTTTCAAATGAGTCAGTGAGTCTAATGAATTCATCAAAGCAGGCTAGAAAGGAGAGGAAGGTGAACTCAGCACATTCCTGGATTGCACGTCATGCGTGACTCATCGGCGCCCATTGGATGACCATATTTGCCAGAATCAAAGTGGCTCAAATGAATCTCACCCTCAAGGTTATCCCCACTTGGTCCTATTTTTAGACTACAAAAGCATCATCCTTAAACCAACAAGCTGGAAAGATGATTACAAAAGGAAGTTGGGAGGGTACGTGTGAATTTTTTTCTAAAATGCTTAAAGAAAAAGATTAATAAAAAAGATGAACTTTGTCTAAGGCTCACTACCGTGATTTCCTTGGGCTCATGAGCACAGAAAAGGCTCACCATCTTTGCTGGCTAAATCTTCCAGCTCACACGGACAACTGGTCTACTCGAGCTGATGTGGCTGTTGAATAGTGTAAGTGGACACCACGCTGTCAGGAAGCAGTGCAGGGGTTCTGGGGATGACCCCCTATCAATCTGGGCCAAATATTAGTGAGGAACCTCCTGCTTGATGGCCAGTGTCTGCTGCTGTACATTCTTAGCACTCATCTTCTATCGCACTTCAGTTATTTCAGACAAGTACCGCTCTGGGTGATTGATCATTATTTCTACTTTCATGAGGTTTAGGTGGCTGGGAAGAAAACCACAGCAAAAGAGCATGGCAGGAAGTTTCTTTGCAAAAGATTCATGCATTACTTCTGGGTTATGGCTTCTTAAAACCCAAATTCTTAAGTGTTCTGAGGTTAAAAGCTTCCTATTTGCCACAAAGTTGAAGGATGATGATTTAGCTGGTGTTATTTTACAAGCACAATTTTACATTCGGCCATCTCTAGATGAATGAGTCTTTGATTTTCACTTGGGAAGGTCATTATTAGAGAAGGAGATTCTGGATCCTGACAGCTCATCAGGGGAACGAAATGAAGGGATTACACTTAAAGTGTGCAGCCTACTTCTTCCCTGGAAATGTTTTTGGCTACGGGCGGGAAGGAGACTGGCTGAGTCATCCAGATATAGAAGTTGTATTAGTCTGCTTCTCAATTACTTGAGAAAAATGGAGGGAAAAATAAGAGTATGGTCATAACTTGTAAACTTTCCCCTTAATTTCATTTCTCTATTGTACATAGATTGGCTAGAAAGGAGCATGCAATTCAATGAATCTAATCACAATGTAGTATTAATTTTATAATTATAGCTACCATTCACTGGAACAGAATATGTGTACTCCAGAGAGCTGAGTACTGTCATTGCCTGTGTATTTCTGATGAGGAAACTGCAACTCTGAAATGGGGAAAGTTATCTCGTTAGGGTCACACTGCTGGAAACATGCAGAGCCAGGATGAACACAGAGGTCTGTCAGATGCCGCAGACCAGCTGTGCCCTCTTAGTCTGCGATTCTTCTCTTCCTCAGAGCATCTCACCACACTACTGGTCCCACTGTGATGACAGCAAAGGTCTCCAGGCCCGAGGCTCTCATTTTGTTATAGCTCCGAAGCACCATGACCTGACCTGGCAACCACTCAGACACGTACCTGAGATACCCCGAGAAATGTCCAATTGCCTATCATTTCTTGCTTTTTAATAAGAATTCTTTTTGTTCTAACAACGTGTTTTGGTAGATTTCTCTTTGTTCTGCCAGTAAATTTACAGCTAAGAAGTCCATTTTTCTCAGCTCATGTACCTTAACTTCTGACTGGAAAACACGACCACTCTGAAGAGCTGCCCTGCGTATAGGTTTGAACAAAAATGCGCGTGAGGGATGACTAAGCTACCCTAAGGCTGGTCTGAGTAGGCGGCACTGAGGAAGCAAGTGGGAGCTGAGGGGCTCTGAAAAGACTGACCTGGTGTATTTGGACCCCTCCACCCACTGTCCTCCTGAGAGTCTCAGATTCCTGGTGTTGCAGTCCCTGCTTTGGATTAAGTCTCACGTCACCAGCTAAAGCAGGTCCGTGCGGTTGTTTAACATCTCTAGCTTTCTTACTGCATTGCATTGAACCAGACAGCCAGCTGACTGGGAACAGGTAGGTGGGTGGGATAGGATACAGAGGAGGTAGGTTTCAGTGTAAGAAGCAGATTCAGGAAAGAACTGAGCCAGGGAAACGCACCATCTGGTCAGGGTCAGTCAGATAGATCAATACCCACTAGGGCACTTAGAGTTGAGGCAAGTAAATACTGAAGAAACAGTTTGCCAGGGAGTAAAAGTAGTGATTCTCCTGTTGGCTAAGAGGCTTTTAGGAAACATTGATGAATAGTTTGTGTAGCTGGTGGAGGACATAGCACCAAGTGTTCAAGGTAGAGAACCGGAGAAAGTCGAGAGAGAGTGTCAGATGGGCAACAAGGGACTGAAGAAGGTAAGTCTGTGAAATCCTGATGGACTCAATGTCAGGGCTCCTAACAGAGAGGTCCCAGAAGAACTCAGACCACGTGGCTTCTGGTGTGAGAACAGCAACGGGGCATTGAGACCCGTTGAGTCTGTAAAGGACACTCAGCTTCCACCCTCCTGCAGCTCTGTGCCTGCTGTGAGCCATCGCATTGCCACCCGGTTGGTTCCCTGTTTACCTCTGAGGTCTGGCGGGCACTCACTCCAGGGGGATGAAGGTGGAGGAGAGTCATGGACACCACCGAAGTCCAGCATCTCTCTCTGCCACCACCGCATCCACGCTGCACCCGAGATTTAACCAGCCTCACAACAACTAAACCCCCGCATTCCCATCAGATCGGTCTTCATTTATTCTAAGATGCTGATGAACACGACGCAACCCAGAAATTAGGCCCCAAGAGGGCCTTGCTGCTAAATTGGTTGGATAAGTGGCAAGCGTGGCGAATCAGCCCTTAGCGAATTTAGAATTTGAGAATTTGATGATTATCCCTGGATGGGAGAGGAGGCGGCGGCGGGGAGCCGAGTAACCCATCCCTGACCTCCCGTTGTCGAGTAATCAAGGCCAATCATAGACTCGGGCTGAGAGGAGAGGGCTCTGCCAGTCCTGTGTGCAGAAAACGCTATTTAGGCCGAGGAAAGCCTCTTGAGCACGCATCTTGCCTATTGTGAGGGTTCGCGGGGGAAGTTATGTAAGGAGACTTGTGCTCACAGGAAGTGAAGTGCAGCCTCCAGGGGGCGGCCCCTCCCTCTCAGATTCCCAGGACCGGCCTCGTTTTCCTAGCTCTACTCAGCGAACAGTGCCCCTTCTGCCGTCAGTGACTAGCTAACCCGCCCCCGGCCTCCTGGCGTTGGCGTTTGCCCCCTTGGCAACCATCTAGGTCGATTGCTCGTATTTCATCTGGTAGAAGTTTATTCTGAAGCATTCTCCTGAGCCCTGGCTTCACTGTCAATCCAGAGGCTCTCTCTAAGGTTCAAAGGGCACGTCCCTCTCTTGAGTGTCAAACAGAGAACGTGGTTGGCTTACTCAACAGCTGCCAGCGAAACAGGCCCTTCCCCACTCCCTGGGGAGGACTCAACCCAGAGGATGACAGATCCTAGGGAGCCTCTTCTCCCAACACGCGGTTCACTCCAGTGGTCCTTCTCTGCACAGACTCAGGAGATGTCAACCATGTTTATTTAATAGCAGCTTGAGTTCAGCAAAGATGGTTCCAGAAGGATTTTTCCTTGTCCTATTTGTTTTTGGGTTTTTCGTTTTTTGTTTTGTTAAAGAGAACAGCAATAGAACTAAACATATATACGATGGCATTTTGAAGTCAGGCATCTTAGGAAAGTAATACCATTGTTTTTCAGGCAGCCTCGGCTGTGGTCACATGATTTCATTTCTTAACATATAATTATTAAACACATACTATATGCTGAGAATTGTTCTGGGCACTCAGGATATGACTGAGCTTGGGAGAGATGACAGGTTTGTTTGTTTGTTTGTTTGTTTGTCCAGGGGAAAGAAACACAGGCTGTCTAGAGAGACCATCAGAATAAAGAGATCTTTAAATAAGATCCTCTCCAGTGCTGGGTAAGATAGTGTCTCCTCCTTAGATATGCACCTTACTAGCTCAACATTTCTATCTCCCTGATAAAACTGTTTTTATTCCTTAGAATAAGGAATTAAAAAAACCTTTATTCCTTAGAAATCACTGGTGATTCCTTAAAATCACTGCTTTGAGGCTATTATTACTGACCACTTTTTTCTGCCCTAAGGTGAAATCTGGACTCCAGCTCAATAAAGTGTTGGCCTGAATATTTGTTTAGTAATGTCTGTGAGTCAAAAACATCATTACGAAGCCATCCCTCAAGGTAATGGAAGAAACAGGTAGATTATGAAGCCTTCATCGCTGTGCAGGTTTTCTAGCCCCCATTATAAAATTGATGGATCCAGCACATAGGAAAATTTGCAAAGTCACTCTGATAATTGGTGCAAGAGGAAATGCAAGTAAGAAACACAGGGAAATAATTTATATTTTTAACAAGTATAACCAAAGAGGTGCATACCAAAGCAAGTTTGGGGAATCATTTGCTTCTGAATTAGCAAAAAAAAAAAAAAAAAAAAAAACAACTTCTATCCAAACTTTATGAAAAGAATGATCTTATACATTTACTGCAGTTTGTTTACTGTTGGCATCGTTCAGTTCAGTTCAGTTGCTCAGTCATGTCTGACTGTTAGCAACCCCATGAACTGCAGCATGCCAGGCTTCCCTGTCCATCAACAACTCCCAGAGCTTGCTCAAACTCATGTCCCTTGAGTTGGTGATGCCATCCAACCATCTCATCCTCTGTCATCCCCTTCTCCTCCTCCCTTCAATCTTTCCCAGCATCAGAGTCTTTTCCAATGAGTCAGTTCTTTGCATCAGGTGGCCAAAGTATTGGAGTTTCAGCTTCAGCATCAGTCCTTTCACTCAATATTCAGGACTGATTTCCTTTAGGATGAAATGGTTGGATCTCCTTGCAGTCCAAAGGACTCTCAAGAGTCTTCTCCAACACCGCAGTACAAAAGCAACAATTCTTCAGAGCTCAGCTTTCTTTATAGTACAACTCTCACATCTATACCTGACTCCTGGAAAAACCACAGCTTTGACTAGATGTACATTTGTCAATAAAGTAATGTCTCTGCTTTTTAATATGCTGTTTAGGTTGGTCATAGTTTTCTTTCTGAGGAGCAATTATCTTTTAATTTCATTGCTGTAGTCACCATCTGCAGTGATTTTGGAGCCCCCCAAATAAAGTCTGTCACTGTTTCCACTCTTTCTCCACCTAATTGCCAAGAAGTGATGGGACTGGATGCCATGATCTTCGTTTTTTGAATGTTGAGTTTTAAGCCAATTTTTCCTCTTTCACTTTCATCAAGAGGCTCTTTAGTTCTTCTTCACTTTCTTCCATAAGGGTGGTGTCATCTGCAAATCTGAGGTTATTGATATTTCTCCCAGAAATCTTGATTCCAGCTTGTGCTTCACCCAGACAAGCATTTTGCATGATGCACTCTGCGTGTAAGTTAAATAAACAGGGTGACATCATACAGCCTTGATGCACTCATTTTCCTATTTGGAACCAGTCTGTTCTGTGTTGGGTTCTAACTATTGCTTCTTGACCTGCATACAGATTTCTCAGGAGGCAGGTAAGTTGGTCTGGTATTCCCATCTCTTTAAGAATTTAACACAGTTTGTTATGATCCACACAGTCAAAGCCTTTGTTGTAGTTGATAAAGAAGAAGTATATGTTTTTTCTGGAACTCTCTTGCTTTTTCAGTGATCCAATGGATGTTGGCAATTTGATCTCTGGTTCCTCTGCCTTTTCTAAAACCAGCTTGAACATCTGGAATTTCAGGGTTCACATACTGCTGAAGCCTGGCTTGAAGAATTTTGAGTATTACTTTCCTCGCGTGTGATTTGCGTGCAATTGTGTGGTAGTTTGAGCATTCTTTGGCATTGCCTTTCTTTGGGATTGGAATGAAAACTGACTTTTTCCAGTCCTGTGTCCACTGCTGAGTTTTTCAGATTTGCTAGCATATTAGTGCAGCACTTTCACAGCATCATCTTTCAGGATTTGAAATAGCTCAACTGGAATTCCATCACCTCTACTAGGTTTGTAATGATGCTTCCTAAGGCCCACTTGACTTCATATTCTAGGATGTCTGTCTCTAGGTGAGTGATCACATCATCATGGTTATCTGGGTCATGAAGATCTTTTTTGTACAGTTCTGTGTATTCTTGCCACCTCTTCTAATATCTTCTGCTTCTATTAGGGCCACATTATTTCTATCCTTTATTGTGCCTACCTTTGCATAAAATGTTCCTTTGGTAGCTCTAATTTTCTTGAAGAGATCTCTGCTGCTGCTAAGTCACTTCAGTCGTGTCCGACTATGTGTGAACCCATAGATGGCAACCCACCAGGCTCCCCTGTCCCTGGGATTCTCCAGGCAAGAACACTGGAGTAGGTTGCCATTTTCTTCTCTAATCCATGAAAGTGAAAAGTGAAAGTGATGTTGCTCAGTTGTGTCCGACTCTTAGTGACCCCATGGACTGCAGCCCACCAGGCTCCTCTGTCGATGGGATGTTCCAGGCAAGAGTACTGAAGTGAGGTGCCATATCTCTAGTCTTTCTGATTCTATTATTTCTTTGCATTGATCACTGAGGAAGGCTTTCTTATCTCTCCTTGCTATTCTTTGAAACTCTGCATTCAGATGAATATATCTTTCATTTTCTCCTTTGCCTTTAGCTTCTCTTCTCAGTTATTTGTAAGGCCTCCTCAGACAACCATTTTGCCTTTTTGCATTTATTTTTCTTGGGGATGGTCTTGATCACTGCCTCCAATATCACAAATCTCCATCCACAGTTTTCCAGGCACTAAATCAGATCTAATCCCTTGAATCTACTTGTAACTTCCACTGTATAATCATAAGGGATTTGATTTAAATCATACCTGAATGGTCTAATGGTTTTCCCTACTTTCTTCAATTTAAGTCTGAATTTTGCAGTTTTTAAGGAGTTCATGATCTGAGCCACAGTCAGCTCCTGGTCTTGGTTTTGCTGACTGTATAAAGCTTCTCCATGTTTGGCTGCATAGAATATAATCAATCTGATTTCAGTATTGACCATTTGGTGATGTCCATGTGTAGAGTCTTCTCTTGTGTTGTTGGAAGAGGGTGTTTGCTATGACCAGTGTGTTCTCTTGGCAAAACTCTGTTACCCTTTGCCCTGCTTCATTTTGTACTCCAAAGCCAAATTTGCCTGTTACTCCAGGAATCTCTTGACTTCCTACTTTTGCATTCCAGTCCTCTATGATAAAAAGAACATTGTTTTGGGGTATTAGTTCTAGAAGGTCTTCATAGAACCTTTCAACTCCAGCTTCTTCAGCATTACTGGTTGGGGCATAGACTTGGATTACCGTGATACTGAATGGTTTGCCTTGGAAACGAACGGAGATCATTCTGTCATTTTTGAGATTGCATCCAAACTGCAGTTCGGACTCTTGTTGGAGTAGCCATAATGGCTGCTCCATTTCTTCTGAGGGATTCCTGCCCGCAGTAGTAGATATAAAGGTCATCTGAACTAAATTCACCCATTCCAGTCCATTTTAGTTCAGTGATTCCTAAAATGTAGATGTTCACTCTTGCCATATCCTGTTTGACCACTTCCATTTTACCTTGATTTATGAACCCAACGTCCCAGGTTCTTATGCAGTATTGTTCTTTACGGCATTGGACTTTACTTCCATCACCAGTCACATCCACAACTTGGCATTGTTTTTGCTTTGGCTCTCTCTCTTCATTCTTTCTGGAGTTTTTCCTTCACTATTCTCCAGTAACATATTGGGCACCTACCGACCTGGCAAGTTCTTCTTTCAGTGTCATATCCTTTTGCTTTTTCATACTGTTCATGGGGTTCTCAAGGCAAGAATACTGGAAGTGGTTTGCCATTCCCTTCTCCAGTGGACCACATTTTGTCAGAACGCTCCACCACGACCCATCTGTCTTGGGTGGCCCTACATGGCGTGGCTCATAGTTTCATTGAGTTAGACAAGGCTGTGGTCCATGTGATCATTTTGATTAGTTTTATGTGATTGTGGTTTTCATTCTGTTTGCTCTCTGATGGATAAGGATAAGAGTTGGCATTGTAAATTGGTATAAACTTTTGGGGGAAAGTAATTTGACATAGAATAGGGCAACAAAGAAGTTTGTCATAAAGTTTGACTTAGTCATTTCTTTCCTAAGACTTTATCT
Source organism: Neotragus moschatus (assembly GCA_006410615.1). NCBI lineage: Eukaryota > Metazoa > Chordata > Mammalia > Artiodactyla > Bovidae > Neotragus > Neotragus moschatus. The sequence continues at coordinate 1,596,601 of SJYA01002431.1, read as the reverse complement.
TAAGAAAATAATTTAGTAGAAGCAAACGCTCTATGAAGAGTATTCTCTAAAACATTATCAACATGAAGGGGAAAGGACACACTCTAAATGTCCAACCATAAGATCATATGGGTACAGTATTCAATGAATTAATGTGTAGTCACAAAGAGAAAGAGCTTAAGAAGAATATATGGACAATGTAAAGAATGTGATGAAATATTATTTTAAAAAAATTAAGACCCTTATAGCACAGGGAACTCTACTCAATACTCTTTAATGGCCTTTAAGGGAAAACAATGTAAAAAAAAGAGTGGATATATGTATATGTGTAACTGACTCACTTTGCTGTATACCTGAAACTGACACAACATTGTAAATCAACTACATGCCAATAAAGTTATTTTTAAAATCAAAATTAAAAATGATACTATGATTGTCACTATGTAAAGTGTGTACAATAAGGAAATTGTAGCCATTGTGTTAGGATGACATTTTTCAGTTTCTCACATTTTTATGACTCATTTTTAATGAAAAAGTATTCACAAATGAAATCTAAGGCCTCTGTCAAATACATGATGGTCATACACCATCTCATAACAGTCTCATGAGTTACAGTTGCACTTTGGGGACTGGGAAATGAGTTTTAACCAAGATCTATCCCAAGGATGCTGGGGCTTCCCAGGTGGCTCAGTGGTAAAGAATGCACCTGCCAATGCAAGAGAGACAGGTTCAATCCCTGGGTTAGGAAGATCCCCTGGAGAAGGAAATGGCAACCCACTTCAGTATTCTTGTCTGGGAAATCCCATGGACAGAGCAGCCTGGTGGGTTACAGTGCATGGGGTTGCTAAGAGCTGGATGTGGCTGAGTTACCAAACAATCACATCCCGACGTTGCTGAGTGGTGTGAAGTGTACTAGAGTAGCAGCAGCAAGGAGAAAATGGTCACACTGGTTCAGGCGCCACATATCCAGCTCCGTATTGCAGAGTACATTGGACTCAGTGGCAGGCTTCCCAGAACTCCAGCATCCTGGTGGAAATACCCTCCAGAAAGCGTGGAAATACCCTCCAGAAAGCATGGAAAAGCCAAACCCATGGAGCTAGGCTGAAAGGCTTTTAATTAGATCAGAAGGACTGACTGTGGTCTGGGTTTCACATGACACATATATTTTTCTCATCTATTTTCTCAGGCAAATACTATTGTTGTTAGTGTCTGTAGGATACAGTCAGCCTAGATTTAATATAATATTATTTGGTTACCTTTTTAGATATATGATAAAAATCTGACTCTTCATAACACTTACAGATTCTTTTCTGGGCGTTTGAAAATGAGTCTGTCCTTCACCAAAGCGTACTCTCCAAAATGTCTCCATCTTTTTATTCAAGTAAAGAAAGACAAAGACCTGAGAGCTGCCAGGAAGCTGGGCTGCCCTTTTGTCTGTACTTAGCACTTTTGATCCAAGACTTCCTGAGAGGAGAGACAGCACAAACCACCCATGCAGGGGGCCAGAGGGCAGCGAGTTTTATATTGCTCTCATTTCCTCTGGAGGACCCCCTGGGTGTGACCTCTTGGCTTTCCACAAGAAACATGGGGACCCTGACGCCGCCTATTTTTAATAAATAGATGGTACCCAAAGCTCTCTGATGACACTTTATAACCCCTCCTCCATGAGACGACCTCTGAGCCTCCAGGCCCCAGGTGACTTCTGAGCCCAGGGTCACCCCGCTTCACCTCCTGCAAAGACTTGGTCCCCTCAAGAGCACTTGTGAGCCGAGAAGAAACAGTTGCTTCCTTTGAGCTGTAACTCATTATTCAAAAGGAATCGCTCCCCCTCTAGGAACGTTTCTCTGCTTCTTTGTTACTAAATAATAAGTGCAGAATATAATGAAGTTATTGCTGTTGATGTATTAATGAGGGCATTGAAATTTGACTAAAAATTCATAACCACTGAACTTACATCATCTTCTATATTTTGCCTTCTGACAGTCATGTGAAAATCCCAAGGATGTCAGATTTTATGCCTCTATTATCGGCCCGGGCATGGTTCTTTCTGTGGAATCACACCCTACTTTGAAGAGGGGTGCCAGTAAAACAGTTTCAAATCTGCTTAACAAGATGCCAAGGGAAAAACTGTATCAAACCTATTTGCCCTAAAACAAGCATCACATGGGGTGAGCATGTCTTGAGTTTTGGAATCCTGCCAATGTTGCTCTCATGGAGAAAAATTCAGAAACTTAGAAAACCATCACCCTCTTCAGGGCAATTCCTAGAGCAAATTCCATCGGTATATATTTCCACTCTGTTCCTTATAAATTAGCACCATCTATTTCCCCAACAATTTTTAAAATATAAACTATCTTGTAAGCTATTGTAAAATCTCAATTTAATTCATATACATCAGAATAAAAGTGCTGGAAGTTTTTAAGGGGCATGAGGTAATATGTACGTGTTCTTAGTCATGTCCAACTCTTTGCAACCCCATGGATGATAGCCCACCAGGCTCCTCTGTTCATGGGATTTCCCAGGAAAGAATACTGGAGTGGGTTGCCATTTCCACTTCCAGGGGATCTTACTGACCCAGGGATGAACCCACATCTCTTAGGTCTCTTGCACTGGCAGGTGGATTCTTTACTGCTCAGCCATTGGGGAAGCCCAGCATAAGGTTGATAGGTATATGACAAAGATGGAAAGTTAGCATTCTAGCCCTTTCTGTACAGTGCTGCTTAGACTGGCTTGTAAGTGTCTCCCTCAGAACCTGGATTACTAAGTTAGCCCCAAGACGGTATCATACAGAGCATCCTGAGAAACTTTGCTCTTTACAAAGCATTTCCTTCTCAAATTTCCAGCTACAGGACTTCCCTAGCAGTCCAGTGGTTAAGACTCCAGGATCCCAATACAGGGTTCAATCCCTGGTCAGGGAACTAGATCCTGAATGTTTCAACTAAGACACAGCACTGTCAAATAAATTTTTAAAAAAATCACAGCTACTTACCCACAGCTACTATTCCTTGGTGACTGAGCAGAGCTTTTACCACTTGAGCTGTTTTGTATCAAGACCAAATAAAATGAACAAGTGTAGTGTTTTCAGCCAGTGTTCCTTATGATTATTTTATTGTGACCCTACTACATGACTTCATGACTACATTCGGAAAGAAATTCTTATACAGTCCTCGGTAGCATTCTTAATCTGTAAGAGAAGTAATCATAAGGCTGTCATCTTATCCGTGTGCCAGAAGACTAAGATAGCAATGGAGTCTTTTTTCTCTCCTCCGTCTGTGGAACCAGAATTTCAAAAGTAATGGTGGTGGTTGGCAAGGGATTTTATTGGGTATGATTTCACCATCAAAGTTCAAATACAACTTTTCGCACTTCCTATGCATTTACCTCCTTCTCTAAATATAAAACCCCACAATTTTCCTTCCACATCCTTTATTGTCTCCTAAGGAATTGATAAGCCACTCTCTTCCGGTTTCATCTCTAAGGCCTCTCTCCTAGCTTCAGTCTCTTTAGATGTTCAACAAAGCAGAATCAACAGAATCACGTTAGAGTTACTGTAAGAATGGAGGGCAGCCTCTCTCCTAGCGTTATTTGCTTTTATCACTGCATGCATCAAAATACTCAACATTGAAACTCTGAGTAAAATAAGATTTTGAAAAAAAGTCAGCTCTCTGGTGGGAGGGGAGTGAAGAAGGGGAAGAGGGAGGAAACTGTCTCATCAGAACTTACAGATGTTGGGGAGGAAAACCTTTCCCTTCTTCTAGGTTCTTTTGCTGCTCTCATAATTAAATTGACACAAGACAGATTAACCAGAGAAAAACAAATTTAATTTTGTACANAAGTCAGCTCTCTGGTGGGAGGGGAGTGAAGAAGGGGAAGAGGGAGGAAACTGTCTCATCAGAACTTACAGATGTTGGGGAGGAAAACCTTTCCCTTCTTCTAGGTTCTTTTGCTGCTCTCATAATTAAATTGACACAAGACAGATTAACCAGAGAAAAACAAATTTAATTTTGTACATTGCTGCTGCTGCTGCTTCTGCTAAGTCGCTTCAGTTGTGTTCGACTCTGCGACTCCATGGACTGCAGTCCACCAGGCTCCCCTGTCCCTGGGATTCTCCAGGCAAGAACACTGGAGTGGGTCGCCATTTCCTNTTTATGGACACGAGTTTGTGTGAACTCTGGGAGTTGGTGATGGACAGGAAGGCCTTGTGTGCTGCGATTCATGGTGTTGCAAAGAGTCGGACATGACTGAGTGACTGAACTGAACTGAAATCTTTGATAAAACATTTTTTCCCCACATGAAAAGGTAAGGGTGATAGAAAGGGATGTGACAGCAAAAATTTGGCCACATGCAGCATTTTTATGGCTTCATAGAGCCCTAGGATTAGGAAGAGACCTTCAAATTCATGCAGCCTTACCCCAAAGTTGAATCATAAATTCCTCTTTCATAACTTCAAAATGGAATAATCATGGTGGAGAAACAGTATAAGTGGCCGGCTGGATAAATCCACACATCTGTGATAGGACCTTGATTGACTGTAACTTGACCATTCCTATCCACTACCTCTTTTCTCTAACACATTGTGAAGCTGATTTTTCCATGAGATTTTGTCACAGGCTAGAACAAATCTGACTCCATGTTGTATCTGTCTCTTTAACCTTTATATTCTATTGCTTTTGCTTCGATTGCTATTGCCTAATTCTATTGCTAGTGCCTATCACCTCAAATGGACAGGATAGCCCATTCTCAAGGCTCTGACTTTTAAAGATATAATATTTTCCCCTTCCTATAAAGATAAAAAGTTGAAGAACAGAGAATAACACTTGTCCTGTTGGAGGTTTACAGGAACATCATGACATGACCTCCATGGACAGCTGCACAAATGAAGGACTCCAATACCAAGAAGTCTGCACCAACCAACCACACCCTCTCCCTCTCCTTGCCTTTAAAAATGCTTTGCTGAAAGCCTTCAAAGAGTTCAAGCTTTGGAGGGATATGGACCACCCATTCTTTTTCATGGCCCTGCAATAAATCTCTGGCCTGAACATTGATATTTCAGTGTTGTATGGACTCAGTGTAGGTCAGATACATGAACTTCTATTAGGTAACAATTGGAGAGACCATATTCTTCTATGACGTCAACACATGCAGAGTGAATAGTTGCATTCTGTACTTTAAGGGTTGTAAATATTTTTGCTTTTAGGCAACTTCATGTTATAATCATTGATGAGTAAGCATCTCATTGGCCAACCTAGGAAAGCTGTTATTCTTTTAGAAGTAAATTTACAAAAAATGGCCTTCCTTCAGCCAATATCCTTGCCTGCCTCCTGCCTTCCCTTTCATCATGTTTATCCTGTTTCAAAACTGTAGTCACAGAGAATTGATCGGGTGAGGAAGCAGATTCTTATCTTTATCTTTGTTTTCCTTTTCTCAACTTAGAAATTCTGTTCAAAATGGATGTTTTCTGCATGCATCTAACAAGAACAACAAAAAATGCCTGAAAAATCCTCTGTATACATGGCTGTCTGTGAGAGGTATCTGCTTCAGTTGAAAGTTTTAAATCATTAGCTTTAAATTAAAATTAACATTTGATGCCAAAGGGTAGGCATTCATGGCAGAAAATTAACACCTTGGGGAAAAAATTAACTGGTGAGATAAATACACACATACTTTATGGTATGTCCTGTACATTACCTAGTACATCTCATGCATGTTTCCTGGGAATTGTATATACATAGTTAAAAGCAATAGTTTTTCCATAAACTATGCCTGGCATGCTGCAATTCATGAGGTCATAAAGAGTCGGACACGACTGAGCAACTGAACTGAGCTGATCTTGTGCCAATGACTTGCTTTGTCCAGATGTAAAAGGTATACATGGATGAATGCTGTCTTTGAATGTAAACCTCCTGGACTCATACATTTTGCTGGTCACACACAGCAGTAGATCCAGGAAATATTCAGTTGGTTGGACCTTTCTAGTAGTTTCCTTTTTAAAAAATCAAAACTATTTTCACTGCAAAACCAAATTCTAAATAACACCCACCAGAATTAGCCAAGCAACATTTCACCTGAAAACCACCTGCGGAATTTAGAAGGCAATTTAGAATTAGTAATTGGTGTGTTAAATGGATATATTGAGAAAATGCTGTGGCAATGAGTCAACACTTCTGAAAGAAACTTCATTTCAGGATTTCCTGAGTGAGGGCTCCAAATTATAAGCCTACCTACACATTAGCACATGGGTGAGAGAAGTCAGTTCACCCAGACACTGGTTGTGTGCATAACTTCGAAAAGAGTAAATACTACTTTGGAAATTGCTCTGGTTCATTCTGCCAAAAGGAACACCCTTTCTGGGCACATAGCCACTAGATAGTTGCCCTGCTTTCTTTGTGACTATGGAACCCTGAAACACTGTTTGCAATTTTATCAAAGGATTCACTGACTCAGGGTAATCAGGGAGAACCATTGGAGATTAAAACATAAAAAGGCTGGCCTGAGGTTCCTTCAGAGAAATTTAGCCTTTATCTTTATACACTGTTGACCTTTTAGGTATTTATTTAAACTTGAATCCTGTCGTCTATCTCTAATGCCACACAACCAAAATTTCTTATCAACTCCTTTTAAAATCATTTAAATATATTTATTGAAGTATAGCTGATTTAGAACATTGTCTTAGTTTTAGGTGTACAGCAAAGTGATTCAATTTATATATATGTAACTTTTTCAGATTCTTTTCCATTACAGGGTTATTACAAGATACTAATATAGTTCCCTCTGCTATATAGTAGGTCCTAGTTGGTTATCTATTTTATATATAGTCATGTATATCTGCTAATCCCAAAGGCCTAATTTATCCTTCTCTCCCCCCCACTTTTCCTTTTGATAGCCATAAGTTTGTTTTCTATATCTGTGAGTCTATCTCTGTTTTGTAAATAAATACAACAGGAGGTCTATAAGACACAGTTTCATGTCNTAGGTCCTAGTTGGTTATCTATTTTATATATAGTCATGTATATCTGCTAATCCCAAAGGCCTAATTTATCCTTCTCTCCCCCCCACTTTTCCTTTTGATAGCCATAAGTTTGTTTTCTATATCTGTGAGTCTATCTCTGTTTTGTAAATAAATACAACAGGAGGTCTATAAGACACAGTTTCATGTCTGCCACATGGATCCCATATAATTTCAATCAAAATTCCATCGGTATTTTTTTTCCCACAAGGTGATGAGCTAGTTCTAAAAGGTACATGGAAATGTAAAGGAATACCTAAAATAATTTGGAAAAAAAAATAACAGCATTTGAAAACACACATCATCTAATTTCAAGGGTAACTATAAAGCTGTACAACCACACATACATCTAAATCAATGAAACAGCATAGAATCTAGAAATAAATGCATGCATATATGGTCTATTGGGTTTTTTTAAGGTACAAAGATAATGAAGAAATGATATTCTTTCAATAAATGATGTTGGAAAAATTGAATATTGACATGCAAAAAAATGAACTTGGACTCTTACCTCGCACTGCATATCAAAATTAACTTGAAATAGCTCATAGATGTAAAATCATAACCCGAAACCTCTAGAAGAAAATATACTAAGACAATATTTATAATTCTTATTTAGGCAAACATTTCTTAGGCGACAAAAATCAAGAACTATAAAATAAAAAATTTATAAATTAGAATTTATCATGATTAAAAGCTTTTGCAAATACATTATTAAGAAAATAAAAAGCAAGAAACAGACTGGAAGAAAATGTTTTCAAAAATATACGGGTGACCACCAACTTACAGCGGTTCAATTTACAATATTTTCAGACTACAATGGGTTTATTGGGAGATAACCTCATGATAAGTTAAGGAAGATTTGTATCCAGAATATATAAGCAAAGCATGTAAAGAGCTCTTACAACCCAGTAATAAGAGAAACAGCTCAATTTAAAAAAGATAGGAGAGTCAAAACTTTTGACCAGATGCTCCACAAAAGAAGATATATATATATATATATTTATCTCTCTCTATATATATGACAAGTAACATAAAGATATGTCTAATATAAAAAACTACTGGAAAAATGTAAATTAAAGCCACAATAATATACCACTACATATGCACTAGAATATATAAGACGAAAAAGACTGGCAATGCCATGTGTTGCTAAGGATATGCAAACACTGGAATGCTCATGTATTGCCTGCAAAATGAAAATGATACAACCAATCGGACACCACTTTGGCAGTTTGTTATACAGTTAAACAGGCACTTAACATATGATCCAATAACTCCATGTTTTTGTACTTACATTTACCCAAGATAATGGAAAATATACGTCCACACAAATACTTGTAAATTAAAGTTCATTGCAGCTTTAGCCCCCAATTGGAATCAATCTGTATCTTAGAATATCCATATATTCACATAATGAAATTACTATTTAGCAATAGAAAGGAATGCTCTGCTGGTACACACAACAACATAGATAAATCTCAAAAGGACCGTGCTAAGTGGAAAAGGCCAGATATAAAAAGCTGTATGATTCTATTTATATGAAATTCTAGAAAAGGCAAAACTACAGTGGCTTATATAGTTTCAAAAAGATCAGTGGATTCTAAAACCTGGAGATGTTAAATGGAGATTGATGGAAAATGAGCACTAGGGAACATTATTTGGGTGATGGGGTTGTTCTTTATACCATCAGGGTAGTGATGGTTATAGAACTCTGCATGTTTGTCAGAATTCATTGACTTTTACCCTTAACATTGGCGAAAATCACTGCACATAAATCATAGCTCAATAAGGTTGATTTCAAAAATTAAGAGAAAACAAATATAAAGTGCAGGGACATAAAGTACAGCTGGAATAAGATTAAGAAAAATGATCCTTATTCATTAAAGAACCATGGATTTGGTTCTAAGATTTCTCACTGCCCTCCTGAAAATGGAAATCTAATTGTTTACAAAAGTCACTGTTGGATTTAAGTCCAGATAGGAATTCCCCTATTATAAAGCAGACACCATTTNTGAACTTATAGATCTTAAACAAAAGCAGCAGCCAAGAGTCTCCTACCCAGTGAAAGTGACCAAGAGCAGGACAGCAGGGCTGTGCACCCGGGGTCTCCTGGAGGTCTGCGCTGCTTCATGCTGGCCTTGTCTCTTTCCCCACTCCCTATGCCTGCCAGACAGCCCCCAGGCACATGCAAAGTGCCTCCATTTTCCTGTATCACTTGACTCCTCTGCTCCCAGGCCTTGGAATAATAAATTCTAGTTCCTTGGATTGATTCCCCTTTGCATTATACTATTCAATCCTTTCTTCTCCAAGTTTTCGCTTAACATAGTGCATGCTCAAGGCTGCTGTCTGGGTTTTTATCAGAGGAGAATTTTAAGGTTTTGGCAATTAAGAGAAAGAACCATGGAAAATTCCTTCCACTGCTCCCAGCCAGGTCAAACAGAGGAGAGGAGAGGACAGCAAATACTAAACTAATGCCAGCCATCATCTTCGAATAAAGGCCAGGAAGCAGAAATTATTGCTCTGTGTCAGTGCACATGTGTATTTTAGTCAGCAAATGAAACTGCTATAGACCCAACACCCCACTCTTGTGTGTAGGTGGCTGGCCCAGACTGGAGGATGGATCTGATATTACATTCTGTGATGTCGCACCAGTGACTTCAATAACCACATTTTCTTTTCACATCCAGGTCACATTAGGAATCCATTTGCTTTACTCAGAAAAAGTGTAAGCTGTTTAGTCCTGAGTCTCGGGTTATTGTTGACATTTGTACATGACTGAGCACAGTGACTAAAGCCTCTGCTCTTGTCACCAAACATTCAGAAACATTTAGTACTGTGATTTTTACGTTTTAACCTGGGGCTCCTCAGTTTTCCTGAAGGAAGAAATCCAGATAACATCAGACGTTATGCTATCAGATTAGCTATTAAAAAAAAGAAAACAATAGGGAACAAAAATAAATGAAATAACACCAGTCAGGTGAGATAATTAAATCCGTCTTCAGCTCTTCATACTGAGAGAGGAATGTCAGCCCATTCCTTCTTCTTCTGTCTTTTTTTTTTTTTTTAACTGTGTAAGCCTTAGCTCTTATTTCATTTCAAACAGCTCTCCACATCACTGCTTGTTTTATAGATATGAATTGGCAGAATGAATTAAGTTTTGCTCGCAGCATTTATTTAGTGATAATCTGCTTCTCAGAGGAGGGGAAACGAATGGGGGAAAATTTATCAAGGTGCATCCACCCTACAACGCCAGGTCTGCAATGAGGTCTAGAGAGGCTAAGAGAAAAGCACTGTCTAACCAAAGCAGGAGCATTACAGCCAGGTTTTGACATTATTACTGAACCCTACTGGAAAAATCACTGTCAAGACTCATCTGAAGTGTAAATGTGAAATGAAAGCTATTCTTTAATGTGGATGAGGAGTGGAAGGATAAAGTGCAGTCGTTAAGGGAGGCCAATAGGTGATGTCCCCAAAGGGGGTGAGATCCCGGTCACGGAGCACCGTGGAAAGAAGCCACAAAGCTCAGAAGCCCAGGTGGACAGAGTCAGTTTCTCTGTAGTGGTCCTGTAGTATTGTGGAAGGAGCAACCAAAAGGAGAATATATCTGCTTGAGCCTGGGGTCTACCACCTTGAGGAAATCTGTTTGATGCAGGCAAGCAACCGTGACTTTTCATTGTCTGGACCATCTTTTTTGGCACACTCTTTAAGAGCAAAAAGTTAGAGGGTAGCAGAAGGGTATGAAAAGAAAAAAACTTTGTTTTTTTGGTTCTCATCAATTTTAGAACACTTTGATAGATTTCTTTGTTTTTACTTTGTAAATGCAAAGTTCATAGAAAAACAGTCATTTTTAAGAGGATATCTGGTCACATGATCCCTGTTTAAAATCTCATGGTGGTTTCTCTAGGAGAAAATTCAACTTTCTCAGAATGACATACCTGGCATAAAGTGGATATTCTACTTCAGTTCAGTGAATAAGTGAACAACTAGTATCACTGGCCATTAATCTGTGGTGACAACAATAATAAGTATGAAAAATGGAGTATTGATAATACTTTGATAACACTAAGCCCAGAGTCTAAGACAACTTTCTTGGCTTCAGTGGAAGATTCACACAGGTGACAAAGGTGTTAAGAACTTTCCAGAACCAAAGTGAGAAATTATCTTTAATTAAAAAGATTGTAAGAGAATGAAAGAGATCAGCTTCCACTCAGTGGCTCAACATTGTCTTACACAAAATCACTGGAAAACCACTGGATGCCTGTACTACAGATCTCTCCCTTGGTCTGAGAAACATCATCTTACATCACCCCTTACGTTCTTAACTATTTTTCTACAAAAGCTGAATATCTTTGAGTTCCAGCCCATTAGGAGACCAAAACTAATTTGCTAAACTCACTTAAATGGAGGCGTTCATGGATGAGAATGGCTAAATTGGTGACGAAATCCCAAAGGGGATCATCCCTGTGTGTATGAATCAAGTCCCAGGGCACAAAACAAAAAGTAGCCCAGAGGCACCTTGACAGTCAAGAAGGAAGGAATGGCATGATTTCCTACAAGCCCAGCTCTGTCATCTATGTAGTACAATTTACGTCCCTGAGTTGTTAATCCACAGATACTATCGCCATTCTTCATTCTTCCTCCAGTTTTGTGCTTCCTTCTGGAATCATTTTCCTTCTGCTTGAAGAAATTCCTTCAATATTTCTAAGAGAATTCCTAGAGAAAATTGTTCTCAACTTTTGCTTGTCTGAAATTGCCTTTGTTTTTGCCTTCAGTTTTGATCTTCATTTTGCTGCCATTTTCTCATAGAATTTTAGCTTTTTTTCTTTTACTTTAGCATTTCACAGGTGTCATTCTATTGTCTTCTGGCTTTCATGATTCCTGTTGAAATGTCAGCCATCAATTTTACTGTCCCTCATTTAAATGTAATGTGCTTTTTCCTCAGGCTAAAGATTTTTTCCTTTGTTTTTGGTTTATAGAAGTTTGACTGTGATATACATAGGGGTAGTTTCTCTGAATTTATTCTACTTAAGGCTCACTGAGTTTTGTGAATCTATCGGTTTGTGTCTTCAATCAGTTTGAAAACCTCAGCAATTATCGCTTCAAATATTTTTTTGAACCTCTTCTCTATCTCCTCCTGGGATTCCATTCGCACATTATGTTAGACCTTTTATTGAGCCCCACATTTCTCTTGTGCTTTATCTGTTTCCTCCATTCTCGCACATTCCCCTGAAATGTGTGCTTCACTTTGTTTCTTATTGATCCATCTTTGAGTTCATTAATCTGTGTTTTATTGTCTTAGTTTTAACACCCAAAGAGATCTTAATTTTGAATACTGCATTTTCCATTTCTAAACCATCCATTTAATTCTTTTCTCTGGATTACAATCTGCTGTTGATATTCTTCATTGCTATCTTTTTTTGTACATCTTTTGTTATATTTTCTTTAACATAATAGTGACTTTAAAGCCTTTATCTCTATGTTTGAGTCAGGAGGTAGATGGGCTCCCTAGGGTAAAATAATTGGAGATTCACTCTCTATTGACTAAAACTCCAAGACAAGAATAGTTGGACAATTAAGGGAGAAGGCTGGATCCTGCACAGATCACATATTTCTTGTTCCTAAAGTCAGGAGACCTCCTTGACCACACGTGTGCAGAAAAGGCTCTTTGGAAACCAAAGGGGCATCATGTCAAGGGATGTTCTACCCATAGGCCTTTGCAGTAGAATCCATCTTGGCTAAGAGATGCATGTGCACACATGGGAGGATCCTGAGATATACCAAATATGGACTGTGAGTCAGACAAATAAGGACTGTGAAGCAGACAAGTCAAAATGATTTCTCAAAGGAAACCAGAAGAAATGTCCCATAAAAGTAATTCAAACTTCCTTGAGGGCATGACTCAGCAACTCAGGAACTCTCCCTCTGAGTCTGCCTGTGTGTCTATCTACACATACTGTATTCTTTTTCCTCCTAATAAATACTTTACTTGCTATGCTACTTTTCAGCTTCGTGGAATTTCTTTTCTACAAAGCTGAAGGGCCAGGGCCCTTGTCACTGACCACTTGTCTAGTGTCTAGGGTCTGGTGCTTTCACCACTGTGACCCAGTCCAATTTCTGGCTGGGAACCTAAGCCCTACTTTAAGCCACTGTAGGCTGAACCCACCTGAGATCATGTTCATGTCTATGGGTCTCCTATTGCCTCTTATTTTCTCCTGAGTATAGGTGACATACCTACAAAGGTCCATATAGTCAAAGCTATGTTTTTTTCCAGCACTCATGTAAGGGTGTGAGAGCTGGACAATAAAAAAGGCTGAGTGTCAAAGAATTGATGCTTTTGAACTGTGGTGTTGGAGAAGACTCTTGAGAGTCCTTTGGACTTTGAAGAGATAAAGCCAGTCCATCCTAAAGGAAATCAGTCCTGACTATTCATTGGAAGGACTGATNAAAGTGCAGTCGTTAAGGGAGGCCAATAGGTGATGTCCCCAAAGGGGGTGAGATCCCGGTCACGGAGCACCGTGGAAAGAAGCCACAAAGCTCAGAAGCCCAGGTGGACAAGAGTTAGTTTCTCTGTAGTGGTCCTGTAGTATTGTGGAAGGAGCAATCAAAAGGAGAATATATCTGCTTGAGCCTGGGGTCTACCACCTTGGGGAAATCTGTTTGATGCAGGCAAGCAACCATGACTTTTCATTGTCTGGACCATCTTTTTTGGCACACTCTTTAAGACCAAAAACTTAGAGGGTAGCAGAAGGATATGAAAAGAAAAAAACTTGGTTTTTTTGGTTCTCACNCTGGGGTCTACCACCTTGGGGAAATCTGTTTGATGCAGGCAAGCAACCATGACTTTTCATTGTCTGGACCATCTTTTTTGGCACACTCTTTAAGACCAAAAACTTAGAGGGTAGCAGAAGGATATGAAAAGAAAAAAACTTGGTTTTTTTGGTTCTCACCAATTTTAGAACACTTTGATAGATTTCTTTGTTTTTACTTTGTAAATGCAAAGTTCATAGAAAAACAGTCATTTTTAAGAGGATATCTGGTCACATGATCCCTGTTTAAAATCTCATGGTGGTTTCTCCAGGAGAAAATTCAACTTTCTCAGAATGACATGCCTGGCATAAAGTGGATATTCTACTTCAGTTCAGTGAATAAGTGAAAAACTAGTATCACTGGCCACTAATCTGTGGTGACAACAATAAGAAGTATGAAAAATGTAGTATTGATAATACTTTGATAACACTAAGCCCAGAGTCTAAGACAACTTTCTTGGCTTCAGTGGAAGATTCACACAGGTGACAAAGGTGTTAAGAACTTTCCAGAACCAAAGTGAGAAATTATCTTTAATTAAAAAGATTGAAAGAGAATGAAAGAGACCAGCTTCCACTCAGTGGCTCAACATTGTCTTACACAAAATCACTGGAAAACCACTGGATGCCTGTACTACAGATCTCTCCCTTGGTCTGAGAAACATTATCTTACATCACCCCTTTACATTCTTAACTGTTTTTCTACAAAAGCTGAACATCTTTGAGTTCCAGCCCGTTAGGAGACCAAAACTAATTTGCTCAACTCACTTAAATGGAGGCGTTCATGGATGAGAATGGCTAAATTGGTGACGAAATCCCAAAGGGGATCATCCCTGTGTGTATGAATCAAGTCCCAGGGGACAAAACAAAAAGTAGCCCAGAGGCACCTTGATAGTCAAGAAGGAAGGAACTGGCATGATTTCCTCCTTTAGGTTGGGATGAAGGAAAGATTCTGGGTGGCCCGCCCTCGGAACTACAAGCCCAGCTCTGTCATCTAAGTAGTACAATTTACGTCCCTGAGTTGTTAATCCACAGATACTAACGCCATTCTTCATTCTTCCTCCAGTTTTGCGCTTCCTTCTGGAATCATTTTCCTTCAGCTTGAAGAAATTTCTTCAATATTTCTAAGAGAATTCCTAGAGAAAATTGTTCTCAACTTTTGCTTGTCTGAAAATGCCTTTGTTTTTGCCTTCAGTTTTGATCTCCATTTTGCTGCCATTTTCTCATAAAATTTTGGCTTTTTTTCTTTTACTTTAGCATTTTACAGGTGTCATTCTATTGTCTTCTGGCTTTCATGATTCCTGTTGAAATGTCAGCCATCAATTTTATTGTCCCTCATTTAAATGTAATGTGCTTTTTCCTCAGGCTAAAGATTTTTTCCTTTGTTTTTGGTTTATANCTTTTACTTTAGCATTTCACAGGTGTCATTCTATTGTCTTCTGGCTTTCATGATTCCTGTTGAAATGTCAGCCATCAATTTTATTGTCCCTCATTTAAATGTAATGTGCTTTTTCCTCAGGCTAAAGATTTTTTCCTTTGTTTTTGGTTTATAGAAGTTTGACTGTGATATACATAGGGGTAGTTTCTCTGAATTTATTCTACTTAAGGCTCACTGAGTTTTGTGAATCTATCGGTTTGTATCTTCAATCAGTTTGAAAACCTCAGCAATTATCGCTTCAAATATTTTTTTGAACCTCTTCTCTATCTCCTCCTGGGATTCCATTCGCACATTATGTTAGACCTTTTATTGAGCCCCACATTTCTCTTGTGCTTTATCTGTTTCCTCCATTCTCGCACATTCCCCTGAAATGTGTGCTTCACTTTGTTTCTTATTGATCCATCTTTGAGTTCATTAATCTGTGTTTTATTGTCTTAGTTTTAACACCCAAAGAGATCTTAATTTTGAATACTGCATTTTCCATTTCTAAACCATCCATTTAATTCTTTTCTCTGGATTACAATCTGCTGTTGATATTCTTCATTGCTATCTTTTTTTGTACATCTTTTGTTATATTTTCTTTAACATAATAGTGACTTTAAAGCCTTTATCTCTATGTTTGAGTCAGGAGGTAGATGGGCTCCCTAGGGTAAAATAATTGGAGATTCACTCTCTATTGACTAAAACTCCAAGACAAGAATAGTTGGACAATTAAGGGAGAAGGCTGGATCCTGCACAGATCACATATTTCTTGTTCCTAAAGTCAGGAGACCTCCTTGACCACACGTGTGCAGAAAAGGCTCTTTGGAAACCAAAGGGGCATCATGTCAAGGGATGTTCTACCCATAGGCCTTTGCAGTAGAATCCATCTTGGCTAAGAGATGCATGTGCACACATGGGAGGATCCTGAGATATACCAAATATGGACTGTGAGTCAGACAAATAAGGACTGTGAAGCAGACAAGTCAAAATGATTTCNTGCAGGCAAGCAACCGTGACTTTTCATTGTCTGGACCATCTTTTTTGGCACACTCTTTAAGAGCAAAAAGTTAGAGGGTAGCAGAAGGGTATGAAAAGAAAAAAACTTTGTTTTTTTGGTTCTCATCAATTTTAGAACACTTTGATAGATTTCTTTGTTTTTACTTTGTAAATGCAAAGTTCATAGAAAAACAGTCATTTTTAAGAGGATATCTGGTCACATGATCCCTGTTTAAAATCTCATGGTGGTTTCTCTAGGAGAAAATTCAACTTTCTCAGAATGACATACCTGGCATAAAGTGGATATTCTACTTCAGTTCAGTGAATAAGTGAACAACTAGTATCACTGGCCATTAATCTGTGGTGACAACAATAATAAGTATGAAAAATGAGGTATTGATAATACTTTGATAACACTAAGCCCAGAGTCTAAGACAACTTTCTTGGCTTCAGTGGAAGATTCACACAGGTGACAAAGGTGTTAAGAACTTTCCAGAACCAAAGTGAGAAATTATCTTTAATTAAAAAGATTGTAAGAGAATGAAAGAGATCAGCTTCCACTCAGTGGCTCAACATTGTCTTACACAAAATCACTGGAAAACCACTGGATGCCTGTACTACAGATCTCTCCCTTGGTCTGAGAAACATCATCTTACATCACCCCTTACGTTCTTAACTATTTTTCTACAAAAGCTGAATATCTTTGAGTTCCAGCCCATTAGGAGACCAAAACTAATTTGCTAAACTCACTTAAATGGAGGCGTTCATGGATGAGAATGGCTAAATTGGTGACGAAATCCCAAAGGGGATCATCCCTGTGTGTATGAATCAAGTCCCAGGGCACAAAACAAAAAGTAGCCCAGAGGCACCTTGACAGTCAAGAAGGAAGGAATGGCATGATTTCCTACAAGCCCAGCTCTGTCATCTATGTAGTACAATTTACGTCCCTGAGTTGTTAATCCACAGATACTATCGCCATTCTTCATTCTTCCTCCAGTTTTGTGCTTCCTTCTGGAATCATTTTCCTTCTGCTTGAAGAAATTCCTTCAATATTTCTAAGAGAATTCCTAGAGAAAATTGTTCTCAACTTTTGCTTGTCTGAAATTGCCTTTGTTTTTGCCTTCAGTTTTGATCTTCATTTTGCTGCCATTTTCTCATAGAATTTTAGCTTTTTTTCTTTTACTTTAGCATTTCACAGGTGTCATTCTATTGTCTTCTGGCTTTCATGATTCCTGTTGAAATGTCAGCCATCAATTTTACTGTCCCTCATTTAAATGTAATGTGCTTTTTCCTCAGGCTAAAGATTTTTTCCTTTGTTTTTGGTTTATAGAAGTTTGACTGTGATATACATAGGGGTAGTTTCTCTGAATTTATTCTACTTAAGGCTCACTGAGTTTTGTGAATCTATCGGTTTGTATCTTCAATCAGTTTGAAAACCTCAGCAATTATCGCTTCAAATATTTTTTTGAACCTCTTCTCTATCTCCTCCTGGGATTCCATTCGCACATTATGTTAGACCTTTTATTGAGCCCCACATTTCTCTTGTGCTTTATCTGTTTCCTCCATTCTCGCACATTCCCCTGAAATGTGTGCTTCACTTTGTTTCTTATTGATCCATCTTTGAGTTCATTAATCTGTGTTTTATTGTCTTAGTTTTAACACCCAAAGAGATCTTAATTTTGAATACTGCATTTTCCATTTCTAAACCATCCATTTAATTCTTTTCTCTGGATTACAATCTGCTGTTGATATTCTTCATTGCTATCTTTTTTTGTACATCTTTTGTTATATTTTCTTTAACATAATAGTGACTTTAAAGCCTTTATCTCTATGTTTGAGTCAGGAGGTAGATGGGCTCCCTAGGGTAAAATAATTGGAGATTCACTCTCTATTGACTAAAACTCCAAGACAAGAATAGTTGGACAATTAAGGGAGAAGGCTGGATCCTGCACAGATCACATATTTCTTGTTCCTAAAGTCAGGAGACCTCCTTGACCACACGTGTGCAGAAAAGGCTCTTTGGAAACCAAAGGGGCATCATGTCAAGGGATGTTCTACCCATAGGCCTTTGCAGTAGAATCCATCTTGGCTAAGAGATGCATGTGCACACATGGGAGGATCCTGAGATATACCAAATATGGACTGTGAGTCAGACAAATAAGGACTGTGAAGCAGACAAGTCAAAATGATTTCCCAAAGGAAACTCAGAAGAAATGCCCCATAAAAGTAATTCAAACTTCCTTGAGGGCATGACTCAGCAACTCAGGAACTCTCCCTCTGAGTCTGCCTGTGTGTCTATCTACACATACTGTATTCTTTTTCCTCCTAATAAATACTTTACTTGCTATGCTACTTTTCAGCTTTGTGGAATTTCTTTTCTACAAAGCTGAAGGGCCAGGGCCCTTGTCACTGACCACTTGTCTAGTGTCTAGGGTCTGGTGCTTTCACCACTGTGACCCAGTCCAATTTCTGGCTGGGAACCTAAGCCCTACTTTAAGCCACTGTAGGCTGAACCCACCTGAGATCATGTTCATGTCTATGGGTCTCCTATTGCCTCTTATTTTCTCCTGAGTATAGGTGACATACCTACAAAGGTCCATATAGTCAAAGCTATGTTTTTTTCCAGCACTCATGTAAGGGTGTGAGAGCTGGACAATAAAAAAGGCTGAGTGTCAAAGAATTGATGCTTTTGAACTGTGGTGTTGGAGAAGACTCTTGAGAGTCCTTTGGACTTTGAAGAGATAAAGCCAGTCCATCCTAAAGGAAATCAGTCCTGACTATTCATTGGAAGGACTGATGTTGAAGCTCTGATACTTTGGCCACCTGATGTGGAGAGCCAACTTATTGGAAAAGACCCTGATGTTGGGAAAGATTGAAGGCAGGAAGAGAAGGGAATGACAGGATGAGATGGTTGGATGGCATAACCAACTCAATAAACACGAGTTTGAACAAACTCAGAAAGATAGTGAAGGACAGGGAAGCCTGGTGTGATGCAATCTATGGGGACTCGAAGAATAGGACACCATTGAGTGGCTGAACAACAATAGGTCACATAATTTTTGCTAATCACTAGTCTAGTAAGTTTCGATAATATTCTGGACAGTAGCCATCTAAAAAGTCATAAAAACTCCAGGAAACATCTTTCACCAGTAAGTATTTACTCTGTTTTCCCGTCAGGTAGCTAAGGTAATGGGTTAATCACTGTGATCCACTTATAGACTGAGCTCACACAGGAGCAGTTAGTAGTCTTAGTGTGACTAACTTCGTTTTTTATCCAGCCCAACCCCCCCATGCTACCTTTTTTTTTGAGGAAGAAGAGGGGACTGGCCTTTCTGAGATTTCTGATTAAGAGCCTGACAGATATCTGTCTATTCATTCCTGGAAGACTGCAGGGAATTAAATTTTGTACTTCAAAAGTATTAGACTTGGTTATTATATCTCTTATTTTCCTCTCCAACACCCTTCAACTCTTCTCCAACTCTTCTCAGTGGCTCTGAAATCTTGTACATCAGTACATATCTTGAGATGGGAACAATTAGGGTATTTGAGNTCTGTCTATTCAGTCCTGGAAGACTGCAGGGAATTAAATTTTGTACTTCAAAAGTATTAGACTTGGTTATTATATCTCTTATTTTCCTCTCCAACACCCTTCAACTCTTCTCCAACTCTTCTCAATGGCTCTGAAATCTTGTACATCAGTACATATCTTGAGATGGGAACAATTAGGGTATTTGAGGCAGGCCATCTCTCTCTAGTAGAACTTTCTTCCGTAAACCTCCTAAGACTATGGACAGTTTCACTGTGTTTTTGAGAAGCATTTGGCCCTGTTTTCACACCATCTATCTCATTCCAGCTATCTACTGCTGCTTTGCAAACCAGTCCCAAAGGTAGTTGCTTAAAAGAGCAACAATCATTTCTTTTGATCGTGAAATTTGGTTCCATGATAACTTAACACATGTCTGGCTATTTGGTAATATCTGTCAGCTGGGAGCTTAGCTGGAGCTATTGGCTGAGATTCCTTTCCACATGGACCTCTCCATGGAGCTGTTTGGATATTCTCACAGCATGGAGTCTAGGTTCTAACAGGCAGGAAATGGAAACTGCAAATCTCTTAAAACCTGGACTTAGGATTTGTTACAGCATCACTTCTGCAGCATTTTGCTTGTCAAAGCAGTCACTTAGCTTGCCCAGATTCAACCGTAGGGGACATAGAGCCTGTGATCAATTGCAGAAATGTCTAAGAAGCTGTAAGTCACCTCACTCATGCCATCCCATAACTAAATAAATGTCCTATGAGACAAACAGACCTCAATTTTAGACCCCCTAAGTCTCTAATATATAATTTCAGCCTTTCATAATCACCAACTGCCTCCCTAATTTCTATTTCCTTTAGAAGAGTGCCTCTGAGTGGGTCACTCGAAGTAAAACCCTCTGTCTGGGCCCAGTCTGAGAATGTTCTCAGAGCTGAAATTACTCACCTCTGAGTGGCATCCCCTGGCTAGGGTTCAAGTCCATCTTCGCTACTCCCGGAGTTCTTCAGCAACTTGAAACCATGGTTGTTGTTGAGACTGCCTTGTACAATATATTAAAGTAAGAAGAGAAGAGGGCCCAAGAGAGAATCCCAAGAGCCTCCAAAGTTAAAGAAATAGAAATTAGATTAGACTGAGAAGTACCAGCCAGAGAAGTAGGAAGGAAACCGGGGGAGAGCAGAGCCACGGAAGCTAAGGCTGAGTGTTGAACAGGTGAGAGTTGTCTCATGCCACAGATGGACCATTAAGTTAAGGAATGATGACTGCCTTAGATCTAGGGACAAAGAGACGGTGCAAGCAGTGTTTTGGTACCAAGATGGGTGTAGAAGCCAGAAGTCCATGGGTTAAGGAGTAGATGGGAGGTGATTGATCAAGTGAAGACACGGTGGGTACGCAGTGCTTCCAATCGATCTAGTTGTAAAGAAGAGGAGAAAGATAGGGTGAAAGCTGAAAAGGGACATGAGATTGAGTGGAAGATTTTTTTAATTTAAATATAGTATTAACTTGAATGTGCTTGAATGCTAACGGAAGGAGGCCAATAGAAAGAAAGGTACTGAGACTGTAAAAGACAAGGGGGTAACAGACAAATATCAGCATCTCTTGAGAGGCAGCTAGAGAGCTGATCTAGGGCAGACATAGAGAAATCAGCCCTAGACTAGGATTTGCATGGTGCGACTGAGGAGGGACTGGGTAAATTCTTCTCTTCTATTAAATCAGGAAACAAAAAGGAAAGAATGGGATGCCTGAGCAGCTCGGTTTTAGGCAGGGTAGCAGAAAATGGTAGGGGTTTCTAGAAAATCATTCCATTTTCTGAGTGAAATAGGACCATAGCTCTCTTCTAAAAGTATGAGAAGACATGCAGAGGTAGATTTGAAAAGAGATTAGGTGTGAAATAAGCACTTTGGGGAATAAGAAAGATAGATAAAGATTACTGGGCATCTTTGAGTCTAATCGAGGTTATAAATCAGCATTACCCAGTCTGAGAGGTTTTTGATACAAGGAAACATAGAAGTCAAACAGTTAAGCTAACTTGGAGTTGGAATTTTATGGAGCATGTGTCTCTGAAGAATAATAGATCAGAGACATTGAGAATTTTGGCAACCAAGTGCTTAAAGCAATGGTCCAAGTAGTCTAGACTGGAAGCATGGAAAGATAAGATAAAGCATTAGAACAAATGAATTAAAGCAATCAGAGATATGTGCATGTGGCCAAGGATCAGGGTGAGAGTTAAGGTAAACGTTTACAACTAGAGAGTAAGATATGGAAAGTTAAACTTTCAGAGGCAAAAGAGTTCTGAGCGATGGCAAAGCAAACAGCAGAAACCTGAGCAGATGGCTAAAGTGAGGGATTGATAAGTGACCATTGAAGCTGAGGGAGTCTGAGAGCTTCAAGGCCTGGTGGCTGAACCAGCAGCACAAATGAAAGAATAAAAATTGCTGAGTGGATTAGAGGTGTTGATGGGGATTCTGAAGTATGTGACTGAGAGACTCAGGCCCAAGGAGTGAGTAAGTGTTGATTGTTAAGTGTGCGCATAGATGAGGCAGAGAAGAGGACCCAGACTGTAGAGGAGAGGACCAGTGCAGTGTGAGAAGTGGTACTGGGCTTCCAGAAGGATGAGAATGCCATCTTCCAAGACTGTGGATCATGGAGTTTCCATGGGTCAGTGGGCATCATTCTTTTACGGGGACCATCGGCACTAATGATCTTCAGGGGTAAACCAGGTGTCTTCTGCAGCGGAGAAGCTGCTCTGATAGTGCCATTTGCCTTCTGCTGTCACAGGGAATAGATGGGGCTCCACCAACACAATGGGCTGTTTTCAGTTGTGGGCTTGTGACTGCTGCCCTGACCAAGAGGGAGCAAGTCTGCCATCACTCCCTCCAAACCCCTCACCCTTCTGAAGATACCAAGGAGCCCCTAGACCCCAAAGCTCTCAGCATGTTCACTCAGAGATGGCTACCTTCCTGCGGAGTTGTCCCTGGCCTGGGCAACCAACAAGGTCTCCCTCCCCCAATCTCATTTTCTGCTGGAGCATCATGATATTAACTGTCATGGGCCAGCACAGGAAGATCAGAGGTAAATGTCATACATAAATAGACATTCACTTCATGAAAGACCAATGGCTCAGAGTGCTAACAAATTAAAAATCCACTTTGATTCCAGTGCAGTAAAGTGAGGCAAGGATCATGTCGTCACGTGTTCCCTTTGTAGCTTTGGATGCATGAGCAGAACATGGCAGCTGTGCTTCCTACCGAGACATAGCTGATGTGGTTTCTGCAGAACAAGATCAGTCATCCCTTTGCATTAAAGCTGACCATTGGGATGTCACTGACTTTATAGGTTTGCTTCTATTTTGTTTGTAGATTTTTTTCAAAGCAAAGTGTTTTACTATTTAAGTAACATTATAAAGGAATGGTGAAATCTACAGATTATTTTTCTGGAAAGAGGGTCTCTCTGTACATGACTGTGAGAAACAAGTGACAAAAAAAGAAAGTTCAACAGTACAGAAGTCTTGGCTGAAGTCCAAAGACAAACAGTTATGCTGGGCCAAGCCTGTAGGTCCTCCATGTTTGCCTGGGAAGCTTGAGGATGAGATCATAGGTCTTCAGTCTTCACTGGAAGTCCCTGGGAAAGAAGAACTCAGTTTTGCAAACACTGTCTTATTCACGCTCTGCTTTCGCTTAAAAAGAAGGAATGGGAGGAGGGAGGGAAGAGATACTTCCATCTATGTCTGGGGTACCCTGGGGAACATGTGTATGGAATTACACTATCTCTTACAAGCACTTTTCATTTGCTATGCTGGCAATTCAAGGATGGCAGAATATAAGATACCCTAGACTATCAAGATGGCCTCCAATCGAAGTGCTTGGAAACGCCACTTGTAATCTTAAAACAAAAGCCACCTTCCCTCTCCAAGAATAGTCAGCAGTTTAATTATGCTAAGTACTTTTCACCCCAGGAGGCTTCAGGTTGCTGTATTAAGCAACAGAGCAGCATTCTTTTAAGGCTTAAGGCTATACATTTAGAAAGCTAGTAAGTGTCTCACATCAGAAAGCCTAAAGTCTTTTAGGTAATTTCCAAGGATCACATTTTATAAATGCACTTTGCAGTTCATGCAAAGAGAAGCCCTATTACCCCTAGCTCTTTACAAAGCCTCCTTGGCCTTGCTAGGCTTTCTTAGATAAATATGGATGGAGACTTTTCCCAGCAAAGACAAAAACATTTGGTTGAACATGTAAATGCAATTGTTCAAGCTGTAAATTAAATTCAATTACATACAGAAAGTAGTATCTTAAGCCTAGTGCTAATTATACTGGTGAGTTTCAACTCATTAAACTCGGATAATGCTCAGAAAGAAGAAATCTGGCGGCAGCCAGCCACGCATCCAACCGGCCTGTCCCCTTTTGTCACTGGAGTTCTGTGTGTTGGCAAAATCATTTGACATTCAGAGTCTAAGGAAAGTAGAGAGAGAGATCCAGGGTGTGATGATGGAAAGTGTAGACAAGAGTAAGGATACTGAAGGGAAAAAAAAAAGCTGCTTCAAGGTACAAAGAAGCAGAGGGGACCTTTTGAAGGAATATACTAGGAGATGACTTATCTGTCCTTGTATCCAACCACCCCGCCCCCAGGGCAACATTCCAAAGCCAGACAAATTCCATTGCTCCTCTCCTCAGTGGAGCCATTCCGCTCTTGGCTGGGAGTCTCCCCAGTAAGATTAGCTGACTCATCACCCTGCTGGTCCCTGGGGCTTGTCCCCTCTTTCAGCATTGCTCCTCCTTTTTGCTGTTTACTTTCACTCCGACTTTGACCCCTTGGTGACCAAGTTATCTGATAAGTGCATTCCAGGGAAGGAGATGACAGTATGCTAACCAAGCCAGAAATGTTTATCCTTAAAAAGGCCTCATGGGGAGCACAACTTCAGTCCAGAGAACCAATTGCTGAGGTTGAGATTTCAAGCATTCATCAAGGAGATGTGTCGAGAGAGGCAGCCCCTATCCCTGCAACCCTGCAACCCTCCAAAGCACACTCTGGGTCATTCCTGCTGCCAGGCTGGACTGGATCACAGGCATTGGATTTGTTCAGAAGATGTTGATCCTAAAATCCAGGCGTAGCCCTGGGCTTCTGTTCTGGAGAAGATCTTATTGAGAGAGAGAGAGAGAAAGAAAGGAAGAAAGAAAGAGACGTGTACCTCTTGAAGAACACAGATCTGAGAGTCTAAATTCACTTTTAGCCAAAAGATGTTGTCATATCCTATACATCCAAGATAATCTCAGCTGTCTTTTGCATGTCTTAAAGACTTGACACAGCATCTTTGTATCAGTTATCTACCGCCATGTAATAAACTGCCCCCAAACACAGGTGCGTAAACAGCAAGTCACCCGTTAATTAGCTCAGTGTTCTGCTGAGCCGTTCCTGCCTGGCCCTGGTGGTCTCTGCTGAGCTCTGTCACGTGTCTGTGCTGGCTCATTCCACTAGCCTCATTCACACAGCTGGCAGTTGGCTGCATATGGACAATGGCGGACACGAGGCCACGTGTCTCTCATCATCCATCAGGCTAGGCTAGGCACCTTAACCATAAGATATATACATGGTTTTAAACAAAGAAGTAAAAATCAGGGGTCCTGCTCTCTAAAGCAGGACTTCCCAGGCTTTTGAGTTTCACGGACAAATAAAATTTAGTTATTTGACATGGGAGTAAAGCATAGGATTGTCGAGACTCTTATTTTGTGGAAAAAGAATATTAAATAACACGCAGGTAGTTACCATCGACCATTCCGATTATTTTGATAAAAGAAAGAACATTTCAATACCAGAATAGGGACGAGGCATCATTTTAGAATATATTAGTCCTCTAAACAGAATAAATTTGGTTTTGTGAAAAGCTATCTATATTGTCTTCATGTTTTTCATTTCACTGAAGATCAACGGAAACCTCAATTAGAGTGGCCCCAGTCAGGTGACTGACATCTTGGAGTCATTGAGCTAGGGAAAGATAACAGGATAAGGCAGACCTGTGCTGATGAGTAGTCATTAAGTGTGTATTGAGTGTGCATGAGAGCACCATCTCTGTGCTCGAAGGAGTAAGAGGAAGCAAAGACAGCAATTTTCCTCAAGACATTTGTAGTCTTGACTAGAAGTAAATACTAGGCATTCATGTGTGTGTGTGCTTAGTTGCTCAGTCATGTCTGACTCTTTGTGACCCCATTGACTGTGGCCTGCCAGGCTTCTCTGTCTATGGGATTCTCCAGATAAGAATACTGAAATGGGTAGCCATTCCTTTTTCCAGGGGAATCTTTCCAACCCAGGGATCAAACCTGGGTCTCCTATATTTTTGCTTTTTTGTTTAAAACCAGGTATATATCATATGTAGCTTGGGTTGATTTTTCCAGTAATGGCCCCTCTTGCTGCTGCCAGATTCCTTCTTTCTGAGTTTATCTGAGTCCAGTAAGTAGAAATCGACAGGATCTACACCTCTGGGTGGCCCCTTCTGACAATGGGTTGGGCTGGGCTGTGTGGTTTGCTTGTGCTGGTGGAACAGCGATGCAGCTGACACACGCAACCACTGGAGAAGTCCTTGCACACTGGGCTTGCCCTGTAGCTACCCTCCGGGCCCTGCCTCTTCCAGGTTAAGGTGCCTAGGCTAGCCTGATGGTTGATGAGAGGCACGTGGCTTACTCTTCACTGCAATGCAGGATCGAACCTGGGTCTCCTACATTACATTACTCCTACTCTTTTCTATCTGAGCCTACCAGCGAAGCCCCGGCATTCATATAAATGGTCAAAAATCTGCAAAACAAAAATTCCAAGTGCAGAAAAGAATCACAAAATTAATAGAGATGAGCCTGGCATATGGCTGTAGCACCAGCTCAAAGGCAAGACAGAGGAATCACGTTGTTAATTAATTTTCCGTTTAGTTCATTAATCCCAGCTTACATGGAAGCTTCCAAGAAGGACCTTGAGAATGATTTTCTTGCTTATCTCCAGTGTTCTGACTTGTCAGCTTAGATTCCAGCTCTGCTGGGCAAGAATGCGTCTACATCTAAGCCGCGAGCGTAGTGGACTGACTGGGCTGTACTGATTGCATTCACTCTGCAGTCCTCCAGACGTATCATTTTTACCAATCTGCCTGAGCTGATTACACTGAAATGAAGAATGAGAAAATAGAGTTTCTGAGTCCATTGCTTTCTAATATTCTTGGAATCTTTTTGCAGAAGCAATATCTGTTGAGACAGCATATGCTTGCAAGGGTGACTGTCATTCTTCCTCTTTCTGAGAACCTGTCCACATTTTCTCTAGTGACTTAGAAAGCACCATTCTGGTGCACCCAGAATGGTTTTGCTTGTCTTGGGAGGTTTTTCCTAATTTCGTGTCTGTATTCCTTCTACTCAGCACAGCAGATGGGGGAGATTCTCACTTGAAGATAAGCCCACCAGAAGCTGAAGAGAAACCACTACCAAAATCTCAGCACTTCATTGTTATTCAATGCGATCCTCCTCCATTCAAAGAAGATGCCTTCTGTAAGAAACCACTTTTGGGGAGAAACCTAATTTTAGAATGGCTATAATACAAACATACTGATTGCAGAAGTAAAACCTCAGATCCCATTTTTTGTACATTTTCATAAATACCATTCCCTTTATGACTTGTCTTTTTGCCAAAAGAATTGCACAGCAGCTAACCTCCTTCGCTATTTCTAAGCAAATGGTTCTTTGCTATCTAGCGTGCTTTGGAAGGTGTGGTGAAAGATCTTACAAGTTCCAAATCATGCCGCCTTCATTCACATCACTGAGAGAAACATATGGCTATTTGCACTGGAATGATCTAGTCCAATTTTTCCCTTTTCAGATTAGGAAACTGAGATCCTAGTATCTAATACAAGGTTTAGAATCTAGGTCTTTGAGATGCTTTATTCTCTGAAATCTGCCCCCTATACTAGGTTCTACCTGAGGAAAAGAGCCCTGGCAGAAATGACATGACGTGTTACCACTTGTTCTGAAAGGCTCAGAAAACTCTGCCCCTAGAACAGAGCTGCCTTCCTCCAGAAACAGCTTCTTTGTTCATTTCTTCTAGTCCATTCACACCGAAGCAAGATTTTTTTTTTTCCACTGCAACCACAGTTTATCATAGCCTGAGTCCTGGGAGCATTATTTCCATTCATAAACTCAGGTTTCTATAAGGAAGAGAGTCAGAATTTAACTAAGAGATGACCTCAGTAATTTGAAAACCTAATCAAAGGGACTTTCCTTCCAGTTCCAGCTTTACTCTAAGTCACTTTCCTTTAACATAGGGCATCTGTCACGCCTGTGTGCAAAGTCACTGACNCATTCATAAACTCAGGTTTCTATAAGGAAGAGAGTCAGAATTTAACTAAGAGATGACCTCAGTAATTTGAAAACCTAATCAAAGGGACTTTCCTTCCAGTTCCAGCTTTACTCTAAGTCACTTTCCTTTAACATAGGGCATCTGTCACGCCTGTGTGCAAAGTCACTGACCTATGTAGCTCTTTTAAATCACCACCAGATACCATTTTCAGATAAGCAGAGAATTGCGCTGCGCAGGGCTTGAATTAAACATCAGAAGCTCACTTCGGCCCCGCCAGCCTTTAGCAGGAACACAGTAGACACGAACAGATGGCCTCTGCTGCTTTCCAGAAGTGACTCACTTTCTGCAGAGGTCACCAGGATCAGAAGGTACAGGATCGGTCTCCCCTCCCACAGTTACTAACTTTCTCCCACCACTGAGCTCCTGTGGTTCTCAGCTTCAGTTTTCATGCTTAGAAAAATTATTCAAAATTCCTTCTTCGCATGAACACTTTTTTTTCTCATGTGGATGTAGGTTCCAAATCTAAATTTCTCATTATGTACAATCTTTAGAATGGTGACCAAGCAAAAATGTTACTCTCCATTCTGCAACATGTCCAGTTTTCCCGCTTTTGTCTATCAAGATNAAGAGTGACTAATGACTGAGTAACTAACCACTTTCTTCTACAGAGGCTTGGAGCTTGCCTTGCCTGAGAGGGCATCAGCAACAGGAATCATCCTTATTTAAAAAAAAAAATTTATTGAAGTAGGGTTGATGTATGATATTATATGTGATTGATGTAAAACACAGTGAGTCACAATATTTAAAGATTATGCCTCATTTATGGTGACTATGGGCTTCCCTGGTGGCTCAGGGGTAAAGAATCCACCTACAATACAGAAGACATGGGTGTGATACCTGGTTTGGGGAGATTCCCTGGAGAAGGAAATTGCAACCCACTCCAGCATTCTTGCCTTGGAAATCCCATGAACAGGGGAGACTGGTGGGCTACAGTTCATGAGGTGTCAACAGAGTTAGGCATGACTTAGTGACTAAGCAACAACAATAACATAGTTACTATAAAAATATAGCTACATTCCCTGTGTTGTAAATATATCCTTATAGCTTATTTATTTTATACACAGTATTTTATACCTTTTAATCCCCTGCCCCTGTCTTGGTTTTTGAACCAAGACTCTTTGCTCTATCAACCTGTCTCTCATAATCTAACCAAGTAAGGAAATAAAAGGGCAAACCCAGCTGCACCAAAGAATAAATACCTTACAAGTGATTTAACTCTCAGATGTATTTTCTCAGATTGTGAGAGCCTCTTTATACGCTGGCCATGTTCTTGGCTAGTGAGGGATCTGTCTTTGAGGCAATACTTAGAGCAACAGAATTTTCAGTTGCCTGTAGTTGCTAAGCCTGGAGATGAAAAGGGTACCTGGCCCCACACCTTGTGGGTCCCATGATCGATTATGGCTCCACCTCTGTCCTTTGCAGTGATCACATTTTTACTTTACGAAAATTCTCTCCTCCTCTGGAATGTGAATCTTCAAGCTAATGTCTTTCTCCCTTTTTGTTTCTCTTATGGTAACACCTACCTTAAGTATGGCAGAATAAAAGGGCTCAAAATGGAACTTTCTAGAGCTTAGAATCATTGCATGGAACATTATCTCCTCAAGTCCTGCACCAATGCCTGCCATCCCTCAGTTAGAGTCACCCACTGATCAGGCACTTTCCTTCAGATGATGCTTCCAGGGCAAACTCATCAGTCAGGAGGGATAAAACCTGATTCCCTCACACCTATTTTCTTGCCTTGAGTTCTCACATTAGCTGGCCAGGCTATGCTTCGGGTATTTCTTAGTTTCCATATATTTTCATAAACATGATTTGAGCTGATCTTCCCAACAGCCCAAGAGATAAGTGTATATGATCTCCCCGTTGCTGGTGAAAAATGTCATAGGCAAAGGGTATTCAAGTTATAATGTGGCAGCCAGGGTTAGCACCGGGTCTTATATGCCCTTCCATGTGTGTTACATACAGCTAAGTGTAGACACTTACAGCTATGTGGAAGGAAAGAGGAATAAGTGAGGGGATCTGTTGGGGAGGGAAAAACTACTAGCCAGGATGCTGAGAAAGGGGTTGGGGGTAGGTGGGAGGGCGCATAGGTCTGAAACTGCAGGTTGGGGGTGGGGAGGGAGAACAAGAGAAGCTGAGCCAGGGATGGGAAGGAGCAGTGGTCAACATAAGGAGCCCCATGAAAGAACCACTATGGACCACTGTGTAAGTCACCAAGAGACCTGGGGAGAAACCTGTGGTATTTGGGGCTTGGAGGGAGGCAGTATCAGAAAGAGGGTGCTGGACTGAGCACAAAAGAACTCCCACTGGCCGGGCTCTGCCAGCAACAAGCACAGGTGATTTAACCACCTTGTGTCCTCAGGTGTGAAACAAAGGATTTAACTCAGATCTGCTCCAGTGTCCTGGGAGGTCTTGAGCAGTTGAGACCTGGATGCATGAATGAGGTGAGAGGGAGGGAGGTGGGGGCTGAGAGCAGTGGAGGGTGACGTGGGCCCCAGGTCTGTCTACACCAACTCCTCATTTCATGGCCTGTCTTGAACCAGCCTGGTCAGAACTAGATACTGGTCTTTGCCACCTGTGGATGGGATCCCGGTGACAGCGTTTGAGTGGTATCTCTGATGAGAAAGGACACTTTGATCAAATGGGACTAAATTTAAACCATTTTCTCAAAGTGGAGTGTCTTTATTGGCCACTTCCAGATGCCTTCAGGAGCAGGACAAGGATTAAGAGAATTCTAAGCCCATAAATTAGGAGCAGCCCTGAAGCCCTGGGGAATTTGTCTGTCTGAGGCTGTGCCTTGGGGCCAAGACACTTCAACATCCATCCAGCCTTCCATCAGCCACCTTTGACCAACACTAAAAGCCCGTTACCAAGCAGGGAGTGAGAATAATTTCCCTTCTATTATCCTCCCTCCTCCCCAAATGTGATGCTAGCCACTGGGACTTGTAATTGCAGACATCACCCAAGGACTATGGATATAAATTTCACAAAGGGCAAGACCTTCCATTATGAGTGGGAAGATAGCTTTAATTAAAAAAAAAATCAATATATTGTTTCCAATCATTAGAATCCCATGTCAGTGGCAAAAATCAATCCTTTTCATATGAAAATGCTTACATTCACACTCGGATGTTATAGTACACATGAGTCATTGAGGGGGGTGGCAAGTGGGTCAACCTGGAGGCCTAGCATGGCCTTTGCAGAGAGTCAGGGGGTTTTTGAGGACCCCTAGGAAAGAAGAGATTCTACATGACACCACAGATATCTAAAATTCTGTGAGATAGAAAGGACGTCTATCTCATCTTGATAGAGTCTCTCCTCATTCTTCCAAATCCTCAAATGAAAGCAAAAAGAAAAAGAAAAGTTGGAATCCCATTTAAAGAGTGAGAGGGGGATTCCCTGGTGGCTCAGTGGTAGAGAATCCTCCTGCCAATGCAGGAGACACGGGTTTGATCCCTGGTCCAGGAAGATCCCACATGCCTCGAGGCCACTAAGCCGGTGTATCACAACTACTGAGCCTGCGCGCTGCACACACCCTAGAGCCCGTGCTCCACAACAAGAGAAGCCACAGCAATGACATACCATGCACCTCCAACCAGAAGGTAGCTCCCACTCTCCACAAAGAGAGGGGNAGTGGTAGAGAATCCTCCTGCCAATGCAGGAGACACGGGTTTGATCCCTGGTCCAGGAAGATCCCACATGCCTCGAGGCCACTAAGCCGGTGTATCACAACTACTGAGCCTGCGCGCTGCGCACACCCTAGAGCCCGTGCTCCACAACAAGAGAAGCCACAGCAATGACATACCATGCACCTCCAACCAGAAGGTAGCTCCCACTCTCCACAAAGAGAGGGGAAAACCCACAAACCAACAAAGACCCAACATAGCCAAAATAAATAAATATATGAAATTTTTTTTTTTTTTTAAGAGTGGGAGTTTTTTGTTTGGGGAGTGATGTCTCTCCCTCCACTGTGATGGCCAATTTTGACCACCAGGTTCAACCAAGAAGCACCAGGAGATTCTAATGTTCAAAAAGGGCTCCATTTTAAAAAAAAGATAATTTATCTGTTCATGCAAGAAGATGCCTTTGATTTTAATCATCGGCAGGATTGGATGGTCCCCTCTGGTTTCCTGCAACGTAGCAGCAAATGGAGACAGGGTGAACTGACTGGAGAGCATCACATGTTACTGAAATAGACTCTTGACAGCATCCGATTCCCAGAGGGGCCATTCCATTTCCCATACAACATAATAGTAATGATCTTATGAAGAAATTTTGCTTTTATGGAAACTGTTCATTTCTGAGAACATTCGAATGTCAGGCTAAGTGTGGAACTTCCCTAATAAAGAAGTAAGAGGAAAACAAGGGTTCTAATTAAAAACATTGTTTAAGGAGACACTTGTGAGATAAAAAAAAAAATCTCACTTTACAAGGAAAACTTAATCATGTATATTGCTGAAATGCATTGCAGATTATTCAAGCCTATTTCCCCAGACTCCGCGCCTTGTCATTATTTATGCTCTTCTCGCCCAATTCTTCTGGGTCTGGTTTCCCTTCACTCCAGTTCAGCAGTTGCTTCCTTTGAAGTCAGTGTGAACCCGATGCCCAGAGGGGAGAGGGATGCCTGAAGAATATCTAGTCTATTTGCTGCTTCTTCACATTTCGCTGGGTTAGAAAATGATGGAATGGTCTTGCTGTCTGTCAAGGGCTGCCCAGTTTGATTTCCCGCCTGTGAAAACCGAGCAAACATGCCTGGCTGCAGCCTGAAGTTAGGGCCAGGATAATGTTTTTATTAGCATTTGAGGACATCATGGGGCTGACTTCAAAAGCTCATCTATTTATCACTTCTTGATTATTCTCCTGCCTCTGCAAACTAGATGCTACCCAAGTTATTCCTTGCTGCTGATGTGAACATGGACTCAGCCTGGCTGGACCTGAAAGCCCTTGTTTTCCCATTCTGTAACCGTGGGAAGAGACCTCACCTTCCTGTGCTTCATTGCTTCTTATACCACTTGGGAATAATCCTGGTACCCATATAATAAGGGCTTTTTTGTATTAGTCATTGAATTTATGTAAAAAGCCTTTCTCAGCTAGGTTCTAATATCATCCCCATATTACAGAGAAGGAAATCTGGACTAGGGGAGCTGAGTTCCCCAATTCAGAGCCTTCGGTTGGTCTGTGAATATGACGACATCAAGTATAGCACCATCTATATAGGGGGGGCACATGTTAACACTCCTTGTAATAGTTTACATCATCCCCAGTGATATTTAAAAATATTGAACAGAGGGGACTTCCCTGGCAGTCCAATGGTTAGGACTCTAGGACTCCCCACTTTCACTGCCAAGAGCTCCCCTGGTTGGGGAGCTAAGATCCTGCAAGTTGCATGGTCTGGCAAATATAAAATAAAATAAAGTAAAATACAGTGGATACAGATAGGACTCTGAGGAACACCAAGAATCAGGGAGCAGGTCAAAAGAGAGAGAAGAGAGTTCTCAGGCATAAGGGCACAAGGAGCAGCACTTAGGGTCTGACTGTGCCCCCAAGCACTGTGCTGAGGTTTTGCCTATTATGACCCATTGCATCTTGAGAACAACACTTGGAGGCAGGAAAGCATTGTGCCCATCATCCATTGATGAGAAGACTGAGGCACGAAAGTTTGGGGAATTTCCCAAGGGAACCTATTTCCTTAAGTATCACACTCTGTGGTCCGAAGGGGACTGATCAGAAGAGCGAGAGGCTGAGGAGGAGAACAAGAGACAGCTTAAGACCAGCTTAAGGCCACACTGATTCCTGCCTCCTTCTAATAACTTTGGGCTCTGTTTGCTGTTCTTTCCTATGATACTGCTTATATGTAGAATCTAAAAACATGGCACAAATGACCTTATTTACAAAACAGAAATAGAGCCACAGATGTAGAACACAGACTTATGGTCAGTAGGGGAGGAAGGAAAGGGATGGATACATTGAGAGACTGGTATTAACATAGACACACTACTATATATAAAATCTGGAGAAGGCGATGGCACCCACTCCAGTACTCTTGCCTGGAAAATCCCATGGATGGAGGAGCCTGGTGGGCTGCAGTCCATGGGGTCGTGAAGAGTTGGACACGACTGAATGACTTCCCTTTCACTTTTCACTTTCATGCATTGGAGAAGGAAATGGCAACCCCACTCCAGTGTTTTTGCCTGGAGAATCCCAGGGATGGGGGAGCCTGGTGGGCTGCTGTCTATGGGGTCATACGGAGTCGGACACGACTGTAGTGACTTAGCAACATATATAACATCAGTCCTGAATATTTATTAGAAGGACTGATGCTAAATCTGAAGCTCCAATACTTTGGCCACCTGATACAAAGAGCTGACTCATTGGAAAAGACCCTGATGCTGGGAAAGACTGAAGGCGAAAGAAGAAGAGGGTGGCAGAGAATGAGATGATTAGATAACATCACCAACTCAATGGACATGAACTACAGCAAACTCTGGGAGATGGTGGAGCACAGAGGAGCCTGGCGTGCTGCAGTCCATGGGATTGCAAAGAGTCAGACATGACTTAGTGACTGCGCAACAACAACAAATATATAAAATATAAGGACCAACTGTATAGCACAGGGAACTGTACGCAATACTCTGTAATGGCCTATACAGGAAAATAATCTAAAAAAGACTGGAGATATATCTATATATAACATTCTCTTCGCTGTACAGAAGATGTTGTAAATCAACTATCAGTTCAGTTCAGTTCAGTTGCTCAGTCGTGTCCGACTCTGCGACTCCATGAATCNCTGAAACTCCAATACTTTGGCCACCTGATGCGAGGTCTTTTCATTGGAAAAGACTCTGATGCTGGGAAAGATTGAAGGCAGGAGGAGAAGGGGATGACAGAGGATGAGATGGTTGGATGGCATCATTGACTCAGTGGACATGAGTTTGAATAAACTTTGGGTGTGGTGATGGACAGGGAGTCCTGGTGTGCTGCAGTCTATGGGGTCTCAAAAAGTTGGACCCGACTGAGTGACTGAACTGAGCTGAACTGAACCCTTTGTCCATGACTGTGCAGGATCACCTCTTGCTCTACAGCAAGTCTCTCTGTGTATCAGGGGCTATCCGTGGAGTCTCTATTCTGTTCCACTCATCTACCTTCTGCCCTGTGCCTGAGTTTCCAAGGAGCCTTGATAGAGCAAGTCCTCTTTCTCCTCCTCCTTCATCATCATCTTCTTCAAGAACACCTTGACTATACCTGTTCGCTTTTCTACATAAATTCCACAAAAAAAGAGAAAAAAAAATTATTGCTATTTCAGCTAGTTATATTACACAATAGAACAATTTGGGGAAGAATTTAAGTCTGTAATATTAATCTTTTAATACATGACTCCCCTGTGTCTACTTATTTAGGCTTTCTCTAATTGCTGACAATGAATTAGATTTTTACAATTTAATTTTAAAAGCTTAGAAAATCACACATTCACACAAACATCGTACCTGACTCTGAAGTTTGTGGATTGTGTCTGTAGGTGTGTAATGCAATGTCGAGAATGTGTGCTGGTGCATGGGTAATTCAAACCTTCAGCTGCTAATTTACCAACTCAATAACTTGAATAACCTCTATGATATAAGCCTGTTGATTAAAATGCTCAGCTCTGAAGAAATTTGTTTTTTGCACTGTATTATATATATCAACATGTTTTTAATTGTAAATATATGCCCACAAAAATATTTAGGGATTCATACTTTTTGCATGAAGCTCAGTAAATAGGTACTTATGATAATGAGCCTTTCTTCTGGGAGAAAGCATGAGTCCAGTTACATTCTACTTTGCATTTTCTGTTGGGTACTCATCTGGTTTTTGCATTTATAAACATTTAGATGATATGAGTATAATTTCCCATAAAGCTGTTGAATTATTTTTATATGGCTTAGGAATGACCAGAAATAATGTCATTTCTCATTGGCTAACATGAGACCTCTTATGACCTTCATAAATAACAAAAAATGATTAAACAGAGTGGATCTCTATTAGAAAGACATGATGCTACTTAAATACAGAACATTTATTTTACCCATTTTTAATGTGTGGGGAGCACCCTGTATATACCCTCACATACCTCTTGTAATATATCACAGAAGCAATTCCATGAGGAGTTATTGTAAATAATGATAGATTACTGGCTATTTCTCTAGTAGATTCACAGTAACCAGTAGTTGAAGAAAGAAGGGAGAAAGAAGAAGAAAGAGATAAAGAAGGAAGGAAATAGAAGGGTAGGAGAGTAAAACACACTTTAAGACAAAGTTACAGCCTAAAGAATCCATGTGTGATGCACTAGATGAATAAATGGATTAAAAAATTAGTGGATGGATGAAAATGAATAGAGGAATAAAATAGTGATGCTTTAAAATCAATGGATGAATGACTGAAGAAATATATAAGAATAATAGAAGGAAATGAATTTAAAAATGGATGGATGGATTAATAAAAGTGAGTGAATGACAGAAACCGTAGGTGGATGGATGAAGGACGATTAAAAATGAGTAGATGAAAGAAGACGTGACTGTGTGAATGAAAAATGAGCGAATAACCGAATTTGTGAAAGAATGAGAACCAAAGCGATTAGTCTGGAGCTTTCATTTTGCAGACATGAAACGAGAGCTCCATGGGATTAAGTGACTTTCTCATGTTAGTGATGGAGCAGCTGGACCCTAGGTTTGCTGGATATGAATGAGTCTTGTACACTTTTCACAGCATGATTCAGCTTGATTCTCTTGAGAGCAGAGCCTAAGACAAGGACTCTGTCCNATTTTGCAGACATGAAACGAGAGCTCCATGGGATTAAGTGACTTTCTCATGTTAGTGATGGAGCAGCTGGACCCTAGGTTTGCTGGATATGAATGAGTCTTGTACACTTTTCACAGCATGATTCAGCTTGATTCTCTTGAGAGCAGAGCCTAAGACAAGGACTCTGTCCGGACAGTTTATTTGGGAGGTTATCAAGGAGCAGGAGGAAAGCTACAGAAGTAGGGAGTGGAAAAAAAAAATGCTCATGCTACAAGTTGAGATGTATGTTTTATTTAGTGGATTTTCTGAGAACTCAAGACTTCTCTGAGGGACTGCTCTGAAGAGGTAAGGGAGGAGTCAGGATACATAGTAGTTTTTGCAACAAAAACTGGTAAACACCATGGACTGTAGCCCGCCAGGGTCCTCTGTCCATGGAATTCTCCAGGCAAGAATACTGGAATGGGTTGCATTTCCTTTTCCAAGGGATCTTCCGAAACTAGGGATGGAACCTGGGCCTCCTGCATCGCAGACAAATTCTTTGCCATCTGAGCCACCAGGGAAGCCCCCAATCAAAAGATTACTGTCAATTAAAAACACACACACACACACAGAAACCTCAATACTTTAGCACTTTTCTGCATGTAGGAAGATGTAAGAGTCTGGGCTCATTGAAATCACTTCTTTGATAGACACCTTAGCTATCTAGGTTCAGCTTCCTGCTTTTTTTCCATCCGGAATCCCCTCAGGGTGCACAGTCAGGGATGGCTGCTGCATCTGATGGCTTGATGACCACAGCCGCTTTTGTTTACCGATATGGTGGGCAACATGTTTCATCCACTTCTGCAGTGGTGTTGAATCCTTGAGAACTGATCTCCCAGAATCATCCACTCAAAGGGCCAGTGAAGTGAAGAGAAAGTTGCTCAGTTCAGTTCAGTTCAGTTCAGTCGCTCAGTTGTATCCGACTCCTTGTGACTCCATGAGCCACAGCACGCCAGGCCTCTCTGTCCATCACCAACTCCTGGAGTTTACTCAAACTCAGGTCCATTGAGTCAGTGATGCCATCCAGCCATCTCATCCTCGGTCGTCCCCTTCTCCTCCTGTCCTCAATCTTTCCCAGAATCAGAGTCTTTTCCAATGAGTCAGCTCTTCGCGTGAGGTGGCCAAAGTACTGGAGTTTCAACTTCAACATCAGTCCTTCTAATGAACACCCAGAACTGATCTCCTTCAGAATGGACTGGTTGGATCTCCTTGCAGTCCAAGGGATTCTCAAGAGTCTTCTCCAACACCACAGTTCAAAAGCATCAATTCTTCGGTGCTCAGCTTTCTTTATAGTCCAATTCTCACATCCATACATGACCACTGGAAAAACCATAGCCTTAACTATGAGAAAGCCTCAACCTTTGTTGACAAAGTAATGTCTCTGCTTTTTAATATGCTGTCTAGGTTGGTCAGTGTTGTCCAACTCTTTGCAACCCCATAGACTGTATAGTCCTAGAATTCTCCAGGCCAAAATACTGGAGTGGGTAGCCTATCCCTTCTCTGGCAGATCTTCCCAACCTAGGGATCGAACTGGGGTCTCCTACATTGCAGGTGATGCTTTACTAACTGAACTATCAGACAAGTGCCAAAGGCCTGGAGGTAGCAGCATACATCTGTCACTGCCCACTCACCTTTGGTTGAAGATGATGGCAGGGGATGTGAACCCCAGGCTGTCGGTGCGTACCAGCAGAGAGTCCCAGCAGGTGTTGGAGGAGGGCAGGGGACACAAAGGAAGAAGGAAGCTTATGCTTGAAGTGAAGGTTCCTGACAGGAAGTGAATGAAAGCCTTCCTGCCTGTCCATCCAAGTGGCTAAAATCAGAGGTGAACTTGTGAGCATGTGAGTCATTGAGCCAGAAGAACCAGGAGCACTCGAGCAAATGGATTTGTTCTAGAAAAGTTCTAGAAGATGCTAGAAAAATGTTAAGAGAAAAGAAGATGTGTAATCATTCATGATTTAGTGGTGTGGCTAAGTACTACCTACTCAGCCACAAAAATAAACTCAGGTTTAAGTTTCAGTTCTCTTCAGGTTCCAGACACTTTATAATCCTATGATAAATCACAGTACTAATAATAAACTGAGTCTTAAGAGTTACTTTTATTTTTCTTTCAACTCAAAGCAAATTATTAAATTTGAAATAAAAAAGAGGAGGCTTTTTAAAAAGTCAGTACATAGAAACATGAAGAAAATAGGGTATTTTTCCTGTTGAAATGCGTTTTGCATGCGTGCTCAGTCACTTCAGTCGTGTCCGAGTCTTTGTGACCCTATGGACCGTCCACCAGGCTCCTCTGTCCATGGGGTTCTCCAGGCAGTACTGGAGTGGGTTGCCATGCCCTCCTCCAGGGAGTCTTCCTGACCAAGGGATTGAACCGCGTCTCTTACATCTCCTTCACTGACAGAAGGGTTCTTTATCACAATGTTCTTTAGCCCAATAATGTGTGTAGCTCTTATAAGTGTAGGGGAGGGAAAAAACTTTTCCTTCATCCTCTTACACTTAGTGCCTAGGGCCTACAAATTAAACTTACAAAAGACAGAGTCACAGGGGAAAAGGCATAAAAATCTTATTTGATGTTAATATTTTAATGTCACATGCATGGCAGCCATCATAAAAAAGAAGTGAAGCTTGAAAGAAGGAGTTAGACCTAGGGGCTTATATGTCATTTTCACAAAGGGCAATAGATTCATGGGGAAGTGACAGGGGAAAGGAAAAGGGAATTGGATTTTAGGAGGAGTAAATTGCGGGAAAGTAAATATATGGGAAACTAACGGAAGATAAGAATTTTGTTAATACGGTTCTTTGGTGTAGACTTTAACTTTTCACTTTCATGCATTGGAGAAGGAAATGGCAACCCACTCCAGTGTTCTTGCCTGCAGAATCCCAGGGATGGGGGAGCCTGGGGGGTTACCATCTATGGGGTCGTACAGAGTCGGACACGACTGAAGCAACTTAGTAGCAGCAGCAGCAGCAGCAGCATCTATGTGCTGACTTTATATCTCTTGTGATAATGGTAGTTTTTCCTCCTCCTAGGGTCGGGTGCAGGATTGGAAGGAAGGAGATTTTCTCAAAGAGAAATTTATATCCCACTTCTAGACAGAGGTCAAAGAGCAGAGTGCTTGCTACTTCTTCAGGTCAAAACCACCCTTACATCAAAGTGGTAGATTTGGGGGTGACCTA
The DNA here is from genome assembly GCA_006410615.1 of Neotragus moschatus. Lineage (NCBI taxonomy): Eukaryota > Metazoa > Chordata > Mammalia > Artiodactyla > Bovidae > Neotragus > Neotragus moschatus. Next base: position 1,556,497 of record SJYA01002431.1, on the reverse strand, counting down.
TTCTCATACTCTTCGTAGGGAAAGCCCACTCTCCCCACGTTGTTTCTTATTTTCCTTCTTACCACAAGTTAGGGCAACTTTGCCAGAGGACACTTTAAACTGTGAGAATGGCTGTTTTTTAAGTCTTTGCACCGATAACGCCCAGCTCAGGGCCCTATCCTCTTCCATAGGCTGAGCAGGAGAGAAATAAAGCATTCACTGTTTAGGGGATGTTTTCCTTCCAACTCATGCTTGTCAGGTTCTTCCAGTCATGCCTTTCTAATGTGTTCTTTGTGTGTTCTCTAATGTGTTCTGATGTGTTCTCACCTGCCTTCACCAGCAAGACCCATGACCTCTGGATATCACCTGCCTTCCTTCCAATGCCAAGGGTTCCAATGCCAGAGGGCCAAGCTGATAACCTAGTTCAAACTAACTCATTAAAGGTTGATCATGGCAAAGCAGGTCTCTTTCCTAAGGAGTGTTTCTGTTTTAACGTGAATGTTGGTGGTGTAATCCCTCAGAAGAAAGTATAAAGAAATTGCTGGAACTGTGGCAGGGTCCAAAGAGAGATAGACTGTGAAGGTCCTGAAAGACGTTGTCTCCACTGCCCAGCTCTGCAATTAGCCCTCCCTAGGCTGAGAGTTTGACTCCCAGATCTCCCTCCCAACTGGGAGCCTTACTCTCCTTCTTCAGTCTTTATCTCAGTAATGACCATTATCGCCAATCCGGTTCTCGGTCCAGGAGCCTGGACATCAGTCTCCACCCCTTTCCTGCTCTAGATCTCCCCCATGCCAATCCTGCCAGCTCTCCCGCCTAATCCCCTTGCCCAGTCGTGCCTTTCTCTCTTTCAACTACTCGAATTCAGGCTTCCAGAGAGGTCTTCAGGTAACTTGTACTCGATCAGAATGCCATCTGCTTACAATCTCTCAGTGCCCCTTGTTGCCCTTAAAGTCTGTGTTCCCTTTCGCATGACCCTCTGCCTGGCAACGCCATCTTTGCCCACCCTCTCCTCACCTTGGAGGTTACATCATGCTCTCAGTTCCAGAATTTCACACAATGTATTTTTTTTTTAAGGATAGAAACAGATTTACATTTTCTTCTCATCAAAGTGAGACTTCTCAACGAAAAGATCCCCGCACAAACATCCCCTCTCCTCACCTACCAGCAGCCATCACATCCGCCTCCTTTCATTCTCAGGCCCCAAAGTCTTCGTCTAACTGCTTCTTTGTTGTTGCTTAGTCATGCAGTCGTGTCCGACTCTTTGCGATCTCATGAACTATAGCCCTCCAGGCTCCTCTGTCCGTGGGATTTCCCAGGCAAGAACACTGGAGTGCGTTGCCATTTCCTTCTCCAGGGGATCTTCCTGACCCAGGAATCAAACCTGTGTGTCCCATGTCTCCTGCATTGGCAGACCGATTCTTTACCACTCAGCCTTCTCTCCAAATTCCAGGTAGTCCCTGGTTGAACCTACACTATTTAAAAGCCAGGTTCTCTGTGGGTAAGGAAAACCTATCTCTTCCTCTCAACTTACCTCTTAAGACCTGGACGCACAACAAGGAAACTGGATGATAGATGCAGTCACAGAGTTATCACTTCCTGCCTCTGCTTATTTCCATCCAAACAAAAGCATCTACTTCTGGAGAGCAGGATAATCTAGGAGAGGCAAATCTAGTTGAATGGGTAGAAAGATCAGAGTGGCCCAGCAAAAAAGGCAGGGCTATGTTGATCCTTGGAATTGCAGACTTAAGGATTCTCTCCAAAGCAAACTACAGCACCATCCCCTGTGGGGCTAATGTCTGCAAAGTGCCATTGGCATTTTATGAATTGTATTAATTACACTCTTAAGCCCCATGCAAATTGCAAAATCATTTTTTCCAATTGAGTTAATAAAGCCAGTTTAGTACAGGCATGCTGCCTTTCAGCAGAAAATTAGCCCTGTGCACTGTTTGCAGATAACCAAAATTTGGTGGCGGGTGTTCCTGGGTTACGAGTGCAGTACATGCCAGGGTGTCTGCTCTGTGATTTTTTTCTTCTATGTGAGTGTGATCCATTTCCTTCTGACAGAGTTGGACATGCAGGACACGGTCACACTTTCTGATGGTGTTTTACCCATCACTGGGGAGCTGCAAATTTATTCTCGAAGTCTCAATCCTGAGAGATGCTTATTATCACTTGGAGACTTTCAGAGAAAGCAAGATGATTTTTGAAAGTGGCTGGCCAATTCTGACTGATCTCACCTCTGACAGCCTTAGTAGCCTTTCCTCAAGAAATCCAGGCAGTGAAAGATAAAGAATCTCCTCTCCTAATCCTGACTGTCTGCAGAGGGACCCTCGAAGAACCGGAATTCCTCCAAGTTTTCTGACCTTGCAGTCAAAGCAGCTGGCCTGAGCCATTCAATAGAGCCCATGACCATATTGCTTCATGGCTATTATCAAGCCCGTAGGATGCCTTCGGGAGGTTTAGAAAAAGATGTCACCTCCAGGTAGAGCATTTGCAATTAGCTACCCCTCTGGGAAGTACCCTCTTTTGTGTATTATGGTCACTGGTAGGCAGCCCTTTCCTGTCTACTGACAGCTTGCGTGGGACACACCTGTTCCCAGTGGCCTTTCCCTAAGACAAGCCATGAAATGTAAATAGATGGTTTGTCATCGGTGTTTTGTAAGCTCCCTATCCTTCATTTCGGCTTCTCCAGTGGCTCAGTGGAAAAGAATCTGCCTGCAACGCAGATGTGGGTTCAGTCTCCCTCGGGTAGGGGACATCTCCTGAAGAAGGAAGTGGTAACCCACTCCGGTATTCTCACCTGGGAAATCCCATGGTTAGAAGCCTGGCAGGCTATAGTCCACGGGGTCGCAAAAGAGTCAGACAAGAAGAGACTAAACAACAACATTCTTTCTTCCATATCCTCACGGTTATAGCCACGGCAGGAATGAACCCAATGAAGTAAAATCAGTAAAAAGCAAGAATGGCTATTAATAGTTTAATGTGTTCTCTCCCAGGAGATTTATCTTTATTCAATGTTTTCTAAAAAAAAAAAAAAAAAAAAGACTAAAAATGTTGAAATATTCCATACAAGGGTTCGCCAGTGCTGGAATCGTATGTGGGTGAGGAGATTTCAGCTCAGGCCTCTCAGGCAAGACAGCTCTGGACCCTTCGGTCAACGCAGGAACCTGTCGGTTGCCTCCGATCACCAGGGGATGGGATTTGAAACTGGTTTTCTGTAGTACAGTCCCGGGCACCAGGATGACTCACTAACTAGTTTCCCTGTTTCCCCCGCTTTCTGCCATGTTGGTCTCTCCTCTTCCATTGCCTGGAGTAAGGAGCCTCCATGAGAACTGTTCACTTCACTTTGGTTTGATACTGAGCCTCGCCCTGGCTCTGAAGGGACAGTTCTCAGCCCTCAACACTAGGCTCATCTGGGAGGGCATGGTTCTGCTCACATCCAGACACTGACCCACTGAGAATGAACTGTGTTCATGGAGCATGCGACTGACTTCTCTGGAGGGTCCAGCTTGCATGGGGATGACTTTCCAGCCCCTGACACTGCTTAGGCATATTTATTCCTGCCCCACGTAGGTGGTCCCTGGAGGTCCCAGCATATCTAGCATCTTGAATCATCCCAAGTTAATATCAAACAAGGCTTTTCTATATGGTTCCTCAGATCAAATATGTTAGGTCCCTGGACTTTTGTGTAATTCCACTTATTGCACAAAAAAATGTGATTACATCTCATTTTATCCTGGCAGTGATTTGAGTGAGGTAGATAAATTAGGCATGACTATTCCAGGTTAAGAAACAGGGAGAGAGGAGCAAACAGAGGTTCAACAGTGACCAATTCAGACTCACGCAGCCAACCCATAATGGAGCATTTGCCCCCATGTTTCAATTCCACCTCTTGTCACAATGCCAGGCTTTCCTCGCTGTCAAGCAAGGTCGATTTTAACCTAGAGATGCTTCCCATCGGAGAGCATGGTGTGCTGAAGTTCAAACTCCACCGGCTAAAGAGCACTTTAAACTTCAGTTCTTCCAGTTTTTCAAAACGGAACTGTTCTTTAGGCTGCAAGTGAAGGCAGTAGTTTTCAAAAAATGCAAGAGATGCCCTGCTGGGAGGTAATTGAGATTTGGGAAATAGAAATAGGAACGACTTCATGATTCTGCCTCCAGCAGGGAACACACAGGGTGCCATGTTCTTGGTTCCTGGTGACCCGTCCCACCCACACTGGGGTCCAGCAGGCTATGTACCCTCTACAGTCTGCACAGATGACTCCAAGGGGTTCTAAGGGAAGTGAAATGATGAATGTGGGCTGGCTCAGGCAGGCATGTTGAATACGAATTTTAAAAGGGGAGCAGCTGTCCCACAACTGTGGGCAGAATTCTGAATGCCGTGGAGACCATAGTTTTTAAACTCCATTTCCTTTCCAAGTCCCAAAATAAAAGTGATTTATTTACTTTTTATTTTTGTGGTTGACCTTGATCTTATTTTACCCAGTGCAATTTAGCCCAGGTGTCAGCAAATGTTTTTCCTAAAGGATCTGTTAGTAAATATTTTTAGTCTTTGAGGGCATTATTTATGTAACTGAAGGGTGTGGCTGTGTTCCAATAAAACTTTATTTATAGAAACAAGTCGTGGGTACACAGTGTGCCAAGCCCTGGTTTAGACTGATGTTGTCTGTGTGTTTCTGAAACTTAAAAAAAAGTTACAACATTCATTATCAGCAAGTGGCATTCCTATAAACTCCTTCCATACTTACTCAAAACCATTATTCCAAGCATAAGGGTCTCACTAGAAGTCAAAGTCCACTGAGGCTCAGTAAGAAAACCTTGTTACTGAATTCAGGAGTAAAATCTGTTTACCATTCCATATCCAAAGTCAACTTACTGCATCTGTAAGAATTGTTGTTCAGTCACTAAGTTGTGTCTGACTTTTTTGCAACCCCACGGACTGCAGCATTCCAGGCTTCCCTTTCCTTCACTATCTCCCAGAGTTTGCTCAGACTCATGTCTATTGAGTCAGTGATGCCATCCAACCGTCTCATCCTCTGTCACCCCCTTCGCCTCTTGCCCTCAATCTTTCCCAGCATCAGGGTCTTTTCCAATGAATCGGCTCTTTGCATCAGGTGGCCAAAGTATTGGAGCTTCAGCTTCAGCATCAGTCCTTAGTACACCTCTATTAACCGTGGGATTAATGGAGACGGTTTGCATTATATAAGAAGTTTGGAAAGTGAGAAATCTCACCTTTTATAGAAAAGATCAGGTGATTTTCATTCTTTGACAGAGGTAGATGCTTTATCTAAACAACCTGGTGGGTAAAGACAACCATGACCAAAAAAGGGCAAGCAGTAAAGTATGAATAATTCTGTATGTCATGGAAATATATATGTCAGTATATAAGGATGTGTAATATTCCTTTAACATTCAGATTTATTCATCTTTTATTTATGATTTAGCATATTTATGATATAGAAGGAATTTCAGCTAATATTTATAACATGAATTAAAAGTATGTCTGTTATGTATTATTATAGAGTATGTGTAATTAGGATATTCTCTCTCTCTAATCTCTTTAGATCTCTGTGGAAATGTTGCTTACAGGACAATACTTAGCTGATTAGAGTTTGAGCCTCTGAACAGTCCTCTGCATCTTCATCTCCAGGCTGGCAGGGCCCTGGCTCCTAACCTCTTTGTCATCCTGCCTCCCAGAAGTGAGAGATGCTATTAGTGGGAATTTGCTGTTCGGGTAAATGGTGTTAGACATGAAAAAAAAAACCTCATTAGAGATTCTACTCTAAGGCAATCAACTTCTGTGCATCGTGATAATGGGTTGACTTTCCAGGGGCTTGGGTTCCTTCCAAAGGCTCTGCGTCAGCACCATCAGGTCCAGTGGCTCTCTTGTCTCACCACACAGTCCTCGTGGCCATGTCTTCATGCACATGGTGCGGAAAGAACACATGAAAACAGCACAAGGACCATGCTCGATGCCTTTTCCAGTGTCAGACTCCAGGAAAGATGCTGAAGCAAGAAGGCTGAAGGTCCATAATGTATAGGATTTTGTGAAGCACCACCTGGTGAACCCTAAACAAAATGAAAAGGGGCTGGATGTGAGGAGTCCCAAAGGGACACCTCTGCTCAGTCTTCCTTAAGCTCATCATTACAGAGGAAACAGAAGACAGAATCCAGAATTCAGCCTTCACTCTGGAGGTGCACCCATTGAGCATCCTTACCCCTGACCACCTTACTAAATCTATACATGGATCTGAAGGTAAACTCTTCCCAAGATCAGATTTAATCTAAACCCCAGTTCAATGTCTAATGAAATAGTTCTATAAGAATCTGAAGCTCCTAAATGGGTTGCATACACTTGGCACTTTCTGCCCATGTATGAAGTGCACACTTTAAGCATGGAGGGGCCCCTTCATGGTTTCAGCTGGTCATTTAAGCAAGTTTGTCAAGTAAATACACATCCTGAAGCAAGAGGAAAAAGGCCAGCCTCTCCAATTCCTTTAGAGGCTTTTCAGCCACCCTCATTGAAATAAATGTACTGGAAACAGCAGAAGTAGAAAATAGCACAAAGACGATAACGTTTGCATAAAGAAGCCATTAGGAAGGTGTGCTGATGGAACGGTTGTGTGATGTCGCATAACAAATGCACGCTCTCGTTTAGTTATTTTAAAGATTTCGTTTATCTAGTAGTTTTTAGCAGTTAAAGAGTATGATACTGAATGATTCTGCTGAGATGCCAGCAGTTCTTGAAAAAGCATTCACAGAATGATTAAAAACCTAATAAAAGAGTAAATCCCAATGTAATATTTATCCAGCCCGAATTTTCGGCTTAATACATCCAAACTCATCCCATCCCCCCATCTGCGCAATCACAGCTTAATAAAGGACATATTTTAAAATGTAGGCTGTTAGAAAACAGTGAGACGAGCCAGAAACAGAACCACAAGACTCTTCCAAATGCCTCCAACACGGAGACTTGCACACACTCGAAACCGGATGGAGATTTCTGGATGCTGTCTTGAAGTCCCTGTTAAAGGCAGGAGCTGATACATCCCGGATGGCCCGGCAGGAGTGGTCCTGCAGGAGGGTGAAGTTCAAGAAAGCTAAATGTAGATGCTCAAAAAGAATATAGAAAAGGCAGCCTCACAAGTTATGCAGATTAAAAGAAGAAATATTTTCTCATCCATCAAATTAGCACCAAGTAGGTTGGGTTTCCCAGGTGGTGCCAGTGGTAAAGAACCCACCTGCCAATGCAGGAGATGTAAGAGACATGGGTTTGATCCCTAGGTGATGGAAGATCCCTTCGAGGAAGGCATGGCAACCCACTCTAGTATTCTTGCCTGGAGAATCCCATAGACAGAGGAGCCTGGTAGGCTACAGTCCACAGGTCTGTAAAAAGCTGGGCATGACTAAAGAGACTTAGCATGCATGCATAGGTGATGCCTTAGCTGGGGGCCCTTTAGTCTCATCTAAGATCCATCTAGCAGGATAGCCTGAGTGAGCCTCACCAGCCTGGGGTCTCTCCCTTGCTTAGAGATTTCCAGGCTCCCTCCCCACTAGGAACAGCAGTCTATCACCTGCCGCCCACTGTCTGCAGCTCCAAGCACACACTCCCCCCAGCCCCTCTCACTGCCCTGCTCATACCAGCTACCTGCCCAGCCCTCAGATTGATGGGGGGCAAGGACAACCTCAGGGCCCTCGTACCTGGCCCCCTGCTGCCTGGATGTTGTTTCCTTGCATCTTCACAAGGCTTCTTTTCACCCTGTTCCAGGCTCAGGCGTCATTTCCTATCTAAACTAGATAGGCAGATACAGTCTAAAATAATGTCCACCTGGGACTTCCCTGGCAGTCCAGTGGTTAAGCACTGCACTTCCATTGCTGGGAACACAGGTTCAGTACCTGGTCAGGGAACTAAGATCCTGCATGCCTTGTGGTGCAGCCAAAAAAATAAATAAAATTTTTAAACAGCATCAGCCAGCAAGCTCTAACCCTGCTTTACTTTCTTCATGGGACTAATGGTTTCACCAACAATATACTGTGAATGCACTTATTTATTTTTGCCCATCTTCCCACAGGAACTGAGTGCCTTGAAGACAGGAAACTGTTGTTGTTCATGGCTATTGTCTCAAGAGCCCAGAAGCATACCCAACACACAGTAAATAAGTGCTGATGGAATGGACTTACACGGCATGACATGGGATCACCAAGGTTGTTCTACCTGCATTCCTGTTCCAGGAGAGATGTGGGTATACTCAGGATGGGAAATCATCTGACACGGGTTATCAAACTCTTCTAAAAGTTTCTATCCTTTGACTTCATTTACTGCTTTTAGAAATTTACAGTCGAGAAATAATCAGATCCAGACAGTTTATGTATGAAGACATTCACTGCAGTGTTATTTATAACAAAGGAAAATGGAAATGATTGGAATACATAGTAATACTGGTAATGAAACAGAATGGCTACACTGATTGAGGGCAGTTATTACCTGTCGAGTAAGGTGCTAAGTGATTTAAATGTTCTGTAAACAAGCTGTGTCGAATTTGCAGATGAGGACACAGAAGTAACTAGTCCAGGGCATCATTTAGAGGCTTTGAGGAAAATTGGGACTCAATTTCTTGCTGCCCAGCCTGAGCTAAGAAATCATAGACTGTGCCTGAATTACAGAACGATGCTAAGCATCATCTAGTATTGGGGAGAGGCTGACTAGGAGAAGGGAGGGTCAGGGGTGTACTGGGGAGGCCAGGATCTAGGGGTCCTTTCAGCTCTGAGAATTTCCAGCTCCCCGTTGTCCTCTGAAGTTCCTTGTATGCAAAGGACTTTGCAAATATTTCTCAGTGACCTTTAGTAGATCAACATTCAGCAAACAAACCTTTCCTCTACTCCCACCCTCCCGTCTTCCTATTGTTGCCCGGGCTTCCTTTCAAATCCCTGAACTATCCTCCATGGAGTCTCACTCATTTCCTGTCCAGGGAGCCTTGGCATCCAATCTGTGGGTCAGAAGCAGACGGAAGAGCCAACAACCCCAGGGCTGGTGTCTCCTATTGTCCTTGGGGAGCCTAAAGGCTGTTCTGCTGACCTCCCAGCCCTGGGTGCTGCCACCTGGGAAGAAGGCCACTGGCCCTGCCCCCAGACCTGTGGACTGGTCCCCTTCCAGCCCTGCACCCCCTCCCCTAGAAGGACACTCAGCATCCCAGACACTTGCAGCTCCATTGACTTCCTGTCTTCAGCTCCAGATGGTCTGGATTCACTTTTCCAAATGGCTCTGCCTCTAATTCCTGTGCTCATTTTAAGATTGTGTCCCATCGATGTTTTCTCTTGCTACATTTGAAATTGTTTTAAAGTTGATGCTGCTCAGCGAATTAATCAAATTTCTGCCAGCCACACCACCCTCCATGGGCATTTCAGTGTATGTGAGTGTGTGTGAGTGTGTGTATATAAAGGGAAAATTCCTTTCACATGGCCTCTTGTCTCCAGAAATCTGAAAGTGTCTTTGTCTTGGCAGTTGTCCCAGCAACACCACCCTCTGCCCTTTCTTTGGCTTATTCTTAGGGTATTTTGAGAAAAGCCCAAGGGTTTTGCAACAGCTACAAGTAACAAGACCAGTTTAACCCAGTTAGGGAAATCCAAATTTACCCAACAGAGGATTTGCTAGAGTTTGACTATGACTGTGTGCCTTGGACCTTGGACCCCTTTCCTGGCTCCTTTTGGCACGTCCTCTCCCCTTGCTCCTGATTTCAGTCAGCAGAGGACCCTTAATTACAAGCAGAAGTTCCAGACCATTTCTCTTTTACCTGCCTTGTGTCAATTCCTTGGGGACTTTCTGGGGAAAATGAAGACTTGATGTGATCAGTTTATTAAACTGGCATTTGGAGTCAATGGACAATGGTAACCTCAGGTGATATCTCAACCATTTGACATTTTCCTGTAGCATCAACAACATCTTAATCCAAAGGGGTCTTTCCTATGGGAACTTCAACCCCACAGAGTAGACAAATATTCTCAGTCACCCCATTTCTCAAATTGCCGTGTTTTTGGCCTCTTTCCTTTCACTCTAGACCACTAGGCTGTGCCTCTTCATGAGAGTGGCTCTGACCTCAGCCCTGAGAGGGGCGTATTCTTGGAGGCAAAGCTCTGAAGCTACTCAGGGCTCTTCCGCTCACCGTGGACCTTACCCTGGGAACATGAATGTTCAAAGCAACAGATCCCATGAGAATCCGAATATGGATTGGATTTCTAGCAGTGAGAATCAAAAGTGAACTTCCTTCCTCTTTAACTTACACTGAGGTTTTCGCTTCTCTTTGCTTTTCTTGAAGCAGGATGAAGCAGGATAAGGGAGGAACTAGCCAGAGGACAGGGCCTTCTTTCTAATACAGTTTTTATTGATGAATAGCCATCTCACCCCATTTCCTGGCGCTCTCCACGGCTGCAGTGCAGTCAATTATACTCTCAGGGTTGTCTGCTACAGAGATCATTCTGCCTTATTCTTTTAGAAATTGGTTGGAATTTCAAACAAAGGGGAATGTGTTTTTAAGGAGGAAGAAGAGAAGGGGAAGACTCTTCTGTCTTTCTGGCTGCAGACAGATGACTGGTGAGCTTGCAAAATCTACCAGGCTGATGCCTTTGTGCCTGGGTTCATTTCTCCAGTTCCAAATGATGCCCCAAGTCTCTGCCAAGAGGCCCTACTCCAAGGTATGGCACCCCCAGTTGCTGGAAATAAAGAGGTTACATGTGGACCAGTGTGCAGGGCAGATCAGGCTCCCTGATTCTTCTTCACCAGAATGACCAGTCAACTCAGACAGAAAAAAAAAAAAAAAAA
>SJYA01002431.1:1451582-1545603 GCA_006410615.1 Neotragus moschatus | reverse complement strand
GGGGCGGCATAAGTCCAGAGAGAAATATTCCTCTAGCTAGACGTTAGAACTCAACTTTACTCATCTTTGTTCTATTGTTCTTGTGTGCCCATGTTCTTCTTCCCCAGCCAGCCAAAATCAGCAGAATCTAGATGTTAATGATCTCCATGAGGCAGAGTTTTAAAGAGACCCATTTATCATCCAGCATAAAAGCAAATGGGAAACAGAGGAGTAAAAAGGCTCCAATACATGACCCCAGCAACTGGGAGTCTCCGTGTCTTGCAAGGTTTCCCAACAAAGAAATTGTGGCAGAGTTCCTCATCCTTGCTTAAATCTGTTGCTGAATTGTTGAATTCACCTGTCTTTTTTCTGACACATGAATGATCCAGATCCTCAACTGCAAAGGCTCAGTGCTCTCAAAAGCACAGAGAGGCTCCGGACAGGTAAAGAAGATGATGCTTGTAAAGCGCAAAGAGCCTGGCATGCATAAGCGTGTTGCAGCCCCTCCCGTCACACTTTCTGTCCTCTGCCTCCTCCTCTCCTGCCCCTTCTCCTCATCACATCTTTGTTATCATCTCCAAGCAGTGGTCTGACCGGTAGGTCACATTTTGTTTTTCTGAGTTTGCTATCAAGGATGAATGAATGTTAAATTTTATTATAGCCTTTCAAATATCTCTAGGGTCTTTGATGAGTAAGTATACAGAGTTGGGGGAGTAGTTCAGGGTTTAGCAAATGCAGAGTTTTCTTCTCTTTCTCTCTCTCCCTCCCTCTTTTTCTCTTCCATTCTCTCTCTCTCTTTTTCCATCAGTATCTCTCCTTAACTTATTTCCTGGGAAGATAGAATGTATTAAATATTTTGAACTGATATAAGACTGTATGAGACCACATGATTTTTAACTATAAAATTTCACTTTCATGGTATATATAGTTGAAAAATCATTTAAAGGTTTGGTGATTAAGTTTGACAAGTAAAACTATGAATCACCTTGCATTTAATATCATTTTGTATTGTTATAATGTTTTTAACATTATGCAAGTAATGCAACTGCTTTCTCCATTGCTTCTCATTATTTCCCTGAAAGTGTTCTTTTTTTTTTAAATTGTAGTCTGTCTTCAAATGATAGTTTAGCTAGGTAGAGAAGACTAGCTTCTATAAATCAGGAATTGCATCTGGCTGCATGAATAGCCACGTGATCAATGAGGCTTGTTTGGGAGACTTGTCAAAATAGAGATCTTTTTAATGTAGTAAGAAGTTGGAGATTGGAAGTCTNTGTAGTCTGTCTTCAAATGATAGTTTAGCTAGGTAGAGAAGACTAGCTTCTATAAATCAGGAATTGCATCTGGCTGCATGAATAGCCACGTGATCAATGAGGCTTGTTTGGGAGACTTGTCAAAATAGAGATCTTTTTAATGTAGTAAGAAGTTGGAGATTGGAAGTCTTATGCTACTGCAATTGCTCAGAGAAGTCATCAAAAGCTTCTGCTGTGCAAATCTGCATCCCTCACCATGCAGTTTTAGTTCTCAGTGTCATAAATGGCTCACATATCAATAATCATGAAGTCTCTGTTCCAGGCAGAAAAAAGGAAAAGGATAAGGAAAACATGTACAAGGCAATTTTGTCTTTTTTATTGGGAAAATAACTTATTTCCAGGAACCACTGCCCAGATAACTTTCTGCTTGTATTTCTGTATCACATGGCCAATCCTCATCCTGAGGGAGTTTGGGGAAGTGAGTATTTTTAAGTGCACACGTTGCTGTTCTAAGTAATGCTAGAATTTTATTAGTCAGCAAGAGACGAGAATTGAATAGATACTATATAGAAAACCAACAGTGTTGGCCACACAGAGGTATAATTATTTCCTTTCCGTACAGGAAATTGCCCAGCATTTGTTTTAATCTGGTTGGTGGGAAACCTGATGCTAGTCTGGTTTTCAAGTCCTCTTCTAATTATTCCATTGTTTCTATAGTCTTTGCCTACGTTCTTCCATTTTTGATGGCATTGCTTCTCTTTCATTTTGCTGAATTTCATCAAATATTAGAGGATCCCCAGGCACCTGTTTCTGAAGTTGAGATTCTAGGCTAGTCCACTGGCTGCCTTTCTTGTACTGCTGCTTGACTTGACCTGCCAGGGTAATTTGGGGTAACGATGTGGGGGACAGCTGTAGCACAGGATATCTCAGCATCTAATCCTCCCTATGGTGCAACTCCGTACTTTCTGGGAGCTGCAAGCCAGCCCAGATTCCGCCAGTTCTCTCTTTCCTAAGATCTGACAGTCACTCTTCTTTTATGAGTCAGATGCATCTACTAGTGTTGCTTGTAGGGTGGGGAGAGCAAAATTCAGGGGTAAACCCTGAATAAAGCGGTAAGCCTGACCCCTCCCTCTGAGGTAGCACAATGAGTCAGCCTCCTGGTTGCCGCTCTCTCGCCCCCAGCCCCCGCCACCTCCAGGCAAGGAGCTATTGAGTGCTTCTCCCATCTGTGTGTTAGGGCTTCCTCCTAGGCCTGTTCTGCTCTCCAGCCCTGTNGCGGTAAGCCTGACCCCTCCCTCTGAGGTAGCACAATGAGTCAGCCTCCTGGTTGCCGCTCTCTCGCCCCCAGCCCCCGCCACCTCCAGGCAAGGAGCTATTGAGTGCTTCTCCCATCTGTGTGTTAGGGCTTCCTCCTAGGCCTGTTCTGCTCTCCAGCCCTGTTCCTTGGCTGATGGTCCCTCTGCAGATTTTCATTTACATTCTTTTAAGATTTGTCATAGTTCCTGTTCTCTCTTTTTTCCAAGTAAGACAATGCATGTACATTTATTTCCATGGTTATGATGGATTTGATGTGAGAAAAGGGAGTCTGCAGTCAATGTTTTTCTCCAACTAAAAAATTAAAACCTTCTTCAAATATATTGTGAAACACATTTATATCCTTTCTTTCATGAGATTATCTCTGTTGCCCCATAAAGTAGCTTGCGTAGTTATTATGACACCCAATTCACAGATGAGGAAATAGAGAGTAGGGTTAATCATGCTTGTCTCCTACATCTAAGAAATACCTTACTCTTTGCATGGTATTGTTTTTACAGTTTCGTTATATGTCCTTCTGCTTATGTTTTCATTTCTGAAAGCTACTTATTGTGCCACTGGGAAAATAAGAAAGACAAAACTCAGCTCTTTCTTTTCTGAGTGATAAAGCTCAGATTCCCAAACAGAACCCTAACGTACATGGCATCCCAGATCACAGCTGTCTCCTACCTTCTCTTGGGCCTGATGTTCTTGCTTCCACAGGGAGGTTTCTACCTGATCTCTCCAGTGCCTTCTAAAACTTCGGAATCCTTCTCTTTTGTGTCTTCAGCTCCTTACTCTCTAGTCTAGAAAGAAGCCAGGAAAGTAACTGAGCCCAAGCTTTGGTGCTTAGAACCAGAGCTATAATAAATAGCTTAAAATTCATGTCCCAAAAATCCAAGGTAGGGAGAGTGCAAAAGGAATCTAATCTTGTCCTTTACAAAGTTAAAAGGAAAAAACTCAGGGAAACGAATAACTGTAGTTAATCTCAAGAGATATACATGGTATTAGGATCAGAGCCAAAGAGTGAAAAATACATAAGAATAGGAAATAACAAAGAGGAACAAAAAGGAGGAAGAGACAGAGAAGAGGAGGAAGAGCAGGAGGGAGAGGAGAGAAGGGAGCAAGGGAGAGGAGGAAGGTGGTGGGGGAAGAAGAGAAGCAAAAGACCCATAATCACCACTGCCATCACCATCGCCCTGGACTGAGGGCCTTAAGCAATTTTCTCAAATTGGATTATGGCACATGAGCTCAGTGTTCCAGCTCCCAGTAATCTGGTCCATTGGTGGGTATTGTTGGTGTAAACACACAGGGTTGGAGTCAGCATCCCTCCTCTTTTCTCTCAGGCCCTGTCTCTCCATCAGACAAATTAGCTGTTCTGATGAATTTATGAGAAGACTAATATGTTTTTTTCTTCTATGTAGTGTATTTAGAACTAATTTCGGGTCCTATAAACATCTCTTTAATTTACTAATGAGATTTTGAGTCTTCATAAGAATATTAGAGTAGGTCATTTGGGAGATGCGATCTTCTATATTTTGTGGAAATTTGGAATTATCTTATTGTCGAAGGCAAGCCTTCCCAAGAACAACAGTAATTATTTTCAGCTACTCTAAATGGTCCACAAGTGAGTGAAGATGAGGTGTGTTTATGCCTATCATATATTAATGGAAGATACACCCATTTTGCTATCAATACCTCTTTTAAATTAGAGCAACCCGTAACAGATTTGATAATGATCAGTAGAAAGAGAAATATTAGCTTTGGAAAGCTTTGATACACTCGCGAAGTTGATACTAATGGGCAAAATATATTTGCCCAGTTTCAATTTAGAGTTCTTTCCCCTTGACTGTTACAGACAAAAGCCTCGTGTAACCGATGGGTAGAAGATGACAAAGCATGCTGTGTTTCTAGCACATTCTCTACGAATGATGCCTCCTTGTAGATTTTGCCATCTTTCCTGGTACCCATGACTCCTTTTCTTTTTGCCAGATCTAGCAAGAAACCTTGCCTCCTGAGAGTTTGTTTTTGCACCTTCCAGGATCATGATATTCCTGTGGTGTACGGAGCTGCCGAGCAAGCAAGAAGAATGTAAGATGACAGGAACAAACTGCGAAGCACAGAGCTCAGTTCTCTAGATCCCTGCGAAATCCTGCAGCTGCGGTCCGGAGAGATGCCCATTTTGCATATTTCTCCACTCAACTCTCTCAGGTGTACCCTCACACCACCAGCTTTGTTAGGAAATAACCCCATCTTTCCTGTGGGTTCTGGAGGAAAGAGCCTGAAAAGACCCGAGGGATAGGCTAATGGTCCCAGAAAGAATGTTTAACGGGGATGAAGGTTGCTCCGAGCTTACTTAAATTTCATCTCCTTCATAAAAATTTATCTGACTACCCAACTGAGGATGCTTTTCCAGTTCTCTGAATTCCTAAAACCCTCAGAATATATCACAGAAATAGTAACAACATGAGGCGATAGATACATTTATTAATTTGATTGTGGCAACATTTCACGCAGTACCCTTATGTCAATCAAGGTACACTTTAAATATACACAGTTGTATTTGTGAATATTACCTCAGTAAAGCTGATAAATAAATAGATACCTACTTACACAAATGCACAAATACATACATACAAAAGGGCTTCCCTGGTGGTTCGCTGGTAAAGAATCTACGATACAGGAGATGCAGGTTCAGTCACTGGGTCAGGGGATCTCCTGGAGAAGGGAATGGCTTCCCACTCCAGTGTTCTTGTCTGGGAAATCCCACGGACGGAGGAGCCCCGGTGGGATACAGCCCATGGGGTTGCCAAAGAGTTGGATATGATTTAGTGACTAAACAGCAACACACATACATACATTTTTAAACAGAAACTCCTTTCCACATTGAATTACTTTGGTACCTCTTTCAAACTCAGTGAGCCATGTAAGAGTAAGAGTATTTCTGGATTCTCTGTTTTCCATTGACATACACATTCTTTTTATGCCAATATTCAACGCTCCTGATTCCTATAGCTTTATAGCAATGTTTGAAATCTTGTAACGTAGGTTTTTCAGCTATATTCTAGTTCTCTTCTTTTTTTTCTCAAAACTGCTTTGTTTTTTTTAAGCCCCTTGCTTTTATAATATCAACAGAACCCACTTGCTTACTGGGATTTGTATTATGATAGCACTGATTCTATCGACCAACATAGGGAGAACAGTCATTTTAATAATATTAAGTCTGCCAATTCATGAAAATAATATATTTCTCCATTTGTTTACAGTTTGCTTCCTTCCTTCCAGGTTTGTCATATGCTTTTTAGTCTACAGGTATTAAATATATTTTGTTAAATTTGTCTCTAAGTATAACGTGTTTTGGATACTAATAATGGTATCCTTTTATTTCGATTTTCAGTTTTTCAATCCTCTCCCTTCCTGTTGAGGTGGCCTGCACATGGTGAAGCTAGGGTTCCACTCCTGCTTCTTGTACCAGCTCTCACAATTCTTCGCCTGAGCTCTGGGTGTCTATAACTTGGCTGTGGGAACAAGATGCTAAATGAAGATGTATCTTCAGAAACTCAGCTGCCTGACCACCCTCCCCTTCGAACTTTGGTCCACAGACTTCTTCCTCTGCCTAAGATTTTCAATTGTTCAGAAAATTAAGACGATATTTATTAAAGAAGTTTGCAGTGTCTAGATTCCAGTTGTTGTTTTCTAAACAGTGGCTACTAGCAACTGTGCTTGCTGGGTTCTGATTGCTACACACACTTCCTATTCTATTCATTAAGGGGTGAATCATGTGTTTATTAGTTGAAGCACACCCCCCCTGAAGAGTGCTCATATTATTAGTCCCATCTGAGAGCAAAGGAAACAGTTTCAGTTAAAAGCATATCATAAAAACGCCTCCTCCTCGCACATCACGCTATACCTTCGCTTGCATGAGCTCATCTGCTTTTCAGAGAGACCCTCCTGGCTGGGTGAGTTACTTGCTATGACTTCTGTTGCAGCCGATAAAGAGACAAGAATGGTTTGGGGCTAAGTATTGGGTCCAAGGTCCCATGGAAGGCCGGCAGTGGAGCATAAAACAGAACATTGGGTTCCCGCTTCCTTGGCTCAACTCTCTCTCCACCCCCACATCCTCTTAAATTATAGTGACTCAGTGGGATGGCAGGATGGGGTTTGGACAGAAGACAAGGCGGCGCTGACATCAGTGAACTGAAAGGAAGCCAAGTCAAGGACATGTCCTGATTGCCCAGAAGAAGATGAGGACTCTGGTGAAGGTCCTTGCGGACTGAACGCACGTCTTTCACTGCCTGGGCACAGCTCCCAGCCCCGGGGCTCCTCCAGCCTAGAGAGATCAGGGACTCGAGCCTTGAGCTCAAGGTCTCCACTCACTACTAGCCTAGAAGCTTCTCCTGCATCTCTCCTGCGTCCCTTCTTCCAGCCTATTGGAGCTCATCAGGAGGAGCTCTCACCAGAAGGCAAGATGACTTCAGAGGGGAGGTACCCTCAGGAAAAAGGATGCTCTCCCCTTGCCTTGGTACTGATCTGGGTTTTCACTGCTGCCGGTGTCCTCTGCTCAAGAGACGGGAGCTGGATTTTTTTTTTTTTCCTAATGCATTTTCAAGCACTTAGAGAGAGCTATTTCTCTAGAGAGGAAAAGGGTGATTATTAGTAGGAAGAAAGAGGTGACAGAGGACCAAGTCCAAACAAGTTCTGCAGGAAAGTGGCTCAGTATTTCCCTTTATTTGCTCTAGTGAAAAGAAAATGTCAAAGATGACTCCAAGGTCAGCAACAGACTGCCTCTTCTCCTCTACTTTGAAAGAGATTTTTGCAGCAATTCTACTTGGTTTTGGATCAGAAGCAGAAAAGGAAACTGACATGGGAAGAATAATATTTGGGGAGAAGCCCAGTGAATATTACAATTTCAGGGTTAAGATACAAACAACAAGGTGATCCCAAAGGTAGCTGCAATATTTGTGAGGATAATTGTTATTAAATTAGCCACTGTGTCCTAGGTACACCAGCATATCTATCTACGTATATGCACACAACTCGTTAAGTAGGCATGACTATTCCTATTTTATAAATTAAAACAGAAAAACAGAAACAATTGCTCAAGCTCATCAAGGCAAAATGGTTTTCCCAAGGCCTGAAGTTTGTAAATAGCATAAATGGAGTTTGGAATTAATTCTATTTGGGTCCCCAGACCACAATCTTTGCTAAATGTTTACATGTTTAGTGCTGTGATCAAAATATTTATTTCTCTAAAATTGACAGTATCAGGGACTGGTGCCCCAGACTGAGGCCATGCACCTCAGTGGGGTTACCATATATGTCAAACATTAAGGGTTCAGAGACTCAGTGATATGCATCCACCCAATGGTGGCAAAACATTGATAAATTGATTAGATTGAAGGCAAAAGGAGAAGGGGGCAGCAGAGGATGAAATGGTTAAACAGCATCATTGACTTAATGAACATGAATTTGAGCAAACTCTAGGAGATAATGAAGGACAGGAAATTGTGGTGTGTTGCAGTGCATGGGGTTGCAAAGAGACAGACACAACTTACTCAACAACAACAAACAAAGCCAACTTTATAAAAGCGTGTTTTTCATACCAGTAAATTGTTCACTTTTAGCAGAGTGACTTTTCCTCTTTGAGCATATTTAGTCAATTCCTTATAAAGATTAATCTAGCACTTGGAGGTGGATAGAATTGGATCAAATCAAAGAGGAAGATGGAAGAGCAGTTTGAATAAAAGTAATAAGTAGGATAAGGGGACTGGGAATAGACAAAGAGACATTGAAACTAGACACCTGCAGACTTGGCAGATGCCTGAACTTAGGTGGAGAGAGGAAAAGGAATTAAAGATGTTTCTGGTTTTTCCTTCATTATGAACAGACAGGGGATCCCATCTTAGGGAGGTAACCGACTACAACATGAGATGCCTTTAAACTTGAACATGGAGGATTTAAAGTTCAAGTAAGTTCAACAGAAGATACCAATTTAGCACCCAACATTGCAGGATCAGTTAGGATAAAACAAAGCTTTAGGGTTTTCAGGGAGCACTGCAGCTACAGAGGATACATAGATTGAAAGTTTATTGAGGACAGAGATTATGACTATTTGTTATTTGCATCCCCTGTAACACATCCCCTCTACCATCCAGCCACAATGCCAACCCCATTCTCAGCACCCTAGATTCTTTTATAACATCATGTCGTGGGCTATGAACAAGCTTTGGTTACTTGATGGAGTAAAGTGTATATACTGGGATGCCTTTGTTCTCAGCACGAGAGAAGCACTACTGGCTTTCAGGAAGGTGGTCTTTATTCTGGGAAGGATGTTTCCTTCTCAGTTTAGATACTGAGTATTTCTGTAGGGCCACCTATAGGCTTTTCCCTTCCCCACCTGTGGAGAAAAGAAATCCTAGAAGAGGAGGATGCAGCCAGCTGATGTATTTGGTGGGTATCCCAGGGCCTATCACTTTAGGCACAGCTGGGAGACGGAAAGAGTTTTAAATACTGTGGGAAGAACTGACTCCTTTCCCACATGGAGCTTCCAAATGACCTGGAAATGTCCGTGGACCAGGCATCTTGCCATAGACGGTATGAGTCAGGTTCCCTGAGGCTCTCAGACGTGTCCAAAAGCCTCATTTGGCTCCTTCTTCTTTCTG
The DNA here is from genome assembly GCA_006410615.1 of Neotragus moschatus. Lineage (NCBI taxonomy): Eukaryota > Metazoa > Chordata > Mammalia > Artiodactyla > Bovidae > Neotragus > Neotragus moschatus. The sequence goes on along the minus strand of SJYA01002431.1, from coordinate 1,536,419 downwards.
AGACACTCAAGACTCAGAGCAAAATCTCACCATAGTGGTGAACAGTAACGGCTGAGTAGAAGCATCCAGCCAGAGGGTAACTAGGAAGTCTTCCTCATGACCATCATTTATAAAAAAAAAAAAAATGCTTAGTCAGAAATGCTCCCAGAACCCCCCAAACTATTATTCCTTCTCTTATAAAAAATGATTTTAATAATAAAATAACTATATCTATAAATTATAATATGTATTATGTATTAGATAATATTAGCTCAGTTGGTAAAGAATCAGCCTGCAATGCAGGAGACCCTGGTTTGATTCCTGGGTTGGGAAGATCTGCTGGAGAAGGGGATAGGCTACCCACTCCAACATTCTCAGGCTTCCCTTGTGGCTCAGCTGGTAAAGAATTTACCTGCAATGTGGGAGACCTGGGTTCAGTCCCTGGGTTGGGAAGATCCCCTGGAGAAGGGAAAGGCTACNTTTTTGCAGCAATTCTACTTGGTTTTGGATCAGAAGCAGAAAAGGAAACTGACATGGGAAGAATAATATTTGGGGAGAAGCCCAGTGAATATTACAATTTCAGGGTTAAGATACAAACAACAAGGTGATCCCAAAGGTAGCTGCAATATTTGTGAGGATAATTGTTATTAAATTAGCCACTGTGTCCTAGGTACACCAGCATATCTATCTACGTATATGCACACAACTCGTTAAGTAGGCATGACTATTCCTATTTTATAAATTAAAACAGAAAAACAGAAACAATTGCTCAAGCTCATCAAGGCAAAATGGTTTTCCCAAGGCCTGAAGTTTGTAAATAGCATAAATGGAGTTTGGAATTAATTCTATTTGGGTCCCCAGACCACAATCTTTGCTAAATGTTTACATGTTTAGTGCTGTGATCAAAATATTTATTTCTCTAAAATTGACAGTATCAGGGACTGGTGCCCCAGACTGAGGCCATGCACCTCAGTGGGGTTACCATATATGTCAAACATTAAGGGTTCAGAGACTCAGTGATATGCATCCACCCAATGGTGGCAAAACATTGATAAATTGATTAGATTGAAGGCAAAAGGAGAAGGGGGCAGCAGAGGATGAAATGGTTAAACAGCATCATTGACTTAATGAACATGAATTTGAGCAAACTCTAGGAGATAATGAAGGACAGGAAATTGTGGTGTGTTGCAGTGCATGGGGTTGCAAAGAGACAGACACAACTTACTCAACAACAACAAACAAAGCCAACTTTATAAAAGCGTGTTTTTCATACCAGTAAATTGTTCACTTTTAGCAGAGTGACTTTTCCTCTTTGAGCATATTTAGTCAATTCCTTATAAAGATTAATCTAGCACTTGGAGGTGGATAGAATTGGATCAAATCAAAGAGGAAGATGGAAGAGCAGTTTGAATAAAAGTAATAAGTAGGATAAGGGGACTGGGAATAGACAAAGAGACATTGAAACTAGACACCTGCAGACTTGGCAGATGCCTGAACTTAGGTGGAGAGAGGAAAAGGAATTAAAGATGTTTCTGGTTTTTCCTTCATTATGAACAGACAGGGGATCCCATCTTAGGGAGGTAACCGACTACAACATGAGATGCCTTTAAACTTGAACATGGAGGATTTAAAGTTCAAGTAAGTTCAACAGAAGATACCAATTTAGCACCCAACATTGCAGGATCAGTTAGGATAAAACAAAGCTTTAGGGTTTTCAGGGAGCACTGCAGCTACAGAGGATACATAGATTGAAAGTTTATTGAGGACAGAGATTATGACTATTTGTTATTTGCATCCCCTGTAACACATCCCCTCTACCATCCAGCCACAATGCCAACCCCATTCTCAGCACCCTAGATTCTTTTATAACATCATGTCGTGGGCTATGAACAAGCTTTGGTTACTTGATGGAGTAAAGTGTATATACTGGGATGCCTTTGTTCTCAGCACGAGAGAAGCACTACTGGCTTTCAGGAAGGTGGTCTTTATTCTGGGAAGGATGTTTCCTTCTCAGTTTAGATACTGAGTATTTCTGTAGGGCCACCTATAGGCTTTTCCCTTCCCCACCTGTGGAGAAAAGAAATCCTAGAAGAGGAGGATGCAGCCAGCTGATGTATTTGGTGGGTATCCCAGGGCCTATCACTTTAGGCACAGCTGGGAGACGGAAAGAGTTTTAAATACTGTGGGAAGAACTGACTCCTTTCCCACATGGAGCTTCCAAATGACCTGGAAATGTCCGTGGACCAGGCATCTTGCCATAGACGGTATGAGTCAGGTTCCCTGAGGCTCTCAGACGTGTCCAAAAGCCTCATTTGGCTCCTTCTTCTTTCTGAGACACTCAAGACTCAGAGCAAAATCTCACCATAGTGGTGAACAGTAACGGCTGAGTAGAAGCATCCAGCCAGAGGGTAACTAGGAAGTCTTCCTCATGACCATCATTTATAAAAAAAAAAAAAATGCTTAGTCAGAAATGCTCCCAGAACCCCCCAAACTATTATTCCTTCTCTTATAAAAAATGATTTTAATAATAAAATAACTATATATATAAATTATAATATGTATTATGTATTAGATAATATTAGCTCAGTTGGTAAAGAATCAGCCTGCAATGCAGGAGACCCTGGTTTGATTCCTGGGTTGGGAAGATCTGCTGGAGAAGGGGATAGGCTACCCACTCCAACATTCTCAGGCTTCCCTTGTGGCTCAGCTGGTAAAGAATTTACCTGCAATGTGGGAGACCTGGGTTCAGTCCCTGGGTTGGGAAGATCCCCTGGAGAAGGGAAAGGCTACCCACTCTAGTATTCTAGCCTGGAGAATTCCTTGGACTGTATAGTCCATGGGATTGCAAAGAGTCGGACACGACTGAACAATTTTCACTTCACTTCAACATATCATGTGTATTAATATAATTAACATTTATATTATAATATATAACATACATAACATACGATTATAGCATATATAATATATTTGTTGTAGTTGTTTAGTCACTAAGTTGTGTCTGACTCTTTGCAACCCCATGGACTGCAACACGCCAGGCTTCTCTGTCCTTCACTATCTCCCGGAGTTTGCTCAAACTCATGTCCATTGAGTTGGTGATACTATGTAAACATCTCATCCTCTGGTGCCTCCTTCTCCTCCTGCCTTCAATCTTTTCCAGCCTCAGGGTCTTTTCCAATAGGTTGGCTCTTCACATCACGTGGCCAAAATATTGGAGCTTCAGCATCAGTCCTTCCAACGAATTTTCAGGGGTTGATTTCCTTTACAACTGACTGGTTGATTTACTTGTAGAACAAGGGACTTTCAAGAGTCTTCTCCAGCACCACAGTTCAAAAGCATCAATTCTTCAGCGCTCAGCCTTCTTTATGGTCCAACCATCATATCTCTACATGACTACTGGAAAAATCATAGCTTTGACAATACAAACCTTTGTTGACAAAGTGATGTCTCTGCTTTTCAATATGCTATCTAGGTTTGCTTCCATGGAGGAGGTGTCTTTTAATTTCATGGCTGCAGTCTTTAGTTCAGTTCAGTTCAGTTCAGTCGCTCAGTTGTGTCTGACTCTTTGCGACCCCATGAATCGCAGCAGGCCAGGCCTCCCTGTCCATCACCAACTCCCGGAGTTCACTCAGACTCACGCCCATCGAGTCAGTGATGCCATCCAGCCATCTCATCCTCAGTCGTCCCCTTCTCCCCATGCCCCCAATCCCTCCCAGCATCAGAGTGTTTTCCAATGAGTCAACTCTTCTCATGAGGTGGCCAAAGTACTAGAGTTACAGCTTTAGCATCATTCCTTCCAAAGAAATCCCAGGGCTGATCTCCTTCAGAATGGACTGGTTGGATCTCCTTGCAGTCCAAGGGACTCTCAAGAGTCTTCTCCAACACCACAGTTCAAAAGCATCAATTCTTTGGCGCTCAGCCTTCTTCACAGTCAAACTCTCACATCCATACATGACCACTGGAAAAACCATAGCCTTGACTAGATGGACCTTTGTTGGCAAAGTAATGTCTCTGCTTTTTAATATGCTATCTAGGTTGGTCATAACTTTCCTTCCAAGGAGTAAGCGTCTTTTAATTTCATGGCTGCANTTGGCGCTCAGCCTTCTTCACTGTCCAACTCTCATAACCATGCATGACTACTGGAAAAACCATAGCCTTGACTAGACAGACTTTAGTCAGCAAAGTAATGTCTCTGCTTTTGAATATGCTATAGACTATATTAATAGAATGGCTTTATCTTATCTGATTTTCCTGGTGGCTCAGTCGGTAAAGAGTCTGCCTGCAATACAGGAGACCTGGATTCGATCCCTGGGTTGGAAAGAGTCTCTGGAGAAAGAAATGGCAACCCACTCCAGTATTCTTGCCTAGAGAATGCCATGGACAGAGAAGTCTAGTGGGCCACAGTCCATAGGGTCACAAAGAGTCGGACACGACTGAGTGACTAACTTTCACTTTACCTTATTAATAATCATCTAACAATAGCAATATTTCACACTTATTTTGTGTCAAGCACTGTGTGATGTACTTCACGGTCATCAAATTTAATCCTCACAGCAATTTTGTAAACTGTTTTTTGTTAAGTAATTTTTAATCCCTATTTTGTTACCTATTTCGTAATCCTAGACTCTCAGAAGAAAGAGCTTTTTCAAGACCATGCAGGCTGGACTGAGTCATGAACTTGGCCGTGCCTGTTATCTGAGAATAGGCCTATCTGATTCCCACTTTTTCTAGGCTTCTTGAACCAACCTACCAGTTATATCTTGGATTCTGTATCTCTTGGAGTGTTCGCCTCAGTCTTCATCCCCCTGACTACCAATGGACACCTAATGCTGATCCCTTAAGTCCACAAGACTCTGAGAGGCTCTTTTGTCCATGTAAAAACACTAAATTCATGTATTCCCGTTAATCTCACCCAGTATGTGGCAGAAACCACTTTCTTCTGAAGTTATAGGAAGTATTTTTTAATGAATGACATGCCCTGTGCAAAGCAAGTGAGGAGCCCTGCTCTGCAGCTCTGTGGTGACCTTATATGGCTTATGGCAGAAACCCTGTCAGAGGTTTATACCGACCTGCCAAAGGACTTCTTCCCTAGTGGCTTAGACGGTAAAGTGTCTGCCTACAATGTGGGAGACCCAGGTTCAATCGCTGAGTCAGGAAGATCTCCTGGAGAAGAAAGTGGCAACCCACTCCGGTGTTCTTGCCCGGAAAATCCCATGGGTGGAGGAGCCTGGTAGGCTGCAGTCCATGGGGTCACAAAGAGTCGGACACAACTGAGCGACTTCACTTTCTTGTATACTCATACGAGCACCCTTTTCTACCCTACCTGCACATCAATATTGAGTTATTTGTTGTTCAGTTGCTCAGTCGTGTCCAACTCTTTGCAACCCCACGGACTGCAGCACTCCAGGCTTCGCAGTCCTTCACCATCTCCCAGAGTTTGCCGAAACTCACGTCCATTAAGTCAGCGATGCCATTAAACCATCTCATCCTCTGTTGTTCCCTTCTCCTCCTGCCTTCACTCTTTCCCAGCATCAGGTCTTTTCCAGTGAGTTGGCTCTTCGCATCAGGTGGACAAAGAATTGGAGCTTCAGTTTCAGCAATAATCCTTCCAATGACTATTCGGGCTTGATTAATTTTAGGATTGACTGGTTTGATCTCCTTTCTGTAAAAGGAACTGTCCAAAGAACTCTCAAGAGTCTTCTCCAACACCACAGTTTGAAAACATCATTTATTCAGGTCTCAGCCTTTTTTATTGTCCAGCTCTCAACAATAAGGACCTTTGTAGGCAAAGTAATGTCTCTGCTTTTTAATATGCTGTCTGGATTTGTCATTTCTTTCCTTCTAAGGAGAAAGTGTCTTTTAATTTCATGGCTGCAGTCACCATCCACCGTGATTTTGGAGCCCAAGAAAATAAAGTCAGTCACTGTTTCCATTGCTTTCCCATCTATTTGCCATGAAGTGATGGCACCAGATTCCATGATCTTCATTTTTTGAATGTTGAGATTTAAATCAGCTTTTTCACTCTTCTTTTTCACTTTCATCAAGAGGCCCTTTAGTCTCTCTTTGATTTCTGTCATAAGGGTGGTGTCATCTGCATATCTGACGTTATTGATATCTCTCCTGACAATCTTGATTCCAGCTTGTGTTTCATCCAGCCTAGCATTTTGCATGATGTACTCTGCATATAAGTTAAATAAGCAGGGTGACAATACACAGCCTTGAAGTACTCCTTTCCCAATTTGGAACCAGTTCATTGTTCCATCTCCAATTCTAACTGTTTCTTCTTGATCTGCATACAGGTTTCTCAGGAGACAGATAAGATGGCCTGGTATTCCCATCTCTTGAAGAATTTTCCACAGTTTGTTGTGTACACAGTCAAAGGCTTTAGCATAGTCATGGTGTAGAAGTGAATGTTTGCCTGAAATCCTCTAGCTTTTTCCATGATACAACAGATGTTGGCAATTTGATGTGGGCAAACTGAGTTATTAGGAAGTGCTTATTCAATGCCATCCATCTCTACCTTAACAAGGTCACTAACAACCTAGCCACTCACCAAACAGCAAATGATGGCATTGAAAAGTATGCCCCGGGACTTCCCTGGTGACATATTGCATAAGAATCAGTCTGCCAGTGCAGAGGACATGACTACCATCCCTGGTCTGGGAAGATCCCATATGCCACAGAGCAACTAAGCCCGTGGGCCACAACTACTGAGGCCTGCATTCCCAGAGCCTATGTTCCACAACAAGAAAAACCACTGCAATGAGAAGCCCATGAAACACAACTGGAGAGTAGCCGCTGCTCGCCACAACTGGGGAAAAGCCCAAGCAGCAATGAGGACCCGGGACAGCCAGAAATATATAAATGCAATTAAAAACATATATATTTAATAAAAATTGTGAATAAAGTTATTACTTTTTTAAAAGTATACCCATGAAAATACACCAAACCTCGATTCAGAATCTCCTGTAGGGACTACCCTGATGGTTCAATGGTTAAGAATCTGCCTGCCCCAGGCTGTGGAGCAGCTAAGTCCACGTGGTGCGGCTACTGAAGCTGTGCACTCTAGAGCCCATGTGCCACAACTAGGACCTGACCCAGCCAAGTAAAATAAACGTTTTTAAAAAAGAATCTCCTCTAGATGGTTAAGTCATCTATTAAGTCACATAAGACAAAAGAATTTGAAATTTCACATCACAAACGTTTGCTTAGAACAGATGATTGGGGAGTCTCTTAACACACATGGAGTGGGCCTAGATTTGAATTTGACGTCATCCAGATGGACTTTGATCCACCAACACCTTGCCTATAGGCGGCTGGGTCTTGGTTGATGAAATGTGAGTTGGTATCCTGTGTGGAGGATCTAGAGAGCAGGTGGCATAAGAAGCCCCCACCTCCACAGTGGGCACGGTTGCAGGACTTCTCAAGATGGAATGCACAGAGTGAATCAGCAGCAGCCTGAATTAAGTGGCCTCCCTCGCTGGTCAGCACAAGGAGGCTGCTACATCACGATTCTCATGTTAGCAGTCCACCTGTGCCGAGTGGGTCGAGAACAGCCAGTACCCACAGCCTTGGTGAATTTCCACTTCTAGAACACCAGAGTTCAAACGAATCTGATCGGCATTTCTTTTATCTCCAAATTCCTTGCCAGCATAGGTCCACTGAGCCAAATCATCCTGTTCAGTCTTTTTTTCTACAAGGATAGCAGGGACTTGGCATGAAGACAACTGAAGATTGCTATGACTGGCTTCGTGTTGGCTCAGGGATACTTTAATTGAGGAAATACTTAGTTCCACTGCACTTGTATCATCTCTGCTTCAAAACCAGAATGGGGTGCCCTAATATGCAAACAGTGATGGCTAACTTTGTGTCCTGGCGCCCTCTGGCCTGCAGGAAGAATGGCCAACTAGGAGGCATTAACTCTACTGCACCACATACCCCAGGGCTGGGAGCAACTAGGAGTGTGTCCAGCTTTCTGGAAAAAACTAGCCCCTGTCTTGAAACCAGATCCACTCGTGCTTAGCTTAATTGCATTTGAATTTTATTTTTCCAAGAATCCCAAATTAAACCGCTTTTAAAGGCACGATTCAAATATTTTTCAATCTATGGTGGTTTCTGTGTTTTTCATCTCCATTTTGCCCATTTTTTTTTTCTGCTGCAAAACAAAGGCAGACTTGAAGGGAGACAGATGGGGCAAACATGTGTAAGGTGGGGCTGCTTTAAATGACAGCTCTGGGGAGGGACAGAAATGGGCTCTCCTCATTATGTTCATGGAACACTAAATACAAAGGAATCAAGCTGCTTTAGGACTCAAACGCTTATGATGGTTCATATTGCATTGGGAGAAAATGTTAACATTAATAAGTTCTGTAAGAATAGTCTCCAAGATCAACACATTCAAAGCCAGTATAAACACCAGCATATACATTCAGAGATGCAATTCCACCAGCTTCATGAACTCACAGGAAAAGAAAATTCCAGTTTGCATGGCTGTGAGGTTTCCTTCAGTTGCCAGCAATTTCAAGGGTGTATTGGAATTTTTCAGATTAACTGAGGACGTTTTACTCAATTTTATCTTTCAGTGCTTTTGTGTCACTTTTTCTTCAAGGTCTGTGCATTCTACTGATTGAAGTGCTCATACGTTGACTCCTTGCAAAGGAACAGATCATCATTATGAGATTTTTTTTTTTTTAAAGAAGAGTATCAGAACTTTCTAAAATTCCTTTTTGTGTCTTCTCTCCATTTCGTTGCTGTTGTTCAGTCCTGTCTGACTCTTTGCAACCCATGAACTGCAGCATGCCAAGCCCCTCTGTCTCCACTATCTCTTGGAGTTTGCTCAAATTCACATCTATTGAATTGGTGATGCTATCTAGCCATCTCATCCTCTGCTGCCCTTTTCTCCTTTTGCCTTCAGTCTTTCCCAGTATCAGAGTCTTTTCTCTCCATTTATTTTCCCTCTTTCTAACCCTGCCCTCTCTTTATTTCCATCACTTCCCTGCTAAGTCATTTCCTATTTCTTCTCTGAGAAACTTTCTCAGCATCTGGTCTTTAAAAAGGATCCTTCATTAATCCTAAAGCATTCTATGAAAAATCAGCTTCCTAAAGTCAGAAGAGGATCCCCCTGTACATGCCTGGGCCTGAGACAGGGTACAGGAGACCTGGAAATGCTGGCATATTAATATAATCTTAAATTTCAAATGCTGCTCAGTAGAGCCATACTATCTGAGCTCGCTGTAAATGGTAAATAAACCCAGCTTGTAACGTAATGATCCTTGTATTTGTATGTCTGTGGATACATTAAGAGCTCTCAAAGCAAAAATTGTGTAGTCATAAATAAAAGATAGAAATGACTCACAGGTAGCCACATAGAAACAGGTCTCCACCCTCCTGCTCTATCAGTGGGGTGATGAACCTAGGATTCTTTCCCTGTTCAGCTCACGACGGCGGCTTGAATCTCACTCCAGGATGCCGTGGCTTGGGCTGTGAGGTTTGAGGCTCTTCATTTCATATCATCTGTACTGCAAAAATCATCCACTTGGAATTGATTTCAAAACCAGATTCATGCGGTGCCTGCTATACTACAATAAACAAATAAATTAGCTGCTGAGATAGGGAAATTTACATGATTCAGTATACTTAAAAACTGTTAACTGTGAACTTATTAATTGAAAAACCACAGGACAATAATCAGCATGTCCTTCAGTGGGGAAATAAAAAACGAATCTCTTGTTTAAAGTGAATTTCTAAGGTAATAAAGATGTATTTCTTCAAACAAACCTGTGCCTCCAGCCACCTGATGTGATATTTTTAACTTTATCTTTGGACACCCATGCCTTGTTTGTGGACTCCATATTGACTTCCTTTTGAAAATACGGAGTAGAACTCTACCTCTTCACAGGGGTTTTTTTTTTTTTTTTTTTTNCTCTTGTTTAAAGTGAATTTCTAAGGTAATAAAGATGTATTTCTTCAAACAAACCTATGCCTCCAGCCACCTGATGTGATATTTTTAACTTTATCTTTGGACACCCATGCCTTGTTTGTGGACTCCATATTGACTTCCTTTTGAAAATACGGAGTAGAACTCTACCTCTTCACAGGGGTTTTTTTTTTTTTTTTTTTCACTGCTCCATGCAGGTTATATTCATTTCAGTCAATCTTGTTTTTCTGCCTCCTGTCTAGAGAACTTTAATTAAAATGATTTGCTAAAGCTTGAATCTCTTAAAGGGAGCACTTGCAATCTTAAATGACGTTTTGATTACAGAACTTTTCAGGAACATACGCCTTCCCCCTCAAACATATGCTCCAAGGGGNGTTTTTCTGCCTCCTGTCTAGAGAACTTTAATTAAAATGATTTGCTAAAGCTTGAATCTCTTAAAGGGAGCACTTGCAATCTTAAATGACGTTTTGATTACAGAACTTTTCAGGAACATACGCCTTCCCCCTCAAACATATGCTCCAAGGGGAATGTTTGTCTAGAAGCGACTAGGTGGCACTGAGGATCGACATATAACAAACTGTAGGGGGAAAATAACAATGATTTTTACATCCAGGCATTCAAGCAGGCACATTCCTGAGGTCTGGCTGGTTGAGCTGGCCAACGCGCAATTCATCATGACCCTCGTTCAGTCTCAAAGAAGAGGTCAGTAGAAGATGAGGCTGCCTGTTCACTGTCCCAGCAAGCAGATCCTGTGGCCTCTTGGAAGTTGTCTTCTAAAACTGTTCAGCTGTCGCTGATGTGCACAGACTCCTGTGAGGAGGTTCCTGAATGGTACTTTCATGTCATGATTAAAAACATTAAATCTGGTGGTGGTAGTGGTGGTTTAGTAGCTAAGTCAGCTAAATGCCTGACTTGTGGGCCCCCATGGACTGTAGCCCACCAGGTTCCTCTGGGATTTTTCCAGGCAAGATTACTGGAGTGGGTTGCCATGTCCTTTTCCAGGGGCTCTTACAGACCCAGGGATTGAACCTGGGCCTGCTGCATTGTAAGCATACTTTTTGCCATCTGAGCTACCAGGGATGCCGTCGTGTAACGATTCAAAACAAACATGAAACCTGGCCGAGACCATTTAGGTTAAAATTTAGTTTAAATTTGTTTCCAATGTCTTTATCATGCTACTTTACCAATGCTACTGTTCCCTCTAAGAATTGTATGGAAACCATCCCCTTCACTTTTCATCTTTTTCCCTTGTATTTTCCTTTTCTGGTTGACTTATCATGAGCTACTTGTGAAGTGGAAAACAGCAACAACAACAATACCTGTTGCTCTTGAGGGTTTCCTTCCCACAGAATTTTATTCTGAGGGTTGTGAGAGTTTCAGGAAGGGCTGGTGCCATGAGCCATCAGCTCTCCTGGGACAGACAGGACACCTCCCCGCCGTGGTGAGCTGGAGTTCCTGGCTTCAACAGCCACTTGGCACCAGTGGCCACGTTTATGATTGAACATCAGACCACTGATGAAGACAGCATTGATGAATTGCAGAAATTATATGCACAGTTCATTAGAACCTTGATTATCACATGACACTGCAATGTACTCAATCCACCAAATGTGTGTTAGTCATTCAGTCGTGTCTGACTCTTTGTGACCCCATGGACTATAGCCTGTCAGGTTCCTCTTGTCCATTGAGTTCTCCAGACAACAATACTTGAGTGGGTTGCCCTTCTCTTCTACAGGGGAGCTTCCTGACCCAGGGATAGAACCTAGGTGTCCGGCATTGCAGGCAGATATTTTTACCTTCTGAACCACCAGCAAATGCAATGCTTTTAAGAATTCTACTGATCTTTAGACATGTCTCCAAAGCTGACACGTGAAAACAAACAGAAGCTCCATATGAGTCAAGCATTACAAATGCGTAGCCTTTTTATGAGTTCATCCTTTCTCTCTCTGAAGAAAGCCTTAACAAAAATGAATTCTCATTTTATAAGACTTGATAGATTTGGCGAGCTGTTAATCAGATGCCAGTTAGATGTGGTTTTTTAAAATATGACTTCAACTTCTTTGACGTTATTCCACTGATAGAGGGAGTGCAGGGGCCTCTTTCCTTACATCTGGACAGGCTGGTAACTGCTTCAACCAACACAATGAAAGATGCTTTGTGACATGTGAGACTAGGTCAGTGAAGACTAGGCAGTTTCTCCTCTGGTTCTCTCGGAACGCTCTCTCCAGATGCTTCTTCTTGGACCCAGTCCCATGCTGTGAGAAGCCTGAGCCATGTGGAGAGGCCACATGTCAGTGCTCAGGGGACAGCCCCAGCTTAGCCCATGTGCCTGGCGTGTGAGTGAAGAAGCCTCCAGATAATTCTGGCTCCCAGCTTTTTGAGTCACCGGCGGCCATTCACATCTTCCCAGCTGAGACTCCAAACATCACAGAGCGGAGACAAGCCACCCTGCTGTGCCCTGTCCAAATTCCTGAGACATCATCTGCAAGCATCAATAAAGCGATGATTGTTTCAGGTCACTACGTCTACAAATAACTGGGACATACAAAATAACAGCTGGCTAGGAAGGTAAATACAGAATAAAAATAAAGATGCCTTCATATATTCCAGCCAAATGCTTTTAAAGGGGAAAAGAGATTCAAAAGCCACTGTCGTGTCCTTTGTGGTGAACTTAGATGAAGACATGGGAGGTGGCTTTATTTGCTCTGCAGCTCACACAAGGTTTAAAGGGATAGGAAAAAGGTGGGATTATGGAACCAGCTCAATAAGTGCTTGTCAGAATGATACAATAAACCAAATCTCACAAGATGAAATATAACAGAGATACATGCAAAATGTTCCATCTGTGTTAAGAAATGAATAACCCTGAACAATAGGGTATGAAGAAGATGTGACTTAACTAACTAGGAGCAGGATAAAAGGCTTAGATGTTGAGAGTGAGCTTCGCATAAACCAAGAGCCCATGGAGGTTGCCTTGAGAAAGAACGTGGTCTGATGTTGCTTAAGAGAAAAGAAGTAGCCGGAATAAAAATGAGATGGCGTATCGGAGGTCCCCCTCTGCTCTTTAGTATCTGGGAGTTCCTTCTGGCCATTTCTTTTCAAGACCAACTGAACCATCCCACATGGTCTAGACCAATGGTCCCCAACCTTTTAGGCAAAAGGGACCAGTTTTGTGGAAGACAATTTTTTTCATGAATCAGGGCAGGGGATTGTTTGGGGATGATTAAAATGTATTAGTGCACTTTATTTCTGTTATTATTACATTAGCTGCACCTCAGATCATCAGGTACTAGATCAGGCATTAGTTAAAAGATCTAGAAGGTTAGGGGATCCCTGGCCTAGAGGATATTTGTGAAAGATCTCTTATGGGGAATGGATGGAGAACCTGGGATATTTACTCAGAACATGGAAACATATGGGTTTCACAAAAACTGTTTTCAATTATATGTAAGGAAGTAAAGTTACAGTGGATGAGAATTCTCAAGCACAGATCCAAGGATGGGGCCATGAACACTCTGAGTGAAAACTCAAGGGAGCCACAGACGTGCATGCATGGTAAGCAGCTTCAGTTGTGTCTGACTCTTTGTGACCCTATGGACTGTAGCCCACCAGGTTCCTCTGTCCGTGGGATTCTCCAGGCAAGAACATTGGAGTGGGTTGCCTCACCCTCCTCCAGGGGATCTTTCCAACCCAAGGATCAAACCCACATCTCCTGTGGCTCCTGCATAGCACATGGATTCTTTACCACTGGAGAAACCCCAGGGAACCACATGGAACCAATAGAAAGAAGAATTTAACACAGAGTCATCCATTCCAACCAAAGCTGGAACTAAGCGCTGACAGGGACAGTGAGTATCTCAAAAGAAAAGTGTTTGGCAGAGATGGTCCAGAGGGGATTGAAAAAACAAAGTCTTTAGCATTTAGCCACGGAGTTTCTCTAATTCTTTTGGAGATCACTTATAGTTCAATTTATTTGAATAAAATGTCATTTATCCACTTATTTGTCCATATATTCAACAAATAATTAAGTGCCTATGAGCTAGGTACTGTGCCAGGCCATGTAGGGGACAGAAGAATGACTGAAACTTCATCTTTACCCTCTAGGATCTCTTATTATGGTAAATGGCTTGAGGTGAATAACAGAGTTAAAAGTATAAAAGAAAAACCTGTAAAGAAGGAGAGTCAAATGCTTTTTTAAGAAACTTTTTATTTTATAGTGAAGTATAGCCAGTTACCAATAGTGACAGCTTCAAGTGAACAGAGAAGGAACTAGCCACACGTACATATGTATCCATTCTGCCCAAACTGCCCTCCCATCCAGGCTGCCACATAACATTGAGCAGAGTTCCCTGTGCTAAACAGTAGGACCTTATTGGTTATCCATTTTAAACAGAGCAGTGTGTACTTGTCCATCCCAAACTCCCAAGTGTCTCTTAATTGCATGGAGAGTGCGGTGCAATGGTCCTGAAATGTTTCACTGTTGCCTTTTAATGGTATGCTGAAATAGACTCTGACTCATGGTACCAGTAAGAAGCTCACATCACTGCCTTATTTGCCTCAGTTTCAGGCTCACTGTTGGGCCTCTGTGTGAGAAATCTATGAAATCAATATTGACATTTTGTTCTAGAAGCACTCATTCAGAGCTCCCCAGTTCCCAAATTTTCTGATTTTGGTCCCCTAAAAAAAAACGCTTTAGCAATAGGAGATAGTGATAAATGAGGAAGGTTATTTGTGTGTGTGTGTGTGTGTGGTTAAAGAGAAATAAATAGAAGAGTAGGTTATCCCCTGGGTATTCAAACCAAACACAAAGATTACAGTATTCATCACTATGCTAATGACGTGCCATTCGTTGTAAGTATCACCTTAACGATAATTATATCAGCTTGCCCAGGAGAACTCTCAGTATCAAATAAATTCAAGGGACTCACTTAAGGTTGGTTTAGTGTCGAACATATTGTCTGCTGTCTTATTGCTGCAATGAAATCTCATTCCCTCCCCCTGCTCGCAAGCATAGACCACTGGGTACTTTGACAGTTGACATCAGGGCTCTTTGTTGGCCAGCTGTCAGGGGTGTCTCTCCCCGAGCGGCGGCATGCCTTACAGAAGCGACACATGCGTGCTGCTCCTCCCAGCCTGGCAGCCAAGGCAGGCGGAGCTTCAAGTGTGCAGTCCTGGCTTCTTAGTGCCTCCTGTTGCTGCACACGGAGCGACTCAGCTCTCCATCGAGAAGGAGGACAAAGAGCCAGAGAGGCGCCTATAGCCATCTTGGCTTCGGGTTTGAGAAGTTTTAGGGTCCATCCTAAAGGAAATCAACCCTGAATATTCTTTGGAAGGACTGATGCTGAAGCTGATGCTCCAATACTTTGGCCACCTGATGCAAAGAGCTGACTCACTGGAAAAGACTCTGATGCTGGAAAAGATTGAAGGCTGGAGGAGAAGGGGATGATGGAGGATGAGATGGTTGGATGGCCTCACCGACTCAATGGACGAGTTTGAGCAAGCTCCGGGAAACAGTGAAGGACAGGGAAGCCTGATGTGCTGTGGTCCATGTGGTCACAAAGAGTTGGACACGACTGAGCGACTAAACAATAGCATCGTCTATTAAACATCATTGAAAGATGGCTGTTCTGAGTTGAGGGAGATGGGTACTTTGGGACGATTATTCATTCTTTCCATCTTTAAAGTCTTTCATTGAATCTGTTAAAATATTGCTTTTGCTGTTTATGTTTTGATTTTTCAGCCACGAGGCATGTGGGATCTAAACTCCCCAACCAGGGATTGAACCTGCACCTTCTGCTTTGGAAGGTGAAGTCTTAACCTCTGGATCACCAGGGAAGTCCCTCCTCATCNTACTCATTTCTTAACGCGTTCAAGCCGTCACAATTAGTGACCTGAAATTTTTGCTCTGCAGCCCACTGTTTATCCAGACTTCGTCTATGTGCTCCCCTTTTAGGACCTTCTGTTTGTCTTCACTGAAAAAGAACCATACACTTACGCTAAGAGGGCTGTCATGAAGAGCGCAGAAGAGGGTGCTTGTGGAAGTGACGTTAGACGGGAAGCTGGTGGACGTTCTCAAAGGTTCAAGGGTAATGGCAGCTGGACTCCCCCAGAGCCTCGGGAGTGTCCATGTCCACATCCAAGTCCGCTTTGCAGACTGGAAATCTGATGGGCAGCACGAGAGGCAGACACAGCCCGTGCCAGCAGGGCAGAGTGGGGTACTGACCACAACCACGCCATCGTGCACTCCAGAAAAGGCATTTCCTGGGTGGAGGAGGTGACCCCAGGTACGTCCCTCTCTGCAACAGGCTGAGGGTCCACCCCAGGTCAGACTGGTTCCTTCCTCCAGCCTGAGCACTCTCTCCCAACACTGAAATAAGCATTGGCAAAATCTTGCCCCCTAGACCCACTCACACGAGTTGGTGACCAGCACGTTGCTTCCTAGGTGCACACAGGCTCACTGGTATTTCCTGATCTTGTTGACCAGGAGGTCATCTGGTCCCTTTCTACCTTTAGATGTCGATATCATTGTTTGATGCTCACAGGGTAATCTTTTTCCTTCTGCTTCTCAGAGACTGCCTCCCAAGTGCCTGTAACAAAAAGGCTAAAACAAATATGTGATTGTTTCAATGCAGCTAGTGATTAAAGGTTATAGCTTCATCCTGAAAGTGTCTGAAGCCATTTTGTCCCCAGGGTGTGTTTATTTGTTTTCTTTGTATGCCAGTGCCTTCTCTTTGATCTTCCAGATCTACACTCTGTCTTCTCCACCCTGCTTCCTGCCCCAGAAGGCTGCTGGATATGGATTCCATCCATGGACTCCCTGACTCCAGGCTTGGCGGAAGGCAGGGAGAGCAAGGAGGAGCTTGGGTTATTTACTGCCCTTGGCCCCTTTCTGAGATATTGTCGTGGCATATTTGCCTCGCTCCAGCAAATGTCTCTGCCCCTCTCCAGAAGGTCTCCTCTATCAGTGACTTAAGAATTCCAGACACCGCCGGCCCCCTCCCTCCCGTCTCCCCAGTCCTAGTCGTGGTGACTTCTCTGCTGCTATTAACCCCAGGTTACTACCATATTCCTTTGTGCTTCCCCACATTTTCATAAAGGGCCTCTTTGTGAACCAACCTTTGAAATGTCCTAATTCCAGTGAGCCATCTGTTCCTTGTTGCTGTCCTGAATGATGCACTTTGTTTCGGGTCTTAGTGTTTGCAATTTTCCACGTAAATGTATGGAATGTTAACATGTTAAGTAGTGAGCAAATGACCTCACGGCAGAAATACTTCAATGGCGTGGGAGGCAGGGATGCTGGATTCCTGGGCTCAGACCCTGATGGCATCATCCACCAGCCAAAATCGCCACCCACAGCCTCATGCCCCAAGCCACAGCTGCCGGGACACAGGAAATGAATGTCTCACAGCGCACACTGCCTCTCCAACATCCAAAGGGACTAGTCACAGCCATGAAGAGCAGCAGTAGAAAAATTCACATTCAGTGTTATTTTTATTAATTACAGACTCAGTTTTTAGTGGTAAAGAGCCCGCCTCCCAATGCAGGAAAAGAGACTTGGGTTCAATCCCTAGGTCAGGAAGATCCCCTGGAGGAGGGCGAGTATTTCTTTGCAGAGAGGGACATACCTGGGGTCACCTCCTCCACTCAGGAATTCACCCACTCCAGTATTCTTGCTTGGAGAATCCCATGGACAGAGGAGCTTAGTGGGATACAGTCTGTAGGGTCACAAAGAGTCGGACACAACTGAAGTGACTTAGCACACATATACACAAAATTTTTAGAGCTAGAAATTTCGTTAAGACCCCCACCTTTCATTTCCCATATAAAGAAACAAGCCTAGTCCTACCAAGCCATTGAGCCCAGATGTTTCACAGAAACTGGTCAGGGACCCAGGTTTCTTTATTTCCAGTCCAGTAACTTCTAGAGGAAGACAGCTACTCCTGAAAATTTAAGAAGCCAGTCTTCCATCAGAGGTTTTTAAACATTTAAGGCATTTCATTTGCTTAATACAGAAACTATACCAACTTGCTTTCAATTTAGAGTTCCACTAAAAGTCATCAAAAAGAAAAAAATAAAGCATGGGAATAAACAGCTTTTTTTCAGATGTATCTATTCTGTTAGCACACATGTGTGGGAAGGTATGTGTATGCCCACGTGTGTATGTGCCTATGTGCTAACTTGTGTGTATGTTTCCTTTTCAGCCTGATCTTGGCTGTCATTAGTTTAGCTTGCTGTAGCCCTAGGCATGTGCCTCTCTTTATGGCTGGTTTAACATTCACACTTGGGAATCGTGACAGGCTTTTCCAAGCCATGAGGAGCAAGTTGGATATTGGATAGAAAAATTACCCATCAAATCACATTTTCTTGATGTGAGTTAACTTACAAAAGAATTAAGAAGAGTCATTTCTTAAACATGCTGTCTGAAGGTAAAAAGGAACTTCAGGCAATGCCAGAATATTGAAATATAGGTAAAATAGGGAGGATTGGGTTCACCAAAGGCTTGTCATAAGTACTTTGACTTTTTATTCAAATTTTATTTTGGGCGATTTTTAAGAATTGGAAGTTTCATTTTGTCACTTGAGAATGCCAAAAGCGAACATTTTCCATTTTGATGTAATTTTCCTGTTTGGACAAAATCAAGTTTAAAAAGCCAGATGGTATCTATGAAGAAATATTGTACTTCGAAACCCAGGGCTTTAGCTAAGCCCAAACTCTGGGGGCCCAAACCCCAAGAATCAAGGACTGAGATTTCCTTCTGAGCTGTGTCTTGTCTCTGGTGACCTGGAAGACACAATACCGCATGGACAAAAAAATGACTCTACATTCTGCAACAGAAAAAGTGACTCTTAAGAAGACAAGCCAGGATGGGACCCAGTTGAAGGGTCTGGAGGTCCCTGTGCATTTTTTCAACTTCCCTCTCAGAGCAGCAACTGCTGGACTGGGGTCCCAAGGCCTGGGGGGGCGGGGTCAGTGGGTAGATGTCAGGGTTGAGCCAGAGACAGCATCCAGGAGGAAGCTGTGCCTGAAAGCCCACTGGACCGCCCAGAAGGACTCTGCAGTGGCTGTTCAAGGAAAGTCCAGGTGCAGAGCTGCAGGACCCAAGGCAGGAGGGAAAGTGGTTGTCATGGGGACAGAGTGGCATCTGGATAAACACCTGAGTCACTGGAGCACAGAAACCAGGAGGCTTTACCAGGCCATCAGAGGGGCTGTCGGGACGCCTCGTTGCCCCAGAGACAGAGGGCCTCACTTTGCAAAGCAGTTTTTCTTTGTCTGACAACCTGTATTTGAAAATGGACCTACTTAGAAAGCCAAACTAAAAGAAACTAAGGCACAAAAGGAAAGTCTAACGATTTCTTATATATTGGTTTGCAAATGTCTGGGTGGTATCTGAAAGGCAGGAATGGAACATGCGCTGGGGATTGCCCCAGCCTGCGTCGTTCAGCTCAGCCTTGTGGAAGATTCCGTGATCTTCTCCTCTTGGGTCAGGGCAGGCCCACCTGGGTGCAGTGGTTTTGCAACATTAGAAAGAGTTCACATGATCTGTAAACCTTAAAAATCTGTGGACCCTTCAGTGCAAGAAGCATAGACGCCTACGGAAGTTTCATCAAATAGACATTCCTGCCATCACATACCACAGGGAGCCATGTAGCACTCACTGAGGAAGAGACCTCACCCTGCAGGGACTCTGGGGCATAAGCATGGATGAAAGTGCAGCTGTTGTTGGTTTCATTCCTGCCTTCATGACTCCCTTGCCTTTATCTACCCTCTAGTCCCATCCGCAAATGAAGCATTTAAACATCTGCTGATGCCAAGACCCTGGTGAGCCCCACACACGTAAACATGGCTATAATCAGGCATCCAGTCCTCAGTGCTGACCACAACCTGCCATCTGCTATTTTTCCACTTTCCTTGTTTATGTATATTTACTATGCAGCCACCATATTATCTCACTTAAAACATACATTTAAAAGGTCTGGTGGGTTTGAGCTTTTTTTCCCTCCAAAATTATTAATTTGGGAAGAGGACAAATGACAGGAGAAACTGTCAAGTTGAGCTCCTCAAGGGACAAGACTCTGATATGTTAAAACAGCCTTAGGCACCTGCTCCCCTCTCTCAGATGCTGGTTTTGAAAGCCAGCCAACTGGGTTTGTGTCTTGTCTCCACCATGGACCGGCTGTGAGAACATCTTCCACGAGCTATTAGACCTTTCCTACCTTCGGCTTCCTCCTCTAGCCACTGGGGATAAGGAGAGGGTCTAGCTGAGATTGTTGGGAAGGTTAAATGTGTTTGCATCTGTAAACGGGCAGAATGGAGTGGGGCTCAGACTAAGCACTGGGTGTGGGTATGGGTGTTGGTGGTGACTGCATCCTGTATTGGTGTGGGAACTTTCCTGGGTTCCAGGAGCTGAGTTACAAAACCAAACAGGCCTGGAATAAAGCAAACCTTTCCCCTAAAACTGGGAAAGCCCTGCCACGCATATTTAGCTTGACAATTTGTGCCCCTGCAGTGATGCATGCAGACATAGAGAAGAGACTTGTGGGCACAGTTGGGGAAGGAGAGGGTGGGATGACCTGAGAGACTAACATTGAAACATATATATTACCATATGTAAAATAGATAGCCAGTGAGAATTTGCTCTGTGACTCAGGGAACTCAAACCTGGTGCTCTGTGACAACCTAGAGGGGTGGAATAGTCCCCTCTAGGAAGGTCCAAGAGAGAGAGGACATATGTATACCTATGGCTTATTCATGTTGATGTATGGCAGAAGCCAACACAATATTGCAAATAAGTTATCCTCCAATCAAAAATAAGTAAATTAAAAAAAAAAATCCTGATAGTTTTCAGGGCTCTGCAAGTGACTGTTAAACCAACCTCTCCGCTCCCAGTGTCATCATCAAGCATCAATGCCTTCTCCTCACTTACGTGCTGACAGTTTTCCTTGAGATGTTGAGCCCTCTCTCTAAACAGATCGGCAAGGATTCTTTCAGAAATCTGTGTATTAATGTACGTTCATCTTCTGATCCAAATGTTTTTAATCTTGTAAATTAGGAACCAGTGAAGGTGACCACTGCTGATTTTAAATTCTCCATGTTGTTTTTAATGGGTTTTACAGAGCTAGGATCTGATGAGCGTACATGTAATAAAAATACATCCTTCTCCTTTTTTTTTTTCCCTTAAACACATTTTCCTCATACGATTTGGCAAAAAGGCAGATACTTATAGAGTAAGTTCTTTTGCTGTTTATATTTCTCCTGGCAGAGCTCCAAAGAGCGTTTAGCAGTGTATCAATCAGCCAGAATGGGAGCTCGACAGACCACTGCATTTTCCCTACTGCACCTGAGAACTCCAGCTGAATACTCAGCACTCTTGTTGAGCCAAAAATATCTTTTCAGGGTGTATTGAATTCATGGATTGCCTATTCTCACCTTTCCCTTCCAGGTGAAGGCAGAGATTGCTAGTGAGACCTCCTAGCCCTGGGATTGTGGCAAATGGGAACCATTCGCTCCTCTAGACGTCGGGAGAAAAATGGTGGCTTGGCTCTTACTCATATTACACCTTAGTGTTCAGCCGAATTGCCAAAAAGGGTGTAAGGTGAACACAGCCATGAAAATGGGACAGTGTGATTAGTTTATCCTCTCCTTCGTGATGAATTTGAACAGGGGTGGCAGGAGCAAGCTAGACTTGAATGAAACTCAGCTGTTACATTTCAAGTAAAAATGGAATAAAAGGATGAAATGGATTTTTGATATTTTAGTACAAGAAAATCCAAAAAGTCAATTTATCTTCCTTTATTAGATTTGTGCAGATCTAGGAAATATCATACATTTCAAGTAATAATAGTAGCTTTTCTCTCCGCAAAGATGCCGTGCTTCTAGGTCTTACCGGGCAAGAACTGCTTCTTGCCTTGTCAGTTCTTCTTGGAGACTCTTTATATAATAAGCTAAACGTGTGAGTCGCTAGCTCTCAATTACACAAGAGAAAGGAATGCTGATCTCAGAGGCACAGAGAACCGGAGTAATTACCTCAAGGAAGATGAAGTCAACAGTGTGCCCAACGCTGGCAGAGATAGTCTAGAAGGAATAACCACCTTTTGATGGTGTTGACATATCAGCAAAATTAAACCTCTGGACATGAGCATTTTTTAAATTGGCCTCATTGCCTCTGCTTGTGAAGAGTGGGTGTGGGTGTGGGTGTGGGTGGGTGGGTGTGTAATGGCATTTGCATGCAAAGCTATGCTGTGAAAACATAGCTTGGCTTACAAACTGCCCCAAAACAAACTTCTGAGCATAGCATTTCCTTAAAGGTGTATCTTGCATACAAGGAAGGCTCCCATATTTGTATATTTTCTCTGACTTTGTTTTATTCTCAGAAATCTGAAGAGTCGATTCCCTGGAGCCTATTTATAACGATGCTTCGGGTTCAGCTGCGTGTCCCTTCTGGCTTTCCTCCTAAAGCAGAGAAGCATTTGTACACAGCACACCAGGTGTTACTTTCATATTCTCAGACGTACTAGAATACATTAACACAAACACTAAATCAAAACACAGCAAAATTAATGATCATTGCCGGGATACCTAGACCAAACTCCTTATTATCGCGCAGGGTCTGTGTGCTTTGCGTCTCTGTTCTCATTTGATACTGAGATTGGACAATTTGGTCCTGGTACTAACCAGTATTTTTAACTGTGAGTGGATGTTCACATAAATTACAGACCAGAAGTCATCATCTCTTTCAGTCAGCATCATGTCATCCATTTCCTCTGGCTTGTTAGATAATGACATATCCAAAGCCTGGGTTCTTGGGGTTTCATTTTGCTGGCCTGGACCCAAAGAAAACTCACCCTGCTGGCTTGAGCCCCAATTTCATGCCTGGGAGCTAAAGCACATGACAACCGTTCGTCATCCTCGTTTCTTATTTTATTTTCCCCCCTACTATTTGGAAACCAATTCACCAAAGGAAACTAGTAAAAAGTCTCTTGTAAAACATTAAAGAAACTGAAGCGTGTGGGTGTAGCTTTCCTAAAGATGCTGAAGGGCTCAGAGATCCTGGACATTCCATAGAGCTTTCTAATTGTATCCATGCCAGGCAGCTGTATATGTGCCTCGTCCTTTCAGAGATAAACTATATCCCATGTAGCTCCTGGTGGTTCAGACTGTAAAGAATTTGCCTGCAATGAAGAAGATCTAGGTTTGATCCCCTGGTGAGGAAGATCCCCTGGAGAAGGGAATGGCAACCCATTCCGGTATTCTTGCCTGGAGAATTCCATGGACAGAGGAACCTGGTGGGCTACAGTCCATAGGGTTGCAAAAAGTTGGACATGACTGAGCAACTAACACTTCTACTTTCTTTCATGCAGTTAAAACAAAAGCATAGTTATCTTTCACGTCCTCTATTATCTGTACTTTCTTTTATTAGGCACTAATACAAATATTTCTATATAAAATATCATCTTATTGTCTTTCTAATTATACTTTTAACCATAGTAACCCAGAAAAAGGAAATGTAGGCTTTTTTCAAAATGTATAGGTTAGGAAAATAAAATTACTATCAGGTACCTCTATTCTTCCAGCTTACAAAAACTGCAGAAGTGAACAGAATCGGTTGCCATGAAGAAAGAAATGAAAACAAATACATCTCATTCAAATTTCTGTTACTGGCTGTTTCCCATTTCCCACAAAGGAATGACCAGTTTTCTGCTTACAGTAGCAATGGAAGATTGAGAAGGATTCTGTTGATCCACTGGGAAAAATACCAGGGAAAGATCTGATCCAGAGCATCCCTCAGAGACCACCTTTCCAGACTCTAGGTCCATCTTTCTGTCCAAGATAAATCCAAAGAACAGTCCTGAGAAAGTTCCTAAAAGGCCAGGAATGTGTATTGAATAATAGGTGACCAAAGGAGATACAGAATTCCCTGAAGAAAGCAGGAAAAGATTTACTTATCAACAAGGGAGGTAAATATTGCTAAAATTATTGAGTCAAAACTTTGCCCTTTTGTTCACAGAGGAAGCTGGGGAGAGCTCACGGAAGCAGATGGTAATTTCCAAGTTGGGGATGGAGGAAACTCTGTGTAAAGAATAACAAATATTCTCGTCTTCCAATGAGGAAGAATTTCGAGGATTCAGAATTTTCAGGAGCTTGTCAATTTCATTGCCCCATAGATCTGCCACTAATTTCTGAGGATGAAATGAAAAGAATTAACCCATCTAAGACCCCACGAGTAATTGTAAATTAGAGGAACTATTTTAAAACTTGAGTGAAGACAAAGAATGAGAGGGTGACAGGGCAGGGGGTTGTTTTAGGGTCCATCCGTGGGGTTTCTCTGTACCTGCTTCCTCAACCTCCCCAGTTTTCTCTGTTCGATATCTACTCCTAGGCACTAACCAGCAAAGGAGTTAATGTTTGGTGCATTTTCTGAGTTCCCAGGATCCTGACAAAAAAAAGAAGACGCCTACAACAAACCTGTTTGCCTCAGAAATTGCTGCAGGTGTTTCTTCCTAGTCTTTTTTTTTTTTTTTCCAGTTTGATTTACTTCAGTTTGAACCAGAAAGTGACTGGTATGCACTTAGTGTGTGCTAAGTTCTGTGCTGGATACAATGATCCAGAGATGGGCAGGACCAAGTCCTGAGCACGGGATGCTCAGAATATAGTGGGAGGGGCAGATGAAGAAACCAGCCAGTGACTGGGTGCTGGGTGTGAAGCAGTGATGAGGAGGAGGAAGGACAGAGGAAAAGATGACTCTAACTCTGCACCAGGGGATCTGGGGAGGTTCCCCAGAGGACATCAGAGACATGTCTCAAAAGGGGAGGTGCAGGTGTAGACAGGTGAGGTGAAGAGGCATCCAGAGATGAGAGCGTGCAGAAGGGTGCTAAGGAGGTACCAGGAGCGTGCAGGCTTTTGAAGCTACCAGGAGTTGGATGCAGGTAGATTTTTGTCTGTGGCAGATGAAAGGGAGAGAAGAGGCTGGAGAGGAGGGCAGAGTCCAGAGCCTTTACTCACATGACAGACCAAGGAGCTCACAGTGGTCTGTAGAGGATGTGGTGCCGCTAAAGGACTGTAAGCAGAGCAGTGACACCGTCAGCTCTGGGGACCAGTGTCAGGTATGAGCTGGAATCAGGCAAGACTGGGGACGAGCGTCGGGTATGAGCTGGAATCAGGCAAGACTGGGGACCAGTGTTGGGTATGAGCTGGAATTAGGCAAGACTGGGGACCAGTGTTGGGTATGAGCTGGAATTAGGCAAGACTGGGGACCAGCGTCGGGTATGAGCTGGAATTAGGCAAGACTGGGGACCAGCGTCGGGTATGAGCTGGAATCAGGCAAGACTGGGGACCAGTGTCGGGTATGAGCTGGAATCAGGCAAGACTGGGGACCAGTGTCAGGTATGAGCTGGAATCAGGCCAAACCGTAGAGTTAGGGTGCTGTCAATTTAGTCACTAGGTTGTGATCAACTCTTGCAAACCCATGGACTATAGCCTGCCAGGCTCCTCTGTCCATGCCAATGTAGCAGACAAGGGTTTGATTCCTGGNATGTGGTGCCGCTAAAGGACTGTAAGCAGAGCAGTGACACCATCAGCTCTGGGGACCAGTGTCGGGTATGAGCTGGAATCAGGCCAAACCGTAGAGTTAGGTCAATTTAGTCACTAGGTTGTGATCAACTCTTTTGCGAACCCATGGACTATAGCCTGCCAGGCTCCTCTGTCCATGCCAATGTAGCAGACAAGGGTTTGATTCCTGGGTGGGGAAGATCCCCTTGGAGAAGGAAATGGCAACCCACTCCAGTATTCTTGCCTGGGAAATCCCATGGAAAGAGGAGTCTGGCAGACTACAGTCCATAGGGTCACAAAAGAGTCAGACATGACTTAACAACTACACAACAACAAAAAGANATTCCTGGGTGGGGAAGATCCCCTTGGAGAAGGAAATGGCAACCCACTCCAGTATTCTTGCCTGGGAAATCCCATGGAAAGAGGAGTCTGGCAGACTACAGTCCATAGGGTCACAAAAGAGTCAGACATGACTTAACAACTACACAACAACAAAAAGATAGTCCAGTAGACATGAGGTCCCTGCAGTATTCCAGGTGAGGAAGAAGAACATCCAGCTGACCAGTCTCCAAAAGTCCTTCTGTTGAGCGGAACAGACCGAAGCAAAGGCTCTGCCTTCTATCTGGTCCTGCTTTCCTTCTCGGAGCAGTGCTGTGATCCTCCAAGCTCCCACAGATTATGCAGGCAGGAACTCTGGTGGTTGGACAGAGAATAAAAATGGGCTGATTCTCTGGGCTGCAAGTGGTCCCAAAGGTACCTGATGGAATATGTCCACATGAATGGTACCTGCCACAGAGTTCCATGGGTGGCGACCCTGGAGGCGACCAGGGGAGCAGTCCCCTGTCACACAATGGCACTTGAGTCCACATCCTGCCTCAAGACCAGCCAGAGAAAACTCACCTTCCAGGGTCACCTTAGTAAGTGCAGTGTTTTGTGCACTGGCCAATTTAAATCTATAATTCAACTAAAAAGGGAAAATAAAAAGTTTTTTGAAATTTTCTCTTAATATGATTTCCCCAAGGTTTAGAATCTCCTCATCCATCAATCTCACCACCAAAGTTAAGACCTGAAACAACAGAAAAAAATGCTTTCCTGATTGCTTAAATATTTTTTTATACCATAATTTTCTGCCTCTACTGGTCAACATTTAGAGCTTTAGTTCACCAATATGATGTGAATTAAAGCAGGTTTCATTTGTCAGCAAGTGAACAAACCTTTATGGCATGCCTCTTGGGTCTGGATGTTTTCAGTTATGGAAAATCAAGACCTAGTTAGAANCAGGCTCCTCTGTCCATGGTATTTTCAGGCAAGAACACTGGAGTGGGTTCCCATTTCCTTCTCCAGGGAACCTTTCTGATCCAGGGATGGAACTCAAGTCTCCTCCATTGGCAGGTGGATTCTTGACCAGGCTTCATGGTGAAAACCACCCCCACTTTTCAAAGGGACTGTGCTAGAAACTTAGCACCTCTCCTACACCTGGATGTAGGACAGAATATCCACCAGGCCTCTGCAAACAGCTGTGAAGTTTAAACCCATACGGTGAATTGAGGTTGCTGCTGAAACCAGCACACTTAGCACAGGGAACTACTGTGCCTGTGACATTCTCTTTTTAAGCTATTTAAAGTTATAATATAATTGCTTTGCAATGTTGTGTTAGTTTCTGCTGTACAACATTGTGAATCAGCCATATGTATACATATATCCCCTCCCTCTAGAACTCCCCTCCCACCCCACTCATCTTGGTCATTACAGAGCACTGAGCTGAGCTCCTTGTGTTATGCAGCAGCTTCCCACTTGCTATCTAATTAACACAGAAGTGTATATAAGTCAAAGCTTCTTTCTCAATTCGCTGCCCCCCTTCTCCCCCCATCATGCCCACAAATCCATTCTCTATGTCAGTGCCTCTATTCCTGCCCTGCAAATAGGTTCATCGGTACTATTTTTCTAGATTCCATATATATGCGTTGCTCTTAAGTGGTAACAAACGCCATGGCTGCACAATTGGACACCATCATCTGTACACATCAACACCATCATGCTTCCTGGCATTCCCAAAAGTTCACCTAGAGAAAAACGGTCCACATCTTAATATCTTTCCATACATTTTATTTTCCAGAATCAGGGAAAGATAAATGCTTGCTAATACAGAATTAAATAGGCTGCTGCTGCTAAGTCGCTTCAGTCGTGTCCGACTCTGTGCAACCCTGTAGATGGCAGCCCACCAGGTTCCCCCGTCCCTGGGATTCTCCAGGCAAGAACACTGGAGTGGGCTGCCATTTCCTTCTCCAATGCATGAAAGTGAAAAGTGAAAGTGAAGTCTCTCAGTCGTGTCCGACTCTTAGCGACCCCATGGACTGCAGCCCACCAGGCTCCTCCGTCCATGGGATTTTCCAGGCAATTAAATTGGCAGGTGCCAAAAATGCTCCAGTGTTTTCCTCTACCCAACACTTTGCATGGTGGGAAGACAGAAAGGTCCACAGGAAGCAGCCGCACTGCAAGGATGCTGATGTCTCTGAAATCTGGACTTTTTTTTTTCCTGTCTTTTATGGCTAACTTTCAGAAGTAATTAGGGCACTCATTTCTAAGCTAATGCCTTCTAATGGTCACTTAATTCTGGACAAACTGCAGAGTAGAATGCTTTTGAAACTAGAATTAATTGTTTAAAAGACATTATTGAGATTAGTCTGGTAAATGTAGAGAGAGAGAGAAAAAAGATGTTTTACTGAGACATTAAAAATAATGAAGTCCCCTCCAGTCCCAGACCTCATACGTTTTGTGGGTTTCTTTCTTTCTTTCTCTCTCTGAAAGTAATCAGCCCAGAGAATGAGGCAATACCAGAGACCTTTACACCTGTTTATGAGAGTTCAATGATGTCGCCTATCATCGCATCAAATCAGTCAGGCTAAGAAAGGGAACACACAGAGCAGGAATGGGCTTTGCTGCAATTATTTTTCTCTCTGCTCTCATTTCAAAACATCCATCTAATCACTGCTGTGCTCAGAGTCTCAAGAAAGCCAGTATAAAGCACAGAGGGAATAAGTTGCAATTTTCTACAGCTGCAGGGTACTGAGGGACTAAGGCATGGAAACAGCAAAGAGCACCAAGGCAAAGGCTATGACCAAAGTGAAGGGGGACTTCTGTAAGAGTCGATAAAGGGAGAGAATTCTGCGTGGGAAAAAACTGGGCAGGTTTCAAAGCCTTGCCATGTATGTGGAGAAGGAAATGAAGGAAATGCTGGTTTCAGGGAACAGCTGGAGCAGAGATCCCAAGGTAGAAAAACTGACAAGGAGCTTAGGTGTATCTGACTGTCCTGGGTGTAAGGTAAGAGGGTGGCCACAATGGGGGAAACTCCAAATGCTACAGAGTCAGGACACTGGTGTAGGAGAAACCATGAGTCATGAATGGTTTTTGAGTAGAAAACTACATTAACCAAAGTTGTAATTTCAGGTTGTCATGGTGAGTTTCTTTTCTCCCCATAGGAAAGATGAGACAGCTATAATTAAAAGGGAAAGGAAAAAAAAAAAAAAAAAAAGGAGACTTCCCTGGTGGTCCAGTGGTAAAGAATCCGCCTGTCAATGCAGGGGACCTGGGCTCAATCCCTGATCAGGGAACTAAGATTCAATATACCTTGGGGTAACTAAGCCTGAGTGCCACAGCTAAAGAAGTCCACACACCACAACTAGAGAGCCTGCGTGCCACAACTACTAAGCCCTTCCACTCCAGAACCTACACAACTAGAGAGAAGTCCCCACACGACAATCAGAGATGCTTGTAACTGCAATGAAGACCCAGCACAGCCCACAAAATAAAATAAAAACAAATTTGAAAAAAAAAAAGGAAGAAAATTGATTTTAAAAAAGAAAAAAAAAAAAAAGGATGAAGAACCATGGAGGAAAAGGTGGAAAACAGGACTGGGAGCCTCAGTGATACATATTTCTACTTTGTCATGCTGTTTGGGGAAAACATTCCTTTTCTTTATCTACCTTGGCATTTCCTGTTTGTTGTTAAGTGTTGACAGTCTTCTCTCTTTAACTTCTTTGCAATATTTAAATATCACTTCAAAACTACACCACTGTATTGGACTTTCATCCTGAGATTTGGCCCAAATTTTCAAAGGCCAGCTTGGCATGTGAAGATAGATATGCCGTTGATCTTCAGACTGGACAGAGCCAAGTTTCTCTTCCAAAATCTCCCTGATTTATTCTGCCTTCCCATCACTTGACATCACCTCCATCCTCCAAATCACCTAGACAGGAACTACAGAAGTTATTTGAGGCTATGCTTCCTCTCAACCCATCGACATAAAACATCTGGTCCAATCCTGTTACAAATCCTCTCTTAATATCTCTGCATCCACCCCATTCACTTAATCCCCTTTGCTGTGGGCCTGTTTCAGGTCCACCAGCTTCTTATCACCCCTGGACCATCAGATGAAGCTCCTGATTGGTGTCCTTGTCTCCAGTCTCTTCCCTCGCTAATCTGTCCTTCAACGTGTGGCCAGAATCACAGATCAGAAGGTGTTAGACTTCTCACAAACCTTGGCTGATCTCTCCACACTGCTACACAGTAAAGGCCACCGCCTGAATATGACATCCAGCATCTTGGAAGGATCCACCCCAACCTCCATTAAGCCCTCTGTGATTTCTGGATCCCTTGTTCTCCAAGCCTGGTCCTTTTCCTCCAGATTTACCTGCTGAACTCCTGTTGATTTTTCAAGTCCTAGCTCATAGGTTGTTCTTGTTTTTTAGTCGCTAAGTTGTATCTGACTCTTTTGCAACCCCATGGATTATAGCCTACCAGATTCCTCTGTCCATGGATTTCCCAGGCAAGAATCCTGGAGTGCGTTGCCATTTCCTTGTCCGAGGGATCTTCCTGAACCAGGGATTGAACCTGCATCCCCTGCATTGGCAGGCGGATTCTTTACCGCTGGCCCACTGGGGAAGCCCAGCTCTTAGGTTACTGCTGCTGCAAAACCTTTCCGATTTCCCCAGCACAGATGAATAAATGGCTACTTCCTCTTCATGTGCATGCACGCATGCACACACATACATATACACACAAACACACACACATACATATACAAACACACGGAGTTCCTCAAGTGCCCTACTTCTGTTATTTATTATTTTCTGTGTTTCCCAATTTTAAACTCCTTGAGTATAGGGTCATGTTACATCCATAGTATGTTCCCTACGATCTACCATAATGGCTTGCAAGTAATGGACTCTCAGAGAATGAATGTAGATTTGATTTATCCTTGAATTTCTTCCCAAGCATTAAAATTTCTAGAATTATAAGATTCCTGACCAGGAACCAAATCAGCCAATTAAAATGGAAATTGTATCCTTACCTGTTTATTAAGTAATTTGAGCCTTAAGTTCTTAATGGTTAATCAAATATGTCTTGGGTCTTAACTATACATTCTAATAAATAATTTATTCATATACTCATTAAACAAATATTTATTAAACATTGGCTTTGCTCCTAGGACTGACTGTTCTAGGTGCTACAGATATGATCATGAACAAATGAACTAGTTCAATTGCATCTAGTTTAATTTCTAATGGGAAACTGATGTTTAAAACTGGATAGAAATACTTAGGGGGATGAAAATAAAACAGAGGAATAAAATACTTGGATATCTTATTGAGTAGTCAGTTACTTGGGTAGTCAGTGAAATCTCTCCAAGGAAATGACATTTCATCCTACAAACCCAGGTGCCTGCAGCAATGAGGGTACATATCAGAGACTGCAAGGAACACCAGGCTTTTATTTTGTATATAGGTGAATTCCTGGATCAGAAGCAACACTGAGCATTAGACCTTAATGATACTTTCCTTGCAAAGATGTAAAGGCGGCCACTGATTTACTACTGTCTACCCATACCCTCTGGAGAAGCCAATGGCACCCACTCCAGTACTCTTGCCTGGAAAATCCTATGGACGGAGGAGCCTGGTAGGCTGCAGTCCTTGGGGTCACTAAGAGTCGGACACAACTGAGCGACTTCACTTTCTCTTTTCACTTGCATGCATTGGAGAAGGAAATGGCATCCCACTCCAGTGTTCTTGCCTGGAGAATCCCAGGGACGGGGGAGCCTGGTGGGCTGCCGTCTGTGGTGTCGCACAGAGTCAGACACGACTGAAGTGACTTAGCACCCATACCCTCACCCTAGGAATATACTATATCAGGGTTACTGATGCTAATAAGTCTCTTAGGGAGGGCAGTATCAGATAACTCTGCTGACAAAACGTCCAAGCTGTTGAAGCTATGCTGAGCCTCACCTCTGCCACCAGGGTCACTTTGGTNGACTGAAGTGACTTAGCACCCATACCCTCACCCTAGGAATATACTATATCAGGGTTACTGATGCTAATAAGTCTCTTAGGGAGGGCAGTATCAGATAACTCTGCTGACAAAACGTCCAAGCTGTTGAAGCTATGCTGAGCCTCACCTCTGCCACCAGGGTCACTTTGGTCATACACCCACGGAGGAGTCTAAAATAGCTGGACAATGAGATGGCTACTATCTACAAGGATTGTTGTTCTTTAGTCGCTCAGTTGAGTCTGACTCTTCGTGAACCCAGGGACTGTAGCCTGTCAGACTCCTCTGCTTATGGGACTTGCCAGACAAGAATACTGGAGTTGGTTCCATTTTCTTCTCCAGGGGATCTTCCCGACCCAGAGATGGAATCCACATCTCCTGCCTTGGCAGGCAGATTCCCTACCTTTGAGCCACCTGGAAAGCCTCCATCCATAGAGATAACTCATCTTGAAAATCTAACAGCCAAGACATATTTCTGTCATGGAATCCTTTTGGTGAGCATTTGTGTGCATCAAGAATATCTCAGTCAGAACCCATTCCAGTAGCTTCATCCACACGACGCCCTCCCTCCCTCATCGTCTGGTGAGTCCTTCAGTATCTTTCCTCCACGTATCCAACTATAGAGCCACATCATTAACTATCCCCAGAGCATAAGCTGGTACAGATTCTGATCTTAGGCTCTCTCTCGTTTCTGACAGTGTGGCTTTGAGATATTCCTATTCAGTTATTTGTGCTGGAAAAACTTCCTTTCTCCCTTCCCCTCAGGACCACCTGTGATAAATGCAGCTGTAATAACACAGCAGTCCCTTCCCAGTGGGACCGGCACACTTGCACTTAGCAGAGCCATCTGGAAACCAGGCTTAAAAATGATGCCTCTGTAGCCATCTTTTCATGGGACCTCCTAGGAGGTTGCAGGGCCAATTCAAGAGGGTGTGGCAGATGAGGGGGGCAGTTACTCTGGGAATGTGAGCCGTGTGCTTATATAACTGACTCGTACCCTCACAACTTGCTGATTTCTGCCTCACAGACATTGCTTCCATGTGATAAACGCCTGCTGGGGATGTCTGATTTTCTGGCAACAGGAATCAGATAATTTTTACTCCTTCATGGGCAATGTGAGTCACATCGTGGCTTGGAGTTTGTGATACCAAAGCCGGATATAGAAAAGCTTTCTTTCAAAAGAAGAATATGTTCTTCAAAATACGTTTTGCTCCCCAATTCTGATGTGATCCCATTAGATGCCTTCGTGTTTCATTCGGTGTTTCATGTGGGCATTTTTATTTTTTAAGATGCTTAAAGTGTCTTTAAGACGCTTAAGCGACCAGCAATATGTGAACCATGAACTTCCAGATGTTCAAGCTGGTTTTAGAAAAGGTAGAGGAATCAGAGATCAAATTGCCANCGTGAGTTTGAGTGAACTCTGGGAGTTGGTGATGGACAGGGAGGCCTGATGTGCTGCAATTCATAGAGCTGCAAAGAGTTGGACACGACTGAGCGACTGAACTGAACTGAACTGAACTGAAAGCACCAGAATTCTGCTAGGCTGGGAGAATTGAATAAATGGCTCATCCTCAGCTTGCACTGACCAGAGATCAACATTTTTCTGTAGCTTCCCCCAGTCTTGTAATTCATCTTGTATTAATAAATGGATTAGAGTGGGGCATGCAGACATTGTATATATTACCTCTCAAACCCAAAGAGGCTCCCACTTAGTGATATGAAATCCAAGTATGGTTTTTTCAGGAGCACCTAGTAGTTAGCAGTCACCATAATGTCACCAAAGTGGTTGTGCCTATATTTTCAAGAGATCTACCTTAGATCTTCTGGTTTGCATGTGTCTTACAGGAACATCATGACCTGACCTGCAGTGGACAGCTGCAGAAAGAAAGGATTCTGATCCCACCTGGCTGTGTGTAAGTTCAGACTTAGAGGTGGAGAAATGACAGGTACCGTGTTGGAACAGGAAATGAGCCAGCATAGTCCAAAGCAAAGGGTAATGCTAAGGAAGTTTTGTGGAATTAAGACACTAAATGAATCCACGATTCGGCCATTGGAGGGTTCATCTTTAAGTGGGAAATGTTAGTAGGCATTCTAGTCGTCCCAATTCCCTAGCAACTCATTATCAAATACTAGCTCATCCAAACTCCAGGAGCAAAGGGACCATAAACATCTTTTATGAGAAGCTTTTTCTTTGATCCGTTCAGGTGAGGCAGATGAATCCTCGAGTCCTTGTTCCAAGAAAGCTCTCTAACTGCTGAGACTAGACTTGGTTTCATCAATAAATGAGCTGTTAAAATCGATTTCTCCTCATTGAAAGGCACTTCATTCACAAACATCCTCTGCCACATGGAGACCGTTTTAGTCCACAATCTGGACTGTTCCAAATGGAACTCTTTCATGACAAGCATCCCTTTCAGAACTCTTATTGGTGGTGTCAGTGTGTAAAATCCTATTTTTCCACAGATTCACAGTACCTCCAGCTTGAATGTCAGTCAGGGTTTCAGGGCTCTTTCATCCTTAGAAACAAAACTTGTGAGTTTAGAAACCCTTGCAGCCCCCACCAGTGAACTATTTGGGAAAGATGTGTGTGTGTGTGTGTGTGTGTGTGTGTGTGTGTGTGTGTTGGGGGGGTGGGGTAGTTGTTCAGTCATGTCTGACTCTTTGCGACCCTATGGACTACAGCCCGCCAAGCTCCCCTGTCCATGGGATTCTCCAGGCCAGAATACTGGAGTGAGTTGCCATTCCCTTCTCCAGGAGATCTACCCAACCCAGGGATCAAACTCAGGTCTCCCACATTGGAGGCGGATACTTTACCATCTGAGCCACCGGGGAAGACCTCTATTTGGGAAGGATAAATATCACTTAAGGAAAGATAATTTGTGATTCTCTTCTCGGTATCCCACGATAGCACGATTTAGTGTAGCACATGAGTGAGAGAACATTTACTCTGTTACTCCCATTCTCGGGGAGAAAAACACCTCTACCAGAATAACATTGGTCATATTTTTGGAAATCAGGGAAGTGTATAAAAATTCAGCTTAAAAAAAAAAGTGTGAGCTGTCAAATACCATCTCCATTCTTTTGACAGACAGGCAAGAGCAAGAAATTAACAAGCCGGCACAGGGCTAGGAGACCTCTGCAGGGGGAACTGCGGAAGGACACCGTCTCTCTGTCCCAATTTTGCTGCCTGTCTCTTTTGTTTCCCTCCGAAACTCAAAGAGGGAACCTATGACAACATGCGAATTCAATGGTGAGCACATTTGAAAAGATGTCTGAGATCAACCTATTGTGAAATAAATATAATTATGGATAGTGTTCTAAAAGTGCCTGACAAGAAATGTTTAAATTTCCAAGATGGTTAATACTGTTCAGACTCAGCAAACTCCTTGCTGAACTCCTGGTCCACTGTCCCTCTCCTCCACAGTCCAAGGTGGATGCTCCTCTTCTCTACTTCACACCCTGAAAGTGTTCTGTATTTGTCCGTGCCTAGTTCTATACATTTCTTGTGACACCTGCTGGTATTTCCATTTAAAATAAGGAGATCCTTGTAATTTCTAACTGTGTCTCTTCTCATTTGGAGATGTGAGCCATTTTACAGTGCCTTATCCATGAAGGCTAGGATTTGTTTGGCTTCCATGTGAAACATCTTGGTTTAGGAAAATGCGTTTTTGTTTTTTTTTTTTTTTTGCAGAAATACTTGAAAACAGTCCAGGGTAGGGAGCTCAGCACTGGGGTAGGCATGGGACAGTGAGGCGTTCTTATTTACTTCACCTTTTGCTTTTTCTCAAACTGTTTACAATAAGAAAGGGAGGAAGGCTTTTGTTCCTTAGAAACTGAGAAGGAAAGAAGAAAAATAATTATCCTCTACAGATAATGGGTGGTCAGCAATTATATAAAAATGGAACAAACATTCGGAAGGGCCAAGCTATTCTATCAGCACAGCTGCACAATGACAACCATATGCTCTGGCCTGAGGGGTTAACTATTACACTGAAACTGATTAGAGTAGTTTATCTTCATGGAAAACAGCTCCGTCTGAACAGATCATTACCCGCAATAGGTAAACATCAGTGGGTTAAGAGCTTGCTTTATGTACCTCCAACTATACTAAGAATATTATCCAAGAATTGATTATCCAATCAGACTTGAATTCACACACTAACATTAAGGAAATGTTTTAATAGCATGAGGTTCTAAACAGCCGGAAGGATTAGAAAAAAGGCAGTAGACTGTCCAAGAAAGGTTCCCATTTTGTGGGAACCCCATGTTAGAGAGATAGAGCCCGAAAAATGTTAGATCGCAGTTCTCAGTGGATGGGAGAGATGGACAGAGCTGTCCGGGTGACTTTTTCAGTCTGTCCACCAACCCCACGCTTGCTCTCTTCAACTCTGATGTGTTTCCATAAGATTAAGCTAGTGTATGTGAGTGTGTGTTCATGTGTGTGCACAGGTCAGTCTTTTTTCCATCGTTTTTATTCTTTATCCAGAGTTAGAAAATACCATGTGTGGATCCAAATGGAAAGTGGCTTCTTTTCTCCTGCATCGATTAACTGATTCATCCATTCATTCAACGGCATTGGTTGAGATACTGTCTTAGGTGTTGGGATGTATTGGTAAATGAGACATAGAAAGGCACTAAATAAATAGTATACATAAACATAAACTCACCTCAAACCTAAACTAGGATGTAAAGAAGGACAGAGTAAAGTAGTCTGGATGACGAGGCAGTGGTAAAGATGATGATTATGGTCATTATTAGTAACGGCACGATGCTTGTGCACTAATTTTACATGCACAGTATTTCAATTGTTTAAAACTATTATCATGTGGTATGCCATCTGTCTGCATTATATATATATATATATATCAGTTGATAATGACTTATGAGACTAATTATTTTACACGTGTATATGTGTGATCTTACTGAGTAGGTTGTAAATTCCACAAAGGCAGGTCGTGTGCTTTTCATTTATGTATTAGCTGATTTTTTAAATTTATTTTTTAATTGAAGGAAAATTGCTTTACAATGTTGTGTTGGCCTCTGCCTTACAGCAATGCAAATCAGCCGTAATTATCTGTATATCACCTCCCTGCCATCCTCCCAGCCCAGCCCTCTAGGTCATCACAGAGCATCAAGCAGGGCCCCGTTTTATGTAATAACTTTTCCCAACTATCTGTTTTACACATGGTAGTGTATATATGTTGATGCTGCTTTCTCCGTTCATCCCACTCTTTCCTTCCCCCACTGTGGGGGGGTATTCGTCCGTTCTCTGTATCTGCGTCTCTGTCCCTTCCTGCAACTAGGTTCATCTTTATCAGTTTCTAGATTCTATATATATCCATTAATGTATGATATTCGTTTTTCTCTTTCTGATTTACTTCACTCTGTGTAACAGGCTCTATGGTCATCCACCTCTTTTCATTTCTTGATCTTTCTTAATGACTATCAATGTGGTGGGGTTAAAGTAGGTAGTAGAATATTGCCTCCCATTTATACAAATCTCGATAGTTTCCAAGGAGCAGGCAATGGCACCCCACTCCAGTACTCTTGCCTGGAAAGTCCCATGGACGGAGGAGCCTGGTGGGCTGCAGTCCATGGGGTCGCTAAGAGTCGGACACGACTGAGGGACTTCACGTTCACTTTTCACTTTCATGCATTGGAGAAGGAAATGGCAACCCACTTCAGTGTTCTTGCCTGGAGAATCCCAGAGACGGGGGAGCCTGGTGGGCTGCCGTCTATGGGGAAGCACAGAGTAGGACACAACTGAAGCGACTTAGCAGTAGCAGTAGCAGTAATAGTTTCCAAACGCTTTTATAGATTATCTCATTTGAGTTTTATAATATCTTGTTAGTGAATTTCAGTGATGAGAAACAAGAAGTTCGACGATAATACATTATTTATTTATTCATGATCACATAATTAGTTAGAAGCCAAGTCCTTTGTCTTTTGGCTTTCTCTTTTGCTTAATGCTTTTTTTTTTTTCATTGTACTATGTGGCTTCTCATGTGGCCGTGTGTATCAGATTTTTCAGGCACATGTCAGATATATATCAAATATCTATTTATATACTGTGAGGAATGAACTCATTTTGGGAAATTAGGGATGCAAGCAGAGAAGATTAGATTGCCTGATAACTCAAATCAAGCTGCTTATCTTCGGGTAGCCAAGATGGTCTGAGAATTATGTGAGCAAAGGCAGAGACATGACTGCGCCACAGCTGTGGTTCAGGGGGACTGATGAGCTGAGGCCATTCACAGAATAAGTCATGAACACCCAGAGTCAAATGAAGATGAGTCTCTGTCATCAAAGAACGCACTTGAGGGTGTGGCAGGAAACAAGGGATGTGGAAATGATAACAGGGTCAAAGTGAAGGAGTTGCCCCAGCCTGCATCCCAGCCCTGCTCTTCATCTCCCTGCTTTTCTGAAAATGAATGCCAATGCCATTCCAGGACTTTCTTCATTCATGTTGCAGGTCTTGACATAGAATATATTAGTCTGTCCACAGAAATATGTAGCTTGTGTCTGATTATCAAGCAAGAGATATAAAAACAATTAAAGCCACCACCAGCCCTAGAACTCGACGGGGGGACAGGACACAAACTGTGTTTATACTGTTTCTGAACATCACATGGTTCCAGCCAGACTCATCCTTCTTTGTTGCAAATGCATGTCCAAAAAAATCAATCAGGGATTCATGTCCTGCTTTTCTACAATTTAGCAGCAAGCATCAAACAGCAGCAATGTCAGCCATGAGACATAACTTTTGTGCTAGTTTCGGCTATGCCCTATAAAAGTTTTTTTTTTTTTTCCTCAAATCCATAAGGTCACAAAGACCTTCTCCTTCAATAACATAACTTAGATGTACAAATTAAAATTCCATTTCCTGCATCCTTTCCATTCATAAGATGCAATTAAAGTAGAGGATCTAATATACTCTGTGATGTTGGCAAGGACCTTAATCTTTATTTGCCTCAATGGGTGCTGCCAAAATAGCTCTTTCATTTATTAAAGCCATTTGTGATCACCACCAACTTTGAGCTGAATGGCATCCCAAGGCCAATATGTTCATTCTTCCACTTGTTTCAAGAAGCAAAAACCACTAGGTGAGCCATCAACTGATTGCATGCTAAGTCGTTTTAGTCATGTCCGACTCTTTGTGAACCCATTGACTGTAGCCCAACAGGCTCCTCTTTCCATGGGGATTCTCCAGGCAAGAGTACTGGAGTGGGTTGCCATGCCCTCCTCCAGGGTATCTTCACAACCCAGGGATCAAACCCTCACCTCTTACATCTCCTGCATCGACAGGCGGGTTCTTCACCACTAGCTGGTAAGCCTGGGAAGCCTGGGAAGCCTGTGCCAGTTTTTTATATTAGCATCTTTATCTCCATATTGAAACAAAATACACAATAGTGAAAACTGTTGCTCTTTTTTCCCCCGCAGGAAACTGTCCTCAGCCAGAAACCTCTTTTCTTATCAATTTAGCATTGATAACTAACTTTTAAATAAGGCACCCCCAAGCTCTGGCCCTAGCACATTTTTCTAATCTTTGATCACACAATACCTTGCCTAACCTGTTGGCTATATCCATAGATCAAAGAAGTAGAAATGAAGAATAAGTGTTTAACAGAGGACCATATCTCTTTCCTAGCTTCCTCTTCAGTCATTTCATGAACAAACTGTGTGAACAAGATAACATCTAAACATAGATCACAAGAAGCCGACAAGCTTGCACGCAGTGGGGGGTACTGACGATGTTGACCCCCTGTCTCAACGAGTAACTAACTGGGCGTACATCCCTGTTTTTCTTTAACAATTGTCATGGCTGAGCAGAATCTTCAGAGCTGGTTTTGGAGGACATGAGTCCACCTCCTCCTGATATTGCCAGCTTTCTGATCAAAAGCTACTTTCCTTGCTACAAACACTTGCCTCTCTTTGTGTTGATTTTTGAGCAGCAAAAAGCCAGACCTGAGTTTAGTAACAGTAAGTCTCTATAGAGCATGCAAAACTGTGCCAGCAGTGACAGGGAGATTGTTCTGAAGTTCTAGCCTTTTGTTTGGGATAGTCAGAATTTGACTGCCTGTGGCAATACACCCTCAGAAATCAAGCTGGGCTGTCCTGGGAGTGACAGAAGCCCACCTGGCCGCCCCACCTTGGGCTGCTGGTCATTGCAGGCTAGGAATCACAGAAGGCAGCTACTGTGGTAGGAAGCAGGCCCCAGGAAGAAAGCTCATGGTTTCACTTTGTGGGAGGTGAGAGAATGCACTGTGTAGATGAAACAGCCAAGGATCCGAAAGTAGCTTGACCCAAGTTCAGAGAGCTATTAAGCTATGAAACCAGGCTTTCAACCCAAGTCTGGCTTACTCTGGAGTCTCTTTCTACTTTAACAGTTTTCATGTAAACTCAGTAAGATCTCTGAGTCATAGAAGCGTACTTATATACATAATACAGAAGCAGTATAACAACTCTAAAATAGCCCAAATAAGTACAGTGTGAAAATACAAGTAACAAAGTGGAGAAATACACATGGTCATCCAACCACTATCTTAGTTAGAGGGGGGAGAAAACCCCCTTTTTTGATTATTTTATCTATAGGCTTCCCAGGTGGAACTAATGGTAAAGCACCCACCTGCCAATGCAGGTTAGATGAAGGAGACATGGATTTGATCCCTGGGTAGGGAAGATCCCAGGAGGAAGGCATGGCAACACACTCCAGTATTCTTGCCTGGAGAATCCCGTCGTGTCTGACTCTTGGCGATCCTGTGGACTGTAGCCCGCCAGACTTCTCAGTCCATGGCATTCTCCAGGCAAGAATACTGGTGTGGGTAGCCATTCTCTTCTCCAGGGGCTCTTCCTAACCCAGAAATTGAACCTGGGTCTCCTGAATTGCAGGCAGATCCTTTACCATCTGAGCCATTAGGGAAGCCCATAGACAGATAGAGATATACGTATCTATAGATATAGATATAGGCTCCGAATGGCGGGTTTGGTGAATGATAACAAAAATACTATGTTAAGGGTGGAAACTGGAAAAAAGCAGTCCATTGGAATCCTGTCCTTCACAGCAATTCCCTGAACATCTGCCTAAAGTGGAACCCGCAGGATAACCCAAGTAGAAACTGCCCAGCTTCTGTGTATGTGCGTGTGTGTGCTCAGGTGTCTGACTCTTTGTGACCCCATAGGCTGTAGCCCACCAGGCTCCTCTGCCCGTGGGATTTTCCCAGGCAGGTATACTGGAGTGGGTTGCCATTTCCTTCTCCAGGAGATTTTCCTGATGCAAGAATTGAGCCCACATCTCCTGTGTATCCTGCATTGGCAGGCAGGCTTCTTTATCACTGAGCTACCTGGAAAGCCCTGCCCAGCACCTGAGAACCCTCCAAATGGGTTTGGTAATGATTTTTTAAAAAGAATTTGATTCAATTCTCTCCTAAAAATTAATCATACAGAAAATCTTGTAGATTATCTGTCTTAACAACAGAGATCATGTCTAATTTATCTTTATTTTTTATTTATTTTTAAAAAATTTGTGGGAAAAGTCACATAATATAAAATATACCCTTTGAACCATTTTAAACTGTTTATTTCAGTGTCACTAAGTACATTCACATTGTTGTGAAACTGTCTCTTATACACATCTGGCCCCAGGAAGAAAGCTCATGGTTTCACTTTGTGGGAGGTGAGAGAATGCACTGTGTAGATGAAACAGCCAAGGATCCGAAAGTAGCTTGACCCAAGTTCAGAGAGCTATTAAGCTATGAAACCAGGCTTTCAACCCAAGTCTGGCTTACTCTGGAGTCTCTTTCTACTTTAACAGTTTTCATGTAAACTCAGTAAGATCTCTGAGTCATAGAAGCGTACTTATATACATAATACAGAAGCAGTATAACAACTCTAAAATAGCCCAAATAAGTACAGTGTGAAAATACAAGTAACAAAGTGGAGAAATACACATGGTCATCCAACCACTATCTTAGTTAGAGGGGGGAGAAAACCCCCTTTTTTGATTATTTTATCTATAGGCTTCCCAGGTGGAACTAATGGTAAAGCACCCACCTGCCAATGCAGGTTAGATGAAGGAGACATGGATTTGATCCCTGGGTAGGGAAGATCCCAGGAGGAAGGCATGGCAACACACTCCAGTATTCTTGCCTGGAGAATCCCGTCGTGTCTGACTCTTGGCGATCCTGTGGACTGTAGCCCGCCAGACTTCTCAGTCCATGGCATTCTCCAGGCAAGAATACTGGTGTGGGTAGCCATTCTCTTCTCCAGGGGCTCTTCCTAACCCAGAAATTGAACCTGGGTCTCCTGAATTGCAGGCAGATCCTTTACCATCTGAGCCATTAGGGAAGCCCATAGACAGATAGAGATATACGTATCTATAGATAAAGATATAGGCTCCGAATGGCGGGTTTGGTGAATGATAACAAAAATACTATGTTAAGGGTGGAAACTGGAAAAAAGCAGTCCATTGGAATCCTGTCCTTCACAGCAATTCCCTGAACATCTGCCTAAAGTGGAACCCGCAGGATAACCCAAGTAGAAACTGCCCAGCTTCTGTGTATGTGCGTGTGTGTGCTCAGGTGTCTGACTCTTTGTGACCCCATAGGCTGTAGCCCACCAGGCTCCTCTGCCCGTGGGATTTTCCCAGGCAGGTATACTGGAGTGGGTTGCCATTTCCTTCTCCAGGAGATTTTCCTGATGCAAGAATTGAGCCCACATCTCCTGTGTATCCTGCATTGGCAGGCAGGCTTCTTTATCACTGAGCTACCTGGAAAGCCCTGCCCAGCACCTGAGAACCCTCCAAATGGGTTTGGTAATGATTTTTTAAAAAGAATTTGATTCAATTCTCTCCTAAAAATTAATCATACAGAAAATCTTGTAGATTATCTGTCTTAACAACAGAGATCATGTCTAATTTATCTTTATTTTTTATTTATTTTTAAAAAATTTGTGGGAAAAGTCACATAATATAAAATATACCCTTTGAACCATTTTAAACTGTTTATTTCAGTGTCACTAAGTACATTCACATTGTTGTGAAACTCTCACCATCATCCATCTCCTGAAGTCTTCACTTTCCTAAAAGGGAACTCTGTGCCCATTAAACACTAAGTCCCCATTCCTCCTCCCTTCCCCTCCCTCCACTCCCCCACTCCCCCCACCCCCACCTCTGAAGGTATCTTTTTG
Source organism: Neotragus moschatus (assembly GCA_006410615.1). Lineage (NCBI taxonomy): Eukaryota > Metazoa > Chordata > Mammalia > Artiodactyla > Bovidae > Neotragus > Neotragus moschatus. The sequence goes on along the minus strand of SJYA01002431.1, from coordinate 1,493,452 downwards.
TGGTGGCTGTTTATTAAGTGTCAGGTTTAGGAAGGAACATCAGCCATGTGAAACCTACCCTTCAAGAATTGGCATCATGTTAGCTGACTTGGCCAGTCAAGCCTTCACTGGAAGCTCGCCAGTTATTGGGACTAGAGCAAGGACACAGCCCATTTCCCCAACCAAGGGCTTAACAATCTGGCTCAGGGAAAATAACGTATTTTTTAAAGTGTATACTACACAGAAGGGGCTTCCCCAGTGGCTCAGGGGTAAAGACTCTGCTCCCAATGCGGGAGTGGCAGGTTCAATCCCTGGGTCAGGAAGACTTCTTGGAGAAGGAAATGGCAACCTACTCCAGTATTTTTGCCTGGAAAATCCCATGGATAGAAGAGCCTGGCAGGCTACAGTTCACAGGGTCTCAAAGAGTTGGACAAGAGTGAGCACTCACATACACAGTGATACCACACTGTGGTATCACATACCAAAAAAGTGTGACTGAGATCTCACTCTACAGAGAATTTATTATGCTTGGGACATCTTCTTAGTTCACAAGGATTCTTCCTTCTGATGTCCAGATCTTTCTCCAGAGAAAGCAGCTATGTCTCTACAAAACACCCATCCTCTTGGCTCTAAGCCTTTCATGCAGGACTGGACCGTTGGGCAACCAAAGCTAAACTGGCTCTATCAGATTCTTCTCTGTGGGAAGTCAGAATTTCCCATCAAGTGTCTCCTGGGTAGGAGTCCTTGCAGCTGAATACTGTTGGCACTGATACTCAAGAGAGGAAGCTTATGCTATTTGGTTCCTGAAGTCACTAGAGCTGCCCTTCTTTCTTCCCTTTTGAAGTCTTATTTGTTCATTTTTTCCTGGAATTCTTTTATATCCTTTAAATGAATTCCTTCTCCTGATTTCCTCAGAGGTGGTTTCTACTAAGTGCAGCCAAACGAAATTTCAGCACTTCAGAGGTGCGGCTAGATGACTCTAAGAATCAGCATAGCCAGAACTAAGTGAGCTGAAACTGGAAAGAAAGCAAATATGCAAAGCTGGATATAGAAAGAAACATTTTTTGTAGTACAATAGAGTGAAACAAAGCGACTCAAAGTGAAGGAGTGGACTAAATGACATGGAAAACATAGCATGGAGTCAGTTGGGAGACTGGGAATGAGGAGGAGAGCTCTGTTGCCAGGGGAACCATGGACTCCATGCCAACAGTCAAGAGAAGATAATTGTGATGGAGGAGGCTGGCCAGACACCTAGGTAAAATTTAAGGGTTTCTTTTTTTGTTGTTGTTCCTTTGGTCTGGGACTTTATGAAGTAACATTCTATTTTACAGGTGCACGTCACCGTAACTTTGTGGGGCGGCTTGGCATATCATAGCACTGATGGTTTTGCTATATGAAAGGACATTTAACAAGGAACGTCTTAAATAGAACTTCAAATCTCATGCATTTTGAGGGGTGAGTGACCCTGGTGGCTGTCACAGGACAGCTAAATCCCACCTGCAACATGGGATTACCTGGGGCTTGGCCATGGCCTTCCACGCCACGGTGGCTAGACCTGCCCAAGGACTGGCTGAGGCAGTCATGATTAAAGGCAACACCTCGTTGGCAGAAGAGATCTCCTGGAGCCATACACTGACAAAACTGGGGAAGATTACTTGATTTGAGTTTTTTATTTTGCAAGGTGCAGACCAAGCTCTTTGTTGGCCCTTGGGGGTGGGTGGGTCCGGGTGGGTCCCGCCCATCTCAGTGTCAGCATGAGGAAGTGGTCCACGCAGGAACAGCAGTTGTGACTTCACAGCCCATCTCGGGTCTGGTTTCCTCAGATCCTCCTCCACTGCTGCAGCTTTCGGATTCAGTTCCCTAGCCCTGGCAGCCCAGAGAAGCGTGTGAGGCTTTTATCAATCTTACTTATTTAACATAGTGAAAGCAAAGTTAGATATATTTTGCTTAAAAAATTTAGTTCCAAGGTCCAGTTTTCCTGAACCAAGTTCATATATATCAAAAGCCCAAGAAATCAGAATGCAGTGTGGTTTTTTTTTTTGGCTAAATCTGTTTCCATCACATCTTCTGTTCAATGTCTTCCAATATGTCCTTTGAACCCTTCCAGTAAATTTTCTTAGCGTGAGGTGTCAGAGACTAAAAAGTAATTTTGAGAGTGATGACTGAATGTATTTGACCAATTGGATCTTCTTCAATTAAAAGTTGAGGCTGATGTAGTAAATCGGTACAGTTTACTTTGGAGAACAGTGTAGAGGGCAGTATGGAGGTTACTTAAAAAACTAAGGATGGAGCTACCATATGACCCAGCAACACCACTCCTGGCTCTATATCCAGAGAAAGCATAATTCAAACAGACACATGCACCTCAGTGCTCATTGTAGCTTTATTTATAGGAGCCAGGGCATAGCAGCAACCTAAATGTTCATCAACAGAGGAATGGATAAAGGTGTGGCACACACATACGATGACCTATTACTCAGTCATAAAAAGGAATGAAATCATGCCATTAACAGAGATGTGGATAGACCTAGAGACTGTCACACAGAGTGAAATAAGTCAGAAAGAAAAACAAACATTAATATCATAAAAATGGCTTATATGTGGAATTTAGAAAATGGCACAGGTGAATTTACTTGCAAAGCAGAGATAGAAACACAGATGTAGAGAACAAATGTATGAATTCCAAGGGGGTAAGGAGCATGGGATGAATTGGGAGATTGGGATTGACATATATCTAACACTGGAGTGGGTTGCCATTTCCTTCTCCAGGGAACTTCCCAACCCAGGAATCGACCCCAGGTCTCTCACATTATAGATAGACGCTTTATCGTCTGAGCCACCAGGGAAGTCATATATATAAAACAGATAACTAATGAGAACTGACTGTGTATTGCACAGAGAACTCTACTCAGTGCTCTGTGGTAACCTAAATGGGTAGGAAATCCAAAACAGAGGGATATATGTATACATACGGCTGATTCAATTTGCTGTACGGCAGAAACTAACATAACATTGTAAGGCAACTACAGTCCAATGAAAATTTTTTTAAAAAGCCCATGACCTCCCAAATTTTACCATATGAGAACAAATTATGCCTCCAGAAAACTTGACATTGGCTATCAAAATCTAATAGTAATTTGCTGCAGGGCTCACTGACCCAGTAAGTAAATGCTTTCCTTCAAAAATAATTTCTCACCATGCTAAAAGCATTAGAGAAATGGTTAATTCTTAAAATGATAAGCAACTATTTTTATTTCAGTAGGTTCCTATAATTATAATTTTCATTGAGGACTATGATTTAGTTCTATAAATTTAAGCGCTAAAGAAACGTCATACCCTAAACTTCAGTCCAGACTCTGTCCTGGCCCAAAGGAAACTGATGAACAATTTTTCATTTGCACTTTTTCTTTTTGTCAGAGTCCTAAGTGAAGCACAGAAATATCCCCAGAAAATCCATCCTCTTGGTATTTGCAACATGGCAGGAAGTTCTGAAAGTCTTCTGAGAGCAAGTTAGGGAAGTTCTATGACATTTCCTGCCTACTGTAGGATATTTATCCCAACCCAAACCTTGTTTTTTAAAATGATTCATTTATTCCTAGTTTTGGGTTTCACACTGGGCTTTTCCACTGACCACAGAAATGCAGCAATAATCTTTGCTTGAGCCTCTGCAGAAAATATTAGACACCTGAAGCAGAATCTTGAATTATAACAGCTCTTAAGTAACCAGTTCATTTTAATAACAAATCTCCCCCACAAACTTTCCAAAACCATTCCAAGGCATTTGGAGCCTGTCTTTTCATATTGTTGCTTTGAGAACAAAATGAGTTTCTCTTGCAAGATTAATTAAAACGGACATGTTGTGGAAGCACAAAAAAAACTAGGATTTCTTCACTATAAATGCTTGTCATGACAACATTTGCTATAATGTCAGTCTGACATCTTGCTTTATTTCTTTAAATATGAAAAAACAAATAAGGGAGGAAGACTTGCAGTAAAAGAAAAAAAAATTATGTCAACCCCATTCCTTATCACAAACATAAAGGAATAAGGGTTAAGAGTTCTCTCTTCTCTCCAGTTGCATAAAAGTTTCACTAGAAAAAAACAAAGAGACAAATTTGGCACTAATAAGATGATTATTAGCAATAATCAATACAGAGAGAAATGCTTTCTGAAGACCAGTGTTTGGCAAATTTGTTGTTTTTCAGTTGTTAAGTCTTGTCTGATTCCTTGCAACCCCCTGGTCTGCATCATGCCAGACTTCCCTGTCCTTCACTATCTCCTGGAGTTTGCTCAGACTCATGTCGATTGAGTTGGTAATGCTATCTAAACATCTCATCCTCTGCTGCCCTTTTCCCCTTTTGCCTTCTATCTTTCCCAGCATTAGGGTCTTTTTCAGTAATCAGCTCTTCACATCAGGTGGCCAAAGTATTGGAGCTTCAGCTANGTTTGCTCAGACTCATGTCGATTGAGTTGGTAATGCTATCTAAACATCTCATCCTCTGCTGCCCTTTTCCCCTTTTGCCTTCTATCTTTCCCAGCATTAGGGTCTTTTTCAGTAATCAGCTCTTCACATCAGGTGGCCAAAGTATTGGAGCTTCAGCTATAGCATCAGTCCTTCCAATGAATATTCAGGATTGATTTCCTTTAGGATTGACTGGTTTGATCTCCTTGCTGTCCAAGGGACTCTCAAGAGTTTTCTCCAGCACGACAATTTGAAAGCATCGAATTGTTTTTCAGCCCTCAGCCTTTTTTGTGGTCCAACTCTGACATCCATACATGACTACTGGAAAAACCATAGCTTTGTCTATAATGACCTTTGTTGGCAAAGTGATGTCTTTGCTTTAATCAGTGAACTAAAATGGACTGGAATGGGTGAATTTAACTCAGATGACCATTATATCTACTACTGTGNAACACCAGGTCCCTCAAAAGCTTCCATCTGGACACTGCCTTCAAGACGACCTTGAAAGCCCACAACTTCCATCAAAGTGAAAGTGAAAGTCACTCAGTCATGTCTGACTCTTTGTGACCCCATGAACTATAGAGTCCATGGAATTTTCCAGGACTGAATACTGGAGTGGGTAGCCTTTCCTTTCTCCAATGGATCTTCCCAACTCAGGAATTGAACCAGGATCTTCTGCATTGCAGGTGGATTCTTTACCAACTGAGCTATCAGGCAAGCCTCTGCAACTTCCACATTTCCACCAAACCTGTTTGTTGAACACATGTTAGGTGCAAGCCATGTTCATAGGTCTTGCATAGGCTATTTGATGGTAAAATGCAGACTCTCCCCTCAAGATTGCAGGCACAGGCTTTCTTGTGGCTTTGGTGGAAGAGATTCAGCCTCAGGCAACAGCACCCAGCCCCTCAGAGAGGATGTCTGTCTCCAGCAATGACCTGCAGCCCCCTTTGCTTCTACTTCCCTTTGAAAGATATCCTTTATCTCCTGATTCAAAGTTTACCTCCGGCAACAACCCGTCTCTTTTGCTCACACCTCTAGGCGAAGAGCGTATGTCACAAATGCCACAGCCATATTTAGACGTGTCTGTTGTTCAGCTCCACTGAGCCCGCCCCCAAGTTACCTTCTCCATGGCAATTAGTCATGAAATCTGAACATGCCTGCAAATTAGTGTTAGGTTGCTTTCATTTCCCAATTAAATGCCCACCTGCTAGTATACGATTCTGGTTTGGCGTGGTCAGCCTTTTCCCCTTCAGCTTTTAGGAAGAATTTAAAAAAATGTACCCACCTTCTTTACACAGAGAATAATTATTGTGCAGAGCTGTCCACCTAAGGCAATAATGCAACATGCACTGTGAGTGTATTCGAAGAAGAGCTGGACAAGGATGACGAAAGTTCCATGGCATAAACATTAGACAGACAGGTGGATGGGTTTGTATAGACCATATGGCCCCCTTCTGCCTTGAAACATACAGAATTATATTTTGTGAAAACCCCTTCAAGAACTGTGTCTAAACAGTAAATTATGGCAAAGAAAATTCTCATAGCCGTGTCCATTATTTCGATGTCGATTTTGTATTTCTGGGGATATGTTTTCAAGATAGAGCTAACACACTTGTCATAGCATAAATGAGGTGGCAGAGGGTAAGGGGCAGAGACAGGGAAGAGGAATTCAGTCTTGTTTTCTCAAGAGAAATGGATATATACTTGACTAACTCGTAGACGAGGAAAACGCTTGTACCCCAGCGCAGCCCCTGGAAGCAACCACTGTGATGCTAAATCCAACGTCCCGAGCTGAACGACAGACACAAAACGCACCAGATAATGAGAAACAGTGTCATTTCTGGAAAACATTAGAGAATATTTTTCTCCCCCTCAGGAAGGCAGAGCATATGATTCCCATTCTCACATCATGACAGAAACGCTGCGTGCACTCTATGTGGAGGATTGCCGCCCGAAATTCCAAGGGCCCATACTTGAGGAGGAGCTTCCAACATGCTTCTTCAAGCCCAGTTTAACTGACACCCCGGTTGACAAGATGACACAGTTTTGACAGCAGCTCTGCACTGAAAGCATTTCTCTTCCAATTTTCAAGAAGTTCTCGCCCAGAGGTTGGGATGTGAGAAATCCACAGCCTTTCCGAGCAACTTAGTCTGAGTTGTTGAAACATGGCCAGTGTTTGGTGAGACCACTCCAGCCTAAGAACAGCAGTAAGGCCCTTTGCATTGTGACAAAATGGTACTTTTCTGTCTCACTCACCTCTGGCCACACACGGGCAGAATGGCCTGCCCCTCTCATTCTCATGGTCCATCCCAGGGGACCCTGGAGGTTACTCCTTTGTGCCTAAGGCCTCTCAGGTACTCAGTGGCACCTTCCATGGCCCTTTGATCTGGCTTCTTGCTGAGATGCCTCCAGTTGCTACTGACACTCAACTTGTCACAGCGATGCCAGCAGCCTGATCCTTCCACTAGCACCTTAAGTGTCCAGGGCCACCGTGGTACTTCCGAGGTGGCACCAGAGCCTGCAGTGCTTATGGAAATGCACCAACCCAGAAATACCTGTGTGGCTACTGGGGCAAAGGCCCTTGCTGGAGCTGTGTCACGTCCCAGCAACAAGCTGGAAGGGAGAGCACTCCCCGTCCACACTGGCGCTGTGCTCTCATGCCAGCCAGGATGCCGTGGCTCCTCACATGAGATACAGGGCTCTCAGGGAAACAGCACTTGTCTGTGACATTGAGGTCTTTGTCATTACTTCCTCTTCCTAGGGCTGCTGTCTGAGTCCCCAGGGGTTTGGGTGAAAGATATGAGAGAGACAGTTGTTACAAGGCCCTTAATCATGTTCTTCCACATACCTCAATACATACTCAGGCCGAGACCTTCCCCAGGAGGATTCCCTGTCATCACACAACTAGACACCTAGCAGAGTGATATCAGCACCCTCAGGACACTGTCACCAAACTGGGCCCCCTGTCACAGTGCTAAGAATTGAACAGAACAGTATTTCTATACACCCTTGAATTTCACTTTTATATAAACTAATACCAAATCTCAGTGAGAAAGTCTAGCAGGTGTGAGATGACTCTACTACAAGTAAAAAGAGATTCCATGAATCTGTAAAGAGGAATAATTTCAGTTTTTCTTCTGTTCTCTTGTCATGGATGAGACTATGGAAGAGTGTCAGGAGGTAGCCCATCCCTCCGAAGTTTGGGAGAATCACATTGTTTACAACAAAGAGAAGAGCAAGTAAAATATACTAAAACTAAACATCGAAAAAGCAAAGGAGCTAATCAGATAGTCTTTTCAATCTTTTGTCTACTCTGCCAGCAAAACTAATTTAGATGATAATTACAAGACATCATACTAACCTATTGGCCAGCAAAAAAAAAGTAGTCATTTAACCAAGCCTTTTAGCTCTATAAGGCCAAGTAATTGGTCTGATTCACTTTTTCCCACCAACATGACTGATTCATAGATTGCCTTGGTTGGTTGGCATTTGATAAACACACTAACAGGAGACTCCAGAAGGAAGTCATCACCAGCCTCCTTTTAAAGATATCCTTTCTTTTTTAATGCATCAAATACAATAAAAATAATTTTGTAGGCAATGTTACATGTTTTCTCAGTTCGTTTAATCATGCAATCCATATGGCTCAAAAATAAGGAACATGTTTATAACCTTTAAAGGAATATGATATCCTTCTAAACTTTTTAAAAACTTCTAAGCTTCTTTCTAAAAGTTCAAGTCTGGGTAAAAGATAACGCTTTTCAACCATTTCTCATTATGAAAATGCCAGCAGTACAAACCTCCTTGCTATATTTTATAGCTTAGACTTACTGAAGCTACGCAAGATGACTGCAATCGATATTTGTGAGAAGACCAAAGTGAGAAATCCATCTTTTAGACCCTGAAAACTGAAAAAGGGTACTGTGCCCCTCCCCACAAACAACCTAAAATGCTACCCATCAGGGTTCATCCTGAGGTTAGAAATCTGCCAGTTTCAGAGGGAGATAAGCATCTCCTTCAAGAATTTTAGCCCTTTCACCATTTCCTCGTATTACTTAACAAAACAAACGCAGTTGGCCAATACACCCCCGAGAAGAGTATCAGTGCATTGCCTTCTCAGTTTCTTGTGAATTCGAAGCCATCAAAGACATAATTAAAACACTCCCACAAAAAGAAAGCCCAGCTTGAGACAGCTTCAATCCACAATCCCTGTCTCTTCAGAACCTGTAATTACTCCGTGTACTCAGTGCACAAAATAAGAATTGCTTATAATTTGGGGACCATGCTTTCTCTTATATGTGTTAAGAAATGCTTGTGTCAAATGATACCCCATGTTACAGAATGTCAGCTCTTGGTGGCTCAGTGGTAAAGAATCTGCCTGCCATGAAGGAGACACAGGAGACGTGGGTTCGACTCCTGGGTCAGGAAGATCCCCTGGAGAAGGAAATGGCAAACCACTCCAGCATTCTTGCCTGGAGAATCACATGGACGGAGGAGCCTGGCGGGCTAGAGTCCGTGGGATCACAAGGAGTCGAACACTGCTGAGCGACAAGACTGTGACAACAAAGGTCTTCCTGCACTAAACGATGATAGTGCTTGGCTGCCTGGATGTGGACTCGGGATGGGGGGATTACAATGAATGTAGCGGAAACTCACACCCTTCTATACACTACCTCAAGAGATAACAATGATTTTAATTTTCCTGACACCCTAGCTCATAGGTCTAAAATATATGCTTTTAGAAGACAAGGACTGCAGAACCCCAGTGACAAAGTATGGTAGTTACCCAAAGGGTGGGAATTCCCCGGGTAATTCATCTATCAGAAAAGGAGCATCAAGACTTCCCTAGCAGTCCAGTGGTTAAGATTTTGCCTTCCAAGGCAGGGGCTGTGGGGTGGATTCCTGGTTGGGGAACTAAAATCCCACATGCCTCAATAGCCAGTAAACCAAAACCTAAAACAGAAGCAATATTGTAACAAATTCAATAAAGACTTAAAATGGTACACATAAAAAAAAGAAGCAATACACATAAAAAAAAGAAGCAATATTGTAACAAATTCAAGAAAGACTTTTAAAGTGGTACACATAAAAAAAATTTTTTTTAATAAGGAGCATCATCTGTATTTGGGAAATCTGCACCAAACAGTGGCTTCTCAAATTTCTCACCATTTCCAATTTACCCTGAATTATGGGCTATACTTTAGGGTCAGTGGAGGTAGTAGTTCACTTGTCTCTGAGGGGATCTGGTGAAGCACAGAGGTAGAGAGGATGGATTTCTTATAGAGCTCCCTCTGTGTATATCCTGTTAGAGTGAAGGAGTTGAAGAAGGAAAAAAAAAAAAAAAAAGCATTTGTGCTCATTCACTCCCCTGAAGACATCAAAGCCCCCACCAGAGTGCTCGTTTTGTGCTAAATACTGTGATAGATGCTTAAGACGAGAAGCCTTCCCTTCAAATGCGCTTTACAACCAGGGGCTGGCACACATCCATCATTGGTTGAGTCTCTCATTTCTCAGCTACTCTCTGATGCCTAAGTGTGAAAAAGTCAGTATGCCTGAATTGAATTTTTAGATCGCTTTACGTCAATACACATTTGTTTGTTTTCTAAATCAACAACAAATACAACAGTAAATACTCGGGTTGCTCAGTTGTGCAGCCTTGCCTGCTGCCTGGTGCTGAAACGGGGTTCAGCTTGTTCACTTCTGGATTAAGCCTCAGTCCATGAAGGGGAGTAAATGATTTCCTTAGAGAAAACCAGCATGATGGCTTGTGCACACCTCTGTGTGTGTGTCTCTGTGCCTGTGTGGCTGCGTGTATATATGCTGGCAGTTGTTTCCACAATGTTCAGAAATAGCTAAGGAGCAGTCTTAAAGAGGTGGCCGCAAAGGCAGTGTACTCGGTTGTGTCTGCAGCTGACAGAGCCAATTGGAAGCCCGTATTTAGTTCTGATTTTAAAGTGAAGTTGCAGTTTGCACTGTCCACAAGCTGGAGAAAGCTCTAGTCCCTCTGAAGAAGCAAGCATGTGGGGAAAGGCTGACTGGATTAAATATCAGAAATTTTGTTTCCAGTTAATCTCACAAATCCCATGGATATAGCCTTGAGTTAAAAAAAAAAAAAACGCAAATGTGAAAAATATCCGTAATTTAATAAAGACAAACCTTTCATGATTTCTGCCTAACCAAGCAGGGGAAGATGGACCAGCTGTTCTTGCTGAGTGAGGGAGCAATGCTGTTCCTCTCAGATACCAGAGGGCATGCCTACTCTCTAGGGAAGCACCACCCACCCGAGTATCTTCTCCGCTGCCCTTTCACCCTGCAAAAGAAGCCTGGTTGAGAAGCTTCAGCATGGTAATTTAGGGTTTGAAAGACTTCTCTTCGCTTATTCATTCATTCAATTGTATATTAGCTCTTTCCGTCTATATAAGTCTATAGTTGCCTCCTTGCTACCAAGTTCAAGCTCATACTGCTTATCTCATGGCAGGCTGATAAATCAAGAGATAGGGTGTTGAGGAAAGGAACAGTCCTGCTATTTGGAAAGTCAACAGACAGAGTAGATGGTGGACTAGTGTCCCAGAGAACAATCTTACCAGAGTTAGAATTCAGACTTCTTTTATACTAAAAGGGAGGGCCTGTGGCTGGTTATTGCAAACTTCTTGATGCTGGAATCCTTTGTTCTTACAGCTGTCCAAGTAGGTCTGGTCACAATGTTTCTGTAAAACTGCAATAACACAATTGCTATTCTCTGTTCTGCAACTTTTTTATGTCTATGTGAATGGGAAAATGTTATACCTTTAAAGGGCAGAACCTTGAGAATGGGCTCTACTATGTAGTTCAGGGTATAGGCAACATACTTTTACAAAAGGTACAGAGCCAGCATGGCTAAGCTCAGACAACAGAGCGCAGCATTAGAGCTAAAGGAATACATTCAATATGGAAGTCTGTTCTCCCAGATTTATTCTTCTCTGTTACATCCTCAGTGCCACTTGCACTACAAAGGTGATGGGGGGAAAAGACTTAAACTTCACAGCATGTCCTTGAACTGAAGTCAGAGAAAGTATCTATGGATCAAGAGAGCAAAAGAAAGTAAAGGAAATGTATTCACGTCTCCTACAGTTCCCTTGCAGCTAGAGTCTGACCTTCAAGATTAAAGCCATGTTTGACCATGGGCTTGTTCTGGTGCCCACGGTAGAGCCATGAGCAGTTTATGTATTGTGAGGGTTTCCTCTAGCTCAGGTGTCAATGAGTCCACTCCTAGGTAATCTGACCAGGGACAGGCTTCCTCTAAGGACGTCTTTCCTCTGGGGCTCCCGGTCTTATGACACGTATACCCGCTAATTCCCCTGCATTCATTAATAGGGAGGGAGGTGAGGTGACACATTCGTTTCTTAGGGCTGTTTGTAGAAACTACTACAAACTGGGTGATGTGAACCAACAGGAATGCATTGTTTCGTGGTTCTGGAAATCAGAAGTCCAAATCAAGGTGCTGGCAGGACTGGCTCTTCTGGAAGCTCTGAGGAAGAGTCTGTTCCATGCCCATGTCTTAGCTCTGCCAGCTCCCCTTGCCTTGTGGTTGTATCACATGTTTCTGTAGTCACATGGCTTTCATCTGTGTGCATCTGTCTTTTTTTCCATCTTCATACGAGTCATGTTCGATTAGTGACCTACCCTACTATCCAGGATGACCTCAGTTCAGTTCAGTTCAGTTCAGTCACTCAGTCGTCTCTCTTTGTAACCCCATGGACTGCAGCATGCCAGGCTTCTCTGTCCAACTCCCAGAGCTTAATCGAACTCATCCATCGAATCAGTGATGCCATCCAACCATCTCATCCTCTGTCATTCCCCTTCTCCTCCTGCCTTCAGTCTTTCCCAGCATCAGAGTCTTTTCCAGTGAGTCAGATCTTCGCATCAGGTGGCCGAAGTATTGGAGCTTCAGCTTCAGCATCAGTCTTTCCAATGAATATTCAGGACTGATTTCCTTTAGAATGGACTCGTTGGATCTCCTTGCAGCCCAAGAGACTCTCAAGAGTCTTCTCCAACATCACAGTTCAAAAGCATGAATTCTTCAGCACTCAGCTTTCTTTATGGTCCACCTCTCACATCCATACATGACTCCTAGAAAAAACATAACTTTGACTAGACGGACCTTTGTCGGTGGCTTCATTTGAACTAATTTTATCTGCAAAGACCTTGTTTCCAAAAAGAGTCACATTCACAGATATCAAAAATAGGATTTGAATCTCACTGTGGCACACAGTTCAGCCCATAATAAATGGCAAGTCATGTCATACTCAAGGGCCTCTGTATACTAAAATCAAGTATAATGCTTTTGCATTAGAGTATAGTTGCTTTACAATATTGTGTTGATTTCTGCTGTACAGTGAAGTGAATCAGCTATATGTATTACTCAGGTATTAAAAGGAATTGAATCGGGTCATTTGTAGAGACATGGATGGACCTAGAGACTGTCATACAGAATGAAATGTCAGAAAGAGAAAAACAAATATCATACATTGACATATATAGGCAGAACTAGGAAAAGGAGCAGGTGAACCTATTTGCAGGGCAATAATGGAGATGCAGACATAGAGAGCAGAAACGTGGATGTGGCAAGGGTGGGGGATAAAAAGAATTGGATATTTACATATGGTTTTAATATTATTCAGTAGGCAGCACAAGGGAATGGAGGAAAGGCATGGGAGACATAACAAGACAGGAGAATCCTAGAGACCTGGACAGAGGCCACTGCGGCAGCTCAGACAATGGAGGTGTGGCAGGAGCAGTGGCCCAGCTTGAAGAGGGGAGGAAAAGCCACAAAACCCTTCTGTTTGCCTGCTCTGTGAACAGGACATCCCACACAGCCAAGGTCCAGAGCTTGGACCTAACAGGCTGTTCCTGCCACATCAAATCTACAACTGGCTGACAGCAGGATATTTCCAACTGATGGGGGGAGGAATTTACTTGTAAGTAACTCCATGACCCTGAAAAACTCACAGGCAGGAGTCCTTCAGTGTTCAGATGACCCTGACTTGGGAAGAGGTGGGCATGTGTCTTCTCAAGACTCCCTTGGGATGGAGGAAAGCATGCGAGTGAAAGTGAAAGTCGCTCAGTCGTGTCCAACTCTTTGTGACCCTGTGGACTTGACAGTCCATGGAATTCTCCAGTCCAAAATACTGGAGTGGATAGCTGTTTCCTTCTCCAGGGGATCTTCCCAACCCAGGGATTGAACCCAAGTCTCCTGCATTGCAGGCAGATTTCTTTATCAGCAGAGCCACGAGGCATGAGAGAGAAGGCGCCAATTCCATTTAGGAATCCCTCTGTAGGGACCAGAAAGAGAGGGAACGATGGCAGACCCCAGGCTGCAGACGGCCCTGCCCTCACTACACCCAGCCACCCACTCAGGGGTAGAGCTCCTGTGGGGACTCAAGAGGCTGGTAGACGGGCCAATGGGCTAGAAGGCCATCCAGAATTTCAGAGGCAGGAGGACCAAATGATTGATGCCTTATTCACAAGATCTGCATTCTCTGATGCTGCGTTCTGCTCAGCATATGCTTTTCATCAATATGTGTGGATGGAAACCACCTATGAAAGACATTTTTAAAAAATATTCAGAAACTTCTGAAGAAGGGAAAGCTTCTAGAACTTGTCAGTGCTGGCTTTCACTTTAACATCACGCTGGGGTTCAGTTGGCAAGGATGAGGTGAGACCAACATCATTATTTGATATGAGAAATCTAATAGGTCCAAGGAGTGAAATTAAAGACTGGGGCACCCCCTCTTTCTCTGTGAATGGTTCTACCATTTCCATAGACTCAATCTGCTGCCCTTGACTTCTTATCACCAACCAAAGATGGTATTTTCTATTTGTCTCTCTTCATAAAGCTCATCACTTGAAAAAAAGAAAATTGTGTTAAATTTGACTCAGATAATAGAATTCTACAGGCTGCTGACTTGTGAGGAAAGTAAGACAGCTGTTTTCATGTGTTAAGAAGAACTTGAATCGACAGTTCACATAATCTTCTGTGAACATTTTCCCCCACTGTGNCTTCATAAAGCTCATCACTTGAAAAAAAGAAAATTGTGTTAAATTTGACTCAGATAATAGAATTCTACAGGCTGCTGACTTGTGAGGAAAGTAAGACAGCTGTTTTCATGTGTTAAGAAGAACTTGAATCGACAGTTCACATAATCTTCTGTGAACATTTTCCCCCACTGTGTGTAGATAACTATGTTTGGCTTGAGCTGCTGCATCTCTGAATTTGCACATATGTATTGATATGTGATGAGCCGCAGAGAACTAATCGTCCACAGCATAGTCTGACAGCTCATGTTCCAAATGAGCACTCTTTCCTGGGGTCAATCACCTTCAAAAAGAAAAATAAATCTTAACGTTCTCCTCTCAACCAACAGGGACATTTCCTGTGTGCTATTGACAAGACGTGGACAGACCTGGTCCAGGAGTCCTGAGGCTAAGCCCGCACAGGTGTCTGTGCTCGTGTTCAAGCAAGCACAGTCAGTGAGAGGAGTGGCTGTCCAGCAGCCCTGAGTGTGGAGCTGAGAACTGTCCCCCTCCGGGGGAAGGGGAAGCTGGCTTGGTTGCAGGCAGGCCAGTTAGAGGCCTTGCAACAGGCAGAAAGCGCTGACTGCATTCTCTGAATTTTCAAAATGCCCAACAGGAAGGGAAACCCAGAAAAATAAGCATCAGCTCAATCAAAAAGGGGAAGATCTCAGCTTACCAGAAGGAAGAAGGTCTGTGCTCCAAGATATGAGATGCTTAAATGGCATACCACATTTGGCAATCTCTGACAACACAGGGGCTTCCCAGGTGATGCTAGTGGTAAAGAGTCCACCTGCCAATACAGGAAACTTTAGAGATGCAGTTTCAATCCCTGGGTCAGGAAGATCCCCTGGAAAAGAGTATGGCAACCCACTCCAGTATTGTGGCCTAAAGAATCTCCACAGAGAGAGAAGCCTAGCAGGCTATACTGGTTAGTCCATAGCGTAGCAAAGAGTCATGTATGACTCAAGTGACTTAGCAGGCATGCACGCATGACCACCAACTATCTTGCTCTAAGGAGATTTTCTTCTACTTTTTTAAAAAGAAGGGGTAAGAATGGGCGGGAAGTGGGAAAGAGATTTAAGAAGGAGGGGATTTGTGTCCATCTGTGGTTAATTCATTTTAATGTATGACAGAATCAAATCAATATTGTAATCATCAATCAATTATAAATAAATAAGTAAATATTAAAAATAAATAATACTTAATAAATAAATATATAATATGTAAATCCTACAATGAAGCAAGTGTAATATCAAGAGTAAAGTAATAAATACATGAATAAAATACATAAGTAATAAACACTAGTTATACAAATTATAAACATTGCAAATAAAGCTGAGCTTCCCTGAGACCTTGCTCCTCCCCAGACCTGATTTCTGTTTCAAAATATGTGTATGCAATAGGTAATTTTCTCTGTCTTTTTCCAGATCTTTTTCTTACATGCACACACATGCACATACCCAGTACATATTCTTATAGGGAGTATTCTATTCACACATGATAGAGAATATCTTATGACACATGTTATTCTATATTTTTCATTTCAAAAATATTCATTTTGCTTATCTTTCCATGTCAGTATATACTGAGCCATCTTTTGCAAAGTATTCCATGATATGGATCTAAAGAGTTTATTTCCTTATTATAGATATTTAAGCTATTCTTAATTTTTTTGCAGACAATGGCGAAAGTATCAACTTACAGGCAGCAATGTATAGAGAACACATTTCCTCCCACACTTGCCAACACTTGGTATCATTATTGGGTCCTTGAAAAAGAAGGTGTAAGCCTGGTCTGTCCTGGGTGACTTTGTCATTCACTTACTGAAAGACAGAAAGTCAGAGAGAAGATCCCTCAAGGTCCACAGTAACTCCTGGATTCAATGACGATGAATAAAAGGATTCTGCGTGATGTTCTACAGGAAGATTATCTGGAACGGCATATTGTTTTAAAGGTTTTTGTGTGTGTGTGTGTGCACCCTAAATTAATATTACTTCATTGTATGCCACTTAGAGTTTCTAATATTTAGTTATTATAAAGGGTTACTTCAATGGACAATTGCATATGTGTCTGTGTGTAGATAGCTGGATAAATAGATCATTTTCTTAGAATAAGGCCTAATAGAAGACTAACTAGGTCAAAGATGATGAGCATTTTTGCAATCCAAGTTTGGATCCCAGGTCAGCCTTTCAGAGTCATCTGTGCCAGCAGCTGCTGATTTGGGGCCAGTTTCCTTTGGCGAGGAGTGGACCATCCTAATGGACAGTTTTAATTTATCATGGGTATCATACCAGTTGGCAGACTCAAGCCTCCATGAGCTTGGCAGCAATGGGTTCCATCCAAGGCTGATTGTTACCTCCACCTGCCCAGAGTTCATTATGGACCCTGGAGGAAGGCCCATCCATCCACAGTGAGCTCCTCATGGGCAAAGAGAACAATGGTGGCCATTGAGATGCTGGCGGGAGATGTCAACTTTGTGCAGACAGCTGCCTCTCCCCTTCAGCTCACCAGCCGCCTCTGGAGAGCTAAGTGAACTGCTCCCCCCTCAAATGTCCTTCCTCTCTGTATGAGGGAGAAGGATAACGAATGTCTACTACATGAAGCAATTAATCTTTAGAAAAAATAAGAACTAACGTGGGAAGAGCATCTGTAGAAGACGCTGTATTCTATTTTCGGCAAAACGTGAGCATCTATAGATAAATTGCTCTGTCTACAGCACATTCAGATTTTACCACCTGTGAGTTTAATTGAGTCAGTACCTAAGTACCGATTTAAGTAATACGCTCACTTATAAAGTTGGTGCCTGTAATGTATCCTTACAACAAAGAGGAGTCGGTTTTCTTTGGATTTTCAAAGTTAAAAACATGGTTGTCTTACCTTAGGTTAGCTTAAAGTTTAAATGAGGGCAGTGATCCAGGGTCATCGGTCACTTTGTGCAAACATCTGCTTTCCTCTGGGTCACAAAGACACATAGCCTCCCTGTTTTCAATTACTGCATCATTCTCAGGGCTTCAGGGAGTCCCTGCCCAGCCACTGTGGGTTCCCCAGGCTGCCCTCACACAGCAGCTCTGAAATGGCAGCCAGTGCAGAATCCAGGTTTATTGGCAACACGTGAACAAGGGAAAGGATGCGTTTGGGGGTGAAGCAGTTGACCTGTCTGTATAAAGAATGTGTGGGTGTTTGATAATTATGTTCAACCCTGGATCACTCACGGGAGGCATCTACACTGTGCAGCAGCACGGCTTTGCCTCAGCAAGTCAGTCTCTCTGTGGTTTGAACTGCAAGCTGATGGATTCTGGATGTGCATTCTTGCAAGGAGAGATGGCCAGAGTATCCTCCATATCCATTTTCAGAGCCCAGCATTTGACTGAGCCCACACTGTGGCAGGGAAAGGGCCTTAACATAATAGATACTTCTCATGGCATTCAGATTCGTCCTAGGGATAAAACCTGGGAAGAGATGTCTCCACTGATCCCACGGCCAATATCGTTCCCTGTAGTGAGTATGTATGTAGGTATGTATTGTTCCTTTGTGTGTATAGCTGTGTATTTCCCTGCCAGATGCCCGAAGTACTTAAAGGTGGGAGGATTATGAATAGTTCTATTGAAAGGCTCTTTATATTTTTCTGTATTTCCCATTTTTACAATAAACATGGTTTGGTGGTTTAGTTGCTAAGTTGTGTCCGACTCTTGCGACCCCATGTGCTGTAGCCTGCTAGGCTCTCCTGTCCATGGGATTTTCCAGGCAAGAATACTGGAGTGGGTTGCCATTTTCTTCTTCAGGGGATCTTCCCGACCCAGGAATTGAACCCAAGTCTCCTGCATTGCAGGCAGACTCTTTATCAACTGAGCTATAAGGGAAGCCCAAACATATTATATTAGAAAATAAATATGTATTTAAAATTCTTAGGTTTACAGTTGAAATTTGTCTTTATCATTCAAAATCTCCTAAAGACATTTACTGGATCCCTAACTGTATTATTTTAAGAAGTGCTAACCCAGTTGTCTCAAACCACCCTAAGTCTTTCTAGATACTTCTAGACCTATGGACTTTGAAATTCTAGTCTATTAATCCCTTGATACTGTCTTTGAAATATTTAGCAGTTTCAAATATTCCTCTACCTGAAGGAGATGGGTGGGGGCTAAAAGGAAATTTTTTTTTTTTTTAATGAAGAGTAGATATTTATTTCCCTGGCTGCCCAGGGATTAAGACTTTCTTCCAGTGCAAGGCATGCAGGTTCAATCCCTGGTTGGGGAATTAAGATCCCACATGCCTTGGGGCCAAAAAATCAAAACATGAAATGGAAGCAGTATTGTAAGAAATTCAATAAAGATTAAAAATGGTCCAAATACAAAGAGAGAGAGAGAGAAGATGTTTAACATCTCATATTTTCTCACTTATAGATCTTTAAATAAGCTTTCTGGTTGTTGGAATCTAAAAAGATGCCAGAGGTACTGAGAAGCCTGAGTTTTATTTATCTACTAGGTGCAACCAGGATCCTCCAATGGTTTTATTCCATTCCACCCTCATGCGGACCTTCCAGAAGTAAAGGAGTTAGGCATCGGGCGAATGCAGAGAAAACTCTCCTCTGGTTTGGCTTGATTTTCTGGAAACCCCTCCACTCAAGCCCTGTATCCCAGAGCCACGACTGATGATCTCATGTCCGACAAGCACTTTACCCCGGGGTTAACGCAGCATTTGTAGCAACTCAGGACATTTCCCGTGAGCTGGAGGCCTTCGTGTAAAGCACCTTGTCATTTTTATTGCCTTTCTTTGAAAAAATATTTGCCCAACAATTTTTTTATTAATAGATATATTTTTCTTGTAGCAAGAAGGGATTATTTGCAGACACTAAAGTATTTATTTTTCCCATAACCTTTCAAAGTATTGGCCTCGGGTTTGGAATTCACTTTCCCTATCAGGAGACTAGGATAGAAAGAATTCCTCAAATGTGACCCGTGAAGATAAGCAGGCCAGTTGAGGAGCCTGCTTTCAGCAACGCCAGTCATGCGAACATCTTTGTCTTGCCAGAGCAGAAAGGGCATGTTCTGACCTTCTCCTTACCATGTTCCCTTCTGAAGGAGCCCAGGGACTCAGCTGTGAAAAAGAATGAAATAATGCCTTTTGCAGCAACATGGACGGACCTAGAGATTATCTCACTAACTGAAGTAAGGCAGACAGAGAAAGACAAGTATCATATGATGTCACTTATATGTGAAATTTAAAAAATAATGATGCAAAAAACTTACAAAACAGAAATAGACTCACAAACAGAGACAAGAAACTTGTAGCTACCAAAGTGGAAAGGGGGTCAGGGATAAGCTAGGATTTGGGGGTTAACATGTGTGCGTGTGTGCTAAGTCACTTCAGTCGTGTCCGACTTCTTGCAACCCACTGGACTGCAGCCCTCCAGGCTCCTATGTCCTTGGGGATTCTCCAGGCAAGAATACTGGAGCGAGTTGCTGTGTCCTGCTCCAGGGGATCTTCCTGACCCAGGGACTGAACCTGCGTCTCCTGAATTGGAAGGCAGGTGCCTGACCACCAGCACCACCTGGAAACCACTGGAGAGTTAACAGATATACACTGCTGTATATAAAGTAGATAAACAAGGACCTACTGTATAGCACAGGGAACTGTGCTTAATATTTTATAATAACCTATAAGGGAAAAGATTCTGAAAAAGAATAAATTTATGTGTGTATGTATAAATGAAGAATTTTATACATGCACACACACATATATATAACTGAATCACTTCTGTACACCTGAAACTAACGTAACATTGTAAATCAGCTATACTTCAATTTTATAAAATCTTAAAAAAAAAAAAAAAAAGAATGAAGGAGCCCTGGGCACTCACATACCCTGAGAGTCAAAAAGGATCCAAAAAGACTGTAGCTGAAAAATCTCCTAAGTTGATGAAAAAAGATAAGGCAAATCAAAAGGAATCAAAGCACCAAGTATTTTACTGTTAAATTAGACTTTTAAATACGCCATTGATATCAGAGGGGTTTGAGTGCAATTGTCTCCTTAAATTTGGCAGGGAAATCATTAATCACTCAATGTTAAAATTATACAGATTGTTGAATAAATGAGCGGCAATAGGCCCACATGGTGGTGAACCAAAAGGGAAAAAAAGAAAGAAAGAGGGAGACGAGAGAAAGGAGAAGGAAGAAATAAAAAATTTCCTCTTTGCAGGCAACTGAAAAAGCAAGCCCAACCTTCATGGTCATTTCAAGCCCCTCTTTGGACTCTTGCCTTCCTAAATGGGCAAGTTGTTTTAAAAGTTTGAAAGAGCTTCCCAGGTCCAAAGATAGAGCTTACTCTAGTTTCAGGCAGCTTTTAATAGATGTGAACTCAACGCAGATACGAGTGTTGCATAACTTTGGGGCTTATGGCGTCCACTTGCTTGTCATCTGGTGAGCTGCCAGGGCTCCTGTCATCACTGGGCACCAACATGTACGGTCCAGATGCTGAACAGCGTTCAGGGGACACAACGCTTCTGCGGTAATGGGGCTTCATGAGTGTGACTTTACAACTTTCAGTCCATGTGGCTCCCAGATGACACGGGTTCCCCCCTGCCTCCTAACACAGTTGTACCAAACCAGGTTTAGGGACCCTGAGTTCTACTTTTGCTGTTTGCCTAACAGCATGGTGAGGGAAAGCCTGCAACCTAACATATGCAGATGGCAGATTGAGGAAGCCAGAGAGGTAAAAATCTACCAGATTTCTAGAACAAGCTGTTTTAGCATGTCTTCTATTAACTGGACATCTTATCCAGTGAAAACTGTCAGTTGTATAAACTTGAGTAGAACAGCCATCCTGGACCTGCTTTGGCTTGTGACTGTATTATTCAAATGTTCACAGGTCACTCAGTCAATTATCCATCAGAGTTTTTAACTGAGCATCTATGCACTCAGGTCATAAGACTGTATAAATACTACAGAGATCATGGGAATGGAGATGAGATCTGCCATCAAAGACCATGTCCGTACCAAGCTTGCTATCTGTTTCATAGCAGGAATTCCCAAATCACCTACCCTTCCAGTCAAAGACATTTATTATTTTCTTGAGCAACTTGAGACTCTGAGTCATCTCAGTCAGTAAGAATATTAAGCCATCGCCAACCTTCTTTATCCACCCTCCACCCATCGGATGTGTTTCCCACACCCCAGGTCATGGTTCCCAGCCCACCTGGCCTCACTGGTGATGGTCTTCTCCTATCTCTCCAGATCTCAGGATCTGCCAGTCACCCTGCACAGGTGAATGGATTCATCTTGCAAAAATTCCAGTTCCATTATATCACCTTCCTGAAGAACCCACCGAATCTCCCCACCAAGATCCAATCTGGATTCTTCCCTGGGCACTTGGATGGAATCCCATTATGGCACCAATGCAAAATTAGGAGATGTGCTAAGCTGCTCAGACACATCTGACACTTTGCAACCCTATGGACTGTAGCGCAGCAGGCTCCTCTGTCCATGGGATTCTCTAGGCAAGAATACTGGAATGGGCTGCCATTTCCTCCTTCAAGGAATCTTCTTGATCCAGGGGTTGAACCTGAGTCTCCTGCATTGGCAGGCAGATTTTTTTACCTCTGAGCCACTAGGGAAGCCCAGTAAGAGACGTGGCAAAACTAAAATAATCTAGCCAGTGGAGTTCCCCACCCAGTCTAAATATGTTAAGTGAGAACCACATTTGAATTGGCCTTACGTGTGGTATTTTGGCTGCATTAATTTTTGTGAGTGGCACCCACCTTTATGCATATAAATTGGGTAATTATACTGGTAAATTGGAACTTTTGCATTTAGAATCAGCACCTGTAAAGAACAGGGGGCGAGAGAAAGAAGGCCAATCGAAACTTTGGCCCTTAATATTTGAAAGGAGCACTTTGTAGACAGCTTAAAAACTGAAAGATTTTGAAGAGACCTCACATATAAAGAGAGGAAACAAAACAAGAGTATCTAACCATTTTGTTTGTACATTATTTTCTATTTAAAGATAATAAGGTGGTACAGAAAAGTTGAAACACGAAAATTATATATTTGGTCATCTCATTGCAACTTCCTGCAGAGTAACCGTTGTCATAAAATTACCATACTTGTGTTGGACATAATTTGTTACAACTTGATGGCCTGAAAGTTCACATCTACCCTGATACCATGAATCCTGGCCTCTCTGCCTTTCCAGAAAAAGCAGGGATGCTAAATGGAGTTTGTTGAGGATTAACTTTGTCAATCAGCCATCATTGATAATATTCTGTCAGTGCTGATCTGGAGTAAATCTAGATCAAATCAAAGCCTCATTTCTGCCAAGAGGAAATTGACCATTTGGAAAGTGAAATTAACATTGTAGGTAAGCCTGCAATGTATCCGGCCATTTACCTGTGTTATGTCAACTCATCTCAGTGACACTGTGAATTAAGTAGTATTGTCCTTGTCTTGAGAAGACAATAGCACCCCACTCCAGTATTCTTGCCTGGAAAATCCCATGGGCGGAGGAGCCTGGTAGGCTGCAGTCCATGGAGTCGGTAAGAGTCGGACACGACTGAGTGACTTCCCTTTCACTTCTCACTTTCCTGCACTGGAGAAGAAAATGGCAACCCACTCCAGTGTTCTTGCCTGGAGAATCCCAGGGACAGGGGAGCCTGGTGGGCTGCCATCTATGGAGTTGCACAGAGTCAGACATGACTGAAGCGACTTAGCAGCAGCAGTCCCTGTCTTATAAATTTAGGAAACTACGAAAAGTTCAGTAACCTACCCACAGTCCCTCGGCTGGTGAGTTGCAGAACTAGGAGTCAGCACCCTCCGGTTTAGGTGTGGGTCGGCTCTTAACCAGAGATGGAGAAGCTGGCAGAAGACCTAGTATCTTTTCAAGCTACCCCCCTAGCGAGATGCCTCGGGAGTCTGAGGGGCAAGACAGTTCAGTCACTGTGGCCACTAGAATCTTCTTCAGTAATGTTAACATACAAAGCAAGAGGGAAAGCTTTCAAAACTCTGTGACTATGTGTTTCTCTGACATCTTAAAGTCCTCTTCCAACAATAAACATTAAAAATTTTAAATCACTAGTCATGAAGCATCAGGACCTTTGGATTTGGCCTCTGTATCATTTTATCTCTAATATTATTTTCAAAGCCAACATAATATTCAGGCTACTCATAGCAGGACCTGAGAGACAGAGGAAACGACTTTCTTGGACAACGTTCCCTACTGGTCTGGTCTCCGAGCTCCTTCCCAGGACTCTGTTTTTCGCATTAGTGCATCACCAATGTTTGCAAAAAATTTAAACTGGATCTGGGAATTTAACAAGCTCAACCACTAACATCTTTTGCAAGCCTGCGCTTGTGCTTCTATGCATACACACACACACATACATGGACACACCCACACGCATATGGACACAGAGAAACACACACACACACACGTGATCAGGCAGTTCATGGCAACTAGATTGAGTTTATCAGGTTATTCTCAGCCAAGTGCAGAGTCCAAAGAAGGTGGGCAAGAAAGGAAATCTGTTCAGATGGAAAATGCGATCCGAGCAGATGCAGAGCCTGGGCACTGGCTGGGTGGCCATCAGCTGGGGCACCAAGCAGCACAGAAGGAGAGCCGAAGATGGTGATCCAGGGCCCTGAGAGGCCAGAGCAAGCCCTCTACTTTCCAGACACTCCCAGAACTGCCTCCAAGGATGCTCAGGTCCCAGCACTCCGACTTGACTGTGTTGACTTTTGGGAGCTGGGCTGTTATAATCCACTCTACATAAAGCTGTTTCGTAGCCAAGAAAGAATGAACTGTGGTTCCCACAACGCCTGCATGAGGCCTGAGGTGGGAGGACGCAGATGCTCTCACAGTCGCTGTGGTCCACTTGCTCTAGAAAGTTTACGTAGACGCTCTTGCAGCACTCAGAAGCCATCTTTATATACGAGTGGGGCCAAGTGTGTTTATGCAAATATCCACGTTCTGGTTTAGCCGGGGTTTATCTGTGAAATCCTCATTCACGATAGTGAAGAGCAAAGTTTGGCCTGGATGGGGGAACTGTGATTATTTGTTGAAACAGTTTATGCTACGTATTAAACGAGCAGCTGTTTTTAGGCTCTGAAGTTCTCTTTTATTTCCACAGCAGCACTTACATTCTTTACAACACATACTCCCAAGGAAAATAAAAAGAGCCATAGCCCAAAAAGGTGCTCAGAGTTCCAGAAAGCTACAGGAAGAGATGCCATAAATAGGAAAGGTAAGTGAGACACTAATTTACTTAAAATGATGGCAGTGATAGCAGCCGTCTAGAAACTCTACATTAGTGCACTTGTTAACCCATGAACTCTCCCAACAACAACCACAGGAGGTGGGTACTCATATTACCCCTGTTTTATGGATGGAGACACCCAGGTACAGGAAGACTAAGTTGTCCAGGGTCATCGAGATATAAACCCAGGCAGCTGCGTCCTCACCTTCTTGAGATGTGAGTGGTACACTTGGACCAAGTCATCCTGGAGGTCTTATAGCCCAGCCTTTCTGCAGAAGGGCATCTATCCCAGTGGGGGCAGGGACAGAGGTGTAAAATCAGAAGTTAATGCGAATGATCCACCTCTGTGCTGTATCATATGCCAAGTCAAAGTGTGGAAAACTGGAAGTTTTCACTTTCTTGGAAAACTCCAAGTTTTCACTTTTCTTCCACTCTTGGCATTTCAAGGTGATAGAATCTGTGTCATAAACAGACTAAAACAACAACAGCAACAAAAGGGACCAAAAACACACAAAAACTTAGGAACAGCTTCAAGGTTTCTCTCTGGGACCTAAATACATGCAGGATTTCTGTTATCTCTGGCATATTTTTGCAATAATCAACAAGAGATTTTCTCCCCAGGGAGAAAATGAAGACTGGAAATATCAGCTGTATTAGACGATGTTGTTTTCTTTNATTTCTTGGCTGGAATTTTTTTATACTACTGGTGTGGTCCGATCAACTGGAGAAAAAACTTGGTTTACATATATATATATATATACACACACACATAGTAAGAGAGAGGGGAGAAAACATTTTTATAATTTAATTCATGAGTTTGGGGCTTTTCATGCACAAGATTATGCTTTTAGCCATCATATTCTTCGAGTAGTTAAAAATGACAGTTTCTCAATGTAAATATTTGCAAAATTCCAGTTTAGTTCAGGGCACTTGAAAAATAGTGTATTTACAATCCTCCAATAAAAACCTCTAAAATTACTATCAGCAGTGGGACTCTGTTTATTTGTAGTTTATTTGTAATTGGGATGACCACAAAAATTGAGGTGAGATATTAATCACAGGGAAAATTCACTTATAATGTATTCAAACATTCAAGAGATGAAACTGGCTAGTTGTAGGCCTAAACATGTTCTTTATCATGGGCAGCTTCAAAAGATACTCATGATCTGCACTTGGAACCCCTGCCTTTTACTGCCCTGGCTTAATTTTCCTCTGTCTGAAGCCAAATGGAAAGGGGAGATGAAGGAAGTTAAGAACATGAATCCACTTTAGAGGTCCTGAGAGCAATGGATGAAATTGTTCAGCAAAAAGCAAAGTCTTTGGGGGCACATCAGAGGTGCAACTTAGATATATAATATGACCAAGAACTGGGGCCTCTGTTTTACATTCCCATCTAAACCCCCATGTAGATACCCAGCTTCCTGTTTCCTCCAGGTTTGGACCACCTGGTTCCCATGCGACAGCTTAGATGTCTCACCATTCCACCCAACACGAGGTCTCCTCCCTCCTCACATTCAAAGTTTGATGAATCTTTCTCATTATTCTGGACATTAACCATTGATTTATTTTGACCAAACTTCAGCTCTGATTTAAGTGTCTCCCTTTATGTTTTTCTCACCAATTAATGCTTGGCCTTTTCAAAACCCTGTATAAAAACACGTATCACCTCCAATACTTGAACTTTCTTAGTTCACTCCCCTGGGACAAACTTCACAGTTCTTTTGTTGCCTTTTTTGCTCCGCTTCAGCTATAATTACTTCCTTGTTGTTTTCCTTCTCTGTTACCTATTTTCCATTAATTTTTTTTTTTACTGGAGTATAGTTGATTTCCAGTGTTGAGTAAGTTTCAGATGCACAGCAGAGCAAATCAGTCATACATATGGTGGCTCAGATAGTAAAGAATCTGCCTGAAATGCAGGAGACCTGAGTTTAACCCATGGGTCTGGAAAACCCCTGGAGAAGGGAATGGCTACCCACTCCAGTATTCTTGCCTGAAAAATTCCATGGACAGAGGAGCCTTGAGGGCCACAGCTACAGTCCATGGGGTTGCAAAGTGTTGGACATGACTGAGAAGCTAACACTTTCACTTTCACATACATATATCCATTCTTTTTCAGATTCTTTCCCATATAGGTGAATACGGAGTACTGAATAGGGTTCCCTGTGCTATAAGTGGGTTTTTATTAGTTATCTATTCTGTACATATTGTATAGAGCTTCTCCATCTTTGGCTGCAAAGAATATAATCAATCTGATCTTGTTATTGACCATCTGGTCATGTCCATGTGTAGAGTCTTCTCTTGTGTTGTTGGAAGAGGGTGTTTGCTATGATCAGTGTATTCCCTTGGCAAAACTCTATTAGCCTTTGCCCTGCTTCATTCTGTACTCCAAGGTCAAATTTTCCTGTTACTCCAGGTATTTCTTGACTTCCTACTTTTGCATTCCAGTCCCCTATAGTGAAAATGANCTTGTGTTGTTGGAAGAGGGTGTTTGCTATGATCAGTGTATTCCCTTGGCAAAACTCTATTAGCCTTTGCCCTGCTTCATTCTGTACTCCAAGGCCAAATTTTCCTGTTACTCCAGGTATTTCTTGACTTCCTACTTTTGCATTCCAGTCCCCTATAGTGAAAATGACATCTTTGGGGGGTGTTAGTTCTAGAAAGTCTTGTAAGTCTTCATAGAACTGTTCAATTTCAGCTTCTTCAGCATTACTGATCAGGGTATAGACTTGGATTACTGTGATATTGAATGGTTTGCCTTGGAAATGAACAGAGATCATTCTGTCACTTTTGAGATTGCATCCAAGTACTGCTTTTTGGACTCTTTTGTTGACTGTGATGGCTACTCCATTTCTTCTAAGGGACTCTTGCCCACAGAAGTAGATATAATGGTCATCTGAGTTAAATTCACCCATTCCATACATTTTAGTTTGCTGATTCCTAAAATGCCAAAACTTTTGATTGTGTGGATCACCACAAGCTGTGGAAAATTCTTCAAGAGATGGGAATACCTGACCACCTGACCTTCCTCTTGAGAAATCTGTATGCAGGTCAGGAAGCAACAGTTAGAACTGGACATGGAACAACACACTGGTTCTAAATCAGGAAAGGAATACATCAAGGCTGTAGATTGTCACCCTGCTTATATAACTTATATGCAGAGACCTTCATGAGAAATGCTGGGCTAGATGAAGCACAAGCTGAAATTGAGATTGCTGGGAGAAATATCAATAAGCTCAGATATGCAAATGACACCACCCTTATGGCAGAAAGTGAAGAAGAACTAAAAAGCCTCTTGATGAAAGTGAAAGAGGAGAGTGGAAAAAATTGGCTTAAAACTCACCATTCAGAAAACTAAGATCATGGCATCTGGTCCCATCACTTCATGGGAAATAGATGGGGAAACAGTGAAAATAGTGACAAACTTTATTTTGGGGGGCTCCAAAATCACTGCAGACGGTGACTGCAGCCATAAAATTAAAAGACACTTGCTACTTGGAAGAAAAATTATGACCAAGCTAGACAGCATATTGAAAACCAGAGACATTACTTTGCAACAAAGGTCCGTCTAGTCAAAGCGATTGTTTTTCCAATAGTCGTGTATGGATGTGAGAGTTTGAGTATAAAGAAAGCTGAGCACCAAAAAACTGACGCTTTTGAACTGTGGTGTTGGAGAAGACTCTTGAAGAGTCCCTCGGACAGCAAGGAGATCCAACCAGTCCATCCTGAAGGAAATCAATCCTGAATATTCATTGGAAGGACTGTATGTTGAAGCTGAAACTCCAATACTTTGGCTACCTGATGTGAAGAACTGATTCATTGGAAAAGACCTTAATGCTGGGCAAGATTGAAGGCAGGAGGAGTAGGGGACAACAGAGGTTGAGATGGTTGGATGGCATCACCGACTCAATGGACATGGGTTTGAGTAAACTCCAGGAGTTGATGATGGACAAGGAGGCCTGGAGTGCTGCAGTCCATGGGGTCATAGAGTTGGAAACAACTAAGCGACTGAACTGAACTTGACTGTATATATATAGTAGTGCATATTTTCCATGTTTTTTCTCATCTGCTGGGATCTTTAACTCTAGAACTACACTGAAAACCATGATGCACTTTGATACAGGTTGTGTGAAGAGCATTGCTTCAAAGAAAATTGCCCAACTGTGTGGCAAAAACTTCAATGTCCAGACTTGCTCTTCCCAAAGGATTGTTTGGAAAAGTATCTGCTTTCTACCATTTTACCTGATTTGATTAGTTTATTCTCAGTCCCAAACCACAAAGTTGGTTAGACATACACTTAAGGGAAAATTTTAAGTTATTAGAATGAAACAAAAAAGCCCACAATTTTTTTTAAACAGAGTAGTGAAAGATATAAGTAAGAACATAATAAGCCATTAACTAAAGACCATTGAAAAGGGATCTTTCTAATTTGGCAAATTGTTTAGTATTTATTCCTGTTAACATAACTTTTTAGGTCCCTACTTGAAACCGTATTCCATGGGACAGAAAGATGGAGAAGAACTTTTTCTTTCCCCTCTCAAGCTGAGAGCAGCAAGAATGCATTTTGTTAGTTGAACTTATTGTAAATCATTGCCAAAGGGAGAAAACTTTTTGGAAGTTTGTCACGGTAAATCAATGTATTTGTCATGGGTTAAAGAATGGCAGAAGATACATGAAAACCTGATGCTGATCGCTTGGTTACAAATGACTTGCAGATGTTAAAATGTGTTTCCCAATAAAAAGGGGAAAAAAAGACAAAATGTCAGGCTGCCCGGCAAGAAGGGGCCAGACACCTGCCTAAAAAAAAATTGAGAATCAAAATAAGTGACAACCACTGAGATAGTCTAGAAACTTCCTTCCTAAAAGCTAAGAATAGCCCCTTCCATATTCTTTTTTTCATGTGAACCACAGATTTCTAGACTAAATACATACCAAGTGCATCATGATCATTTCTTTCTCAGCATAGATGAGGCTTACTTACTTTTGCAACTTTGATGACATTGTGATTTAGCAAGGGTCTGATCCTAATCCCCTCATCACTCTATCTAGTGATAGTAGAACACTCCTGCAGATATTCTGGCAAAGGCCAGCACTGGGCTCTAAGGGACTACTGCCTACCTGCTTGCTCTTCATGTTCATCATAGAAGTTCAAGGAAATGTTTACAATGTGACAAACACCATTACAATAAACCCTCTTATTCTCTTACCAGTATGAGGTAGAGATCAACTCTTAAGTTGGATCATTTCTCAAAAATAGGTCAATCAAATTCCTGGAAGGCATTCTAGCCTGAGACGAAGGAGCTACAGATCACCCACCACAAAAAGCAAGTGTATTTCTCAGGTCAAGAGGCAAATACCCAATTACCTTCTAGAATAATCAGACCTCACTGAGACCCAGCTTTCACATTTATAGGCAAGTCTGATGAGTGGATTAAAGGATTTGCAGGCTCAAGAACCACATACAGAAAATGGATTATGATAGTCCTCAAGGATTAATCAAACATTCTGGACTTCTTATTTTACTGTAAATGTTATAAAGATATCATTGTGATATGGTTGAAGATACACTGCAGTTAGACTCTGTGGACATAAAATTTTGACTCAAAGACCAAACAAAGAATCCTTTTCAAAGTCCTTTAAAAGTAAATTTAGGAAAACATCAAATCAGTAAGCTCTCCAGATAAGAAGACAATACACATGACTTATAAAAGAAATCGCTTTCTCTCCGTAAATAGTAGGAAATGTTATTTCTTTATTCACACACAAGGGCGCTTCCCCAATGGCTCATTGGGTAAATAATCCAACTGCCAGTGCAGGAGATGCAATGAATGCAGGTTCGATCCCTGAGTCAGGAAAATCCCCTGGAGGAGGAAGTGGCAACCCACTCCAATATTCTTGCCTGAAACCTTCCACAGACAGAGGAGCCTGGTTGGCTACAGTCCATGGGGTTGCAAAGAGACAGGCACAACTGAGTGACTAAGCAAACAAGCATCTTATCTGTGCTTTGGGAGGATTTTAATTTCCAGTAGAAATCGGTATGGGGACTTTCAGAGTTTCAGTTAACGTTTATTCTTTAAATATTTGTTTTGGTCAAATGTGATCTAACTGTATCTAAACCTATTTAAAAGGTATAATTAAAAATAGGGTGTTGAGGCCAAACATTTTTAGAGTCTATTGCTTTGGCAGTTTAATTTTATGCAAAAAAAAAAGACAAAAAAAAAAAAAAACCAATGAAGCCCACTTAAATGAACACCTGCTCAAAGAATAGCCTTGTGGAAAAGACCATTTCTGAAATCAAACAAATGTAAATTTTAAGAAGCCACACTATAAAATGATACATCGTTACTCTTGGTAAGCCTCTGGTGAAACAATGAACATGTATACAATAAAATGATGAAACAGAATATAGACAACCACATAGTCATTCTTCACTTCCAGTCTCAATTAATCACAATCATTCTTGGTAAAACAATTCTCAGGTGAAAATATAAACAGATATAAAAGCTATTAAAATGAAGATATTCATAAATGTATTCATAGTCTCTCACGGCACGCAATGCGTGATAAAGGTACACATGGAAATATCGAACCAGCAGCTGAAAAATGTCCAGAGATCTGCCTTATTAATCTTCATTTCCAACATTTAATTAAAGGATAAGCTATCTATTTTTGGTATATCATTCCTATGGAATTTTGTAAATGTCATTTACTTTTATAAATTCAAAATCTCAGAAAAGATATGGCTTATCTTAGATATTACCTAATATATTCCCTCCAATTCCATCCTCTAATAGCTATTCAGAAAATTTGTACTCTAAGATTATCCTATTTTACATTATTTTTACATAAGATAAGGCTATAAATTACATTTAGGGTCCTGAGATAAAATTTCAGCTTCTCCTTAAGCATAATGATCAGATTGTACTTCAAACATTTCTCCAAACAGAGTCAAAATTCTCTGGACAGAGTCCATGCAAGAAAAGTAATATTTATTTCATTACGGAATTTTTTTTTTCTCTGAGGTAGAACGTGTAAGCAAGATCACTGTTTGTAGTACTTGACTCATCCTGTATTTAATCGGTCATAGAAGATTCCTGAGTTCCCATTTGAGACGGCAGCCACCTCACATGAAAACTAGAAGCTTTCTGACCAGCATTTTGGGAGTCCTATCTAGTGGGATTTCTATAGAGTAACACTGTCGGGAAACGCGCTCTCAGAACATGTTTACAGTCTTAAAGAGCTGGCATGACTCCTGAAGTGGTTTACAGAGTTCGTATCCCAAACCTACAGAAGAGGAAGTCTTGATAAGATATTGATATTAAGGGAATAGGAGCAAAACAGGCTTTTCCTGTGATTAGCACAATGGAAACATATGACCGTTCTATTTTTATTTATCCTATGTTATTAGCAGAGCTTTTGTACACTCTAATTCCCCTAGAAAAACTAGGAGATTGTTAAGAATTTATATTATGTTTTGTAAATGCTGAAATGGAAGTGAAGTTCATTCGGGTCTAGGGGAATCCAATCATGTTTCAGAGATTCCCATGAAGAGAACTGCAGCCCCTGAGATGTGCACAAACCCCGGTGGCCATATTTTCACAGGAACCCACCAAGCAGAAGGAAGGGCAGCTTGAGAGCCAGAGGCAATGGCTTCTCATGTAATCTGTGCAATTACTTGCTGCCTCGAAGGATGCAAATTTGCCTAGAGAAGGGGCTGGCTCCTGCAAAGTGGAGGAAAATAATAGAGGAAACCCATAAACATCAAAGAGCAATGTCTTTCTTAGCTCCCCATTCCTACTCCTGGTTCCATGATGCATCTTCTTCCTAGTTACTAAAGACCAATCCTGGCCAAGGTGTCAACCAAGTTTCAAGCACTGATCTCTCTTCAACTTTGGCCTTTATGGTCCAAACTGTCATCATAATTCAAGGCAATGAATTAATAACATCAGTGTCAATATGTCTGGAGTTTCTACCGTGGGTCAGGGGCTTCACACATGCTGTTGCTTAAACTTCACAATAACCCTACTGAAGAGGAATTATTCTCAGATGTTCCAAATGAAGCCTTGGAGAGATAAGGAATTTGTCCAATGGCAACCTCTCATCAGTGGCAAATCCAGGGATTTGGAATCAGGTAGGTTGAAAGCCAAATCCAGTGCTCATGCCACTTCACCATACTGCTTAGGAGTTAACTTTCAGAATATGTGACAAAAGATAGGGAAGAGATTGTTTTATAAAGGCGTCCTTCTAGTCCACCTTTATTCCCATCACCTGTCCACCTGGCTAACTTCAAGACCATATTTCTTCTAAGTGTTACTCAGTCTTCTTTATATATATATATTGCTTTACCAAATCCAAGTACAGTCTCTTAACCCATGACTCTTAACTGCATGACTTAAATAGTATCCCAGATAAAAACTTTATAAATCATCACTAGATTAGAGTGAGAGTTTAGGTTAATTGAGTGGCCCCAAACAGGGGATTTATTTCATATTGGGGACAATTTGGTAATGCAGGGAACTGCTGCATCAAGACAGCCTCTGAATCCTCTGGCCTGCACTGGTTAAGATCAGGGAAGCCTGTTAAGCCTCCTCCCAGCCCTGTCCCACACTGTGTAGTGTAACTGCCCAAGGGAGATGAACTTTATCTCATCTTCCAGTTTCTTGCATTCAGTGCACTGCATGAACCTCTTTTCCCCTGTCTGTTCTGTTCTTCCCCACCACAGCCTTCATCTTGTGTCTCAAACTTCCTGGGTCTGTAATACTCTTATGTGTTCTCTGATTCATTAATAAATATTTATTTTCTGTGTGTTCAGCATCATGAACACGGACAATGAGGAAGACCCTTCCCAAGGGTTCTTATCTCTTACTTCTGATTGCCTTGGTTGGTACTGATCAGACATAGAGCATGTTACCCAGAACTAGCTCAGTAGGTCTCTGCTAGTCATAGTGCAACAAAGGAGAACAAACCCACCTCCATATTGGATGTATTCCTTTAGCTCCAACTCTGTGCTCTGTTGCCTGAGCTTAGCCATGCTGGCTCTGCACCTTTCCTAAAAGAATGTTGCCTACAACGAGGAAAGCCCATCCTTGAGGTTCTGGCCTTTAAAGGTACAACACTTTTCCATTCATATAGAGGTTTAAAAGTTGCAGAACAGAGAATAACTATCGCCGTCTTGGAGGTTTACAGAAACATGTGGCCAGATCTGTCTGGTCAGGTGCAAGAACAAAGGATTCTAGCACTGAGAAGTCTGCAAGAACCGCCACAGCCCCTCCCCTTTGACTAGAAAAGAAGCCCGAATTCTAGCTCAGATAAAATAGTAATTTGTGGCAATAGTGCACCATTTTCTCTGTCTCCTAGCTTTTCAAATAAAGTCACTATTCCTTGCCCAAACTCCTTATCGCTCAGTTTATCAGTCTGTTGTATGGCAAGCACTGTGGGCTTGGACTAAGTAACAGTAAGCAAGCATGGATGAAGTTGATAGAGTTAGTGCTCATTTCCAGAGCTGCAAAGAGTGCTACAGAAAGTACTACTTCCTCTGTTGCCAGAAGGGCTGGTGTCTCTTGAAGAGTGTGGATTCTTCTAAGCATCTGGGTTTGGATGATTAAAGAACATTCCTAATCTTGATAAATTGTCCCTCAGTCTTTGTTATTTTATACGCAGGTTTGATAACATCTTTTTATCTGGCAGCAGAGGGGCTTCTGAACCAGAATGGGTGGATGATTTTCTCTGGAAAATGGAGAAAGGTGATCTGGTTGGTTTCCTTTGATGTTTTTGAACAAGACAGATGATTATCCTGGGTCTAGTGACTCGCATGTGTGGGAGACCCTCCTTTGTAGTAGGGAGTTTCTTTCTTCCCAGGCCTTCCCTAAATGAAGTTTTATCTTACAGATCCATCTCTAATTTGAAATTCCTTGTGAATGACGTGAATAAACCTTTGGCTCTTGATCTGTATGATCCTCTTGGCTTCTTCAATATTGAAATGAACTCTTAAGTAAGATCTGTAACACTTTGCATTAATTATGACCACATCTGAAATTCTTGTCTTGACCGTTCACTAATCTAATTATTCTCATTTTTGTCGTCAACCTAAAGCAGAAGGAAATGATAGAGTAGTTAGAAGGATTTGTCTGGGAGGTATTTAGATCAGATAAGTGATTTTTAAATTGCATCCTCTTTTTTTTTTTTTTTTTGCAGTAGTGTCCTTTCTTCCAACAGTATTATAAATTCATAGATAAAAAGATCATAGAATTGTTCTGATTGAAACAGAGTACAGAACCTTCTCCATCTTGCCCCTGCTTTCCTTTCCTCTGTCTACGCGCTTTCCTTTCTTCTGTCTACACTCTTTCCCATCATGTGGGACTTTGGGAAGGGTCTATGTGAACATCTAGAAGTAGAGTTTGAAAATGAGAAAACTAGATTATCTATGTCTGCAATCATGCCTAGCTCTAAAATTAACATCATTGATTCCAAGGTCAGTCTCAGCCTTGTCACCATCACGCCTCTCCAACATGACTGTTTCAAGATATTTCTAATCTGAATTTTGGTGCAGATTATAATTACTGTTTCCGTCACAATGTTAGTTGTTCTTCCACTGTATCGTATAAGGTGTCCATTCCCTGAGTTGCCCTAGTCAAACTGTATCTTCCATAGAACCAAGCACAGAACGAGATTACATTATGTTTTACAGTTTATGGATATTTGGCCCCCTATAGATCAAATGTTTTTTTTAAAAAGTCAGTTGCTTTACGGAATTCTCTTAACGAGCCCAAGAATTAAATCGCTATGAGGGACAAGGTCTATGAGGGCAGAAACCATGTCTGTCTTCCTCACCTTTGCAGTGCCAATGGCACAGAGCAGGTGCTCAATAAATGCTCACTGAATGAATAACATTAATTAATTTCCATTCATCTACTAAATGTTCATTTTATCTTGTTTTTCTAATTTATATCACTCTATGCTTCTGTAGTATCTGGCCCATAGGGGTTGTTGGAGAAATTAAATGCATTTAGTGCAAAGTAAGCACTTAGTTAATATTTGTCAACAAGAGAAGAATGCTGCCTTTTTAACATAAGCCAGGTGTTTGAATTCACTGAATTAGTCATTGGCTTTATTATCTTACTGAGGTAGGATTGTTTTATTTTTTTTTAACCTGGAAATCAGACGGACCAACTAATAGTAATAAATCTGCCTTTTATATAACTCTTAGAGTGTTATGAGGATTTCTGTTCAGATAACTTTTTTTGTTGAGTTTTGCAAAGATTCTAAAACAAAGCATTTTACAATGAAAATAGCCATTTTGATTTAATTCACCAATAACTCAGAAGCAG
This sequence comes from Neotragus moschatus, assembly GCA_006410615.1. NCBI lineage: Eukaryota > Metazoa > Chordata > Mammalia > Artiodactyla > Bovidae > Neotragus > Neotragus moschatus. The sequence goes on along the minus strand of SJYA01002431.1, from coordinate 1,457,388 downwards.
CTGCAGGCAATCTTTCTCTTATGTTTCAAAAAGAAAAGAAAAAAAAACTGGCCTAAAAAAAGAAGCAAGGAAGAATTTAACCCCAAAGGACAATGTTTTGGAAAGTTTCAATGGACTGAAACTTGGGGTTACAATAGAAATTTCTTACAAACCTAACTACAGCTTCCACTAGAGTGAAGAGCATAATGCATATTGTGGTACCCAACTTAATTTACTCTGTAATTGTACCAGACGGCAAACAGGACACAAACAAAGAGAACAGCAACGCCTTGTAAAATGAATAGCTGGTCAGAGAATATTGACAAAGGATATTTGTCAGCAAAAAAAAGAAAAAACCAGAAGTGGGGCCTATATGGACACAGTTCTTTCCTCTATTCCTTGACAAGGTATTCATTTAAAAGGAATTCGCTATTCTCTCATGTAGTTTACTTGTCAGATGGTACAATTACAGTTATTTTGCAGAGTCAATTTTCTGTTATATAATCACACAGACTTGTGTCTAATGCAACAGAAAATTGCCTGGGTGGAATAACTTTCAGGTGTTGGTTTGACTCTTGGGGGTTTCCGTTTGCTTTTTGGTCCCAAAGTTTCCTTTCTGTTCAAATCCATCCCAGAGAAATCTGAGTCCCAACCCCACTCTGAAGAAGCACTGTGTATAGCTGTTAAGGGAATGAGTGTTCAAATCAGACACATCAGTGTTCACAGGAGTGAAATTCTGGTCCTACCTCCTCGCTGCCATTTATTTGTGAGTCTGTCCAGTTGCCAACACATCTTATGAGACAAAGATGAGTTTAGTACTTACTGCCTTGATGGACAGTACCACCTCCAAACAGTTCTGGAAGCATCTTGGGAAGAAAAAGAGAAGATTGGATCCTACTGAGGATTTGAAGTTTAGTTCAAAGGTAAGTTTTTCAAAAGCTGAGCCCTGATTCAAATCAAGTTAGGATTACAGTACAGCAGTCCAGATAAACGAAAAGAGTGAGGTGAGGGTTTTCAGACTAAGGATTCAAAGAATGTTAGGACATCAACCATCCGTTTATACTTTCCATTGAAGGGGTGGTGGATCTTGTGGTTAAATTTCTGACATGAACATTCCAACCATTTGCCGGCAACATGCTTCCTGGAACAATAAAGCAGGGCTAATTCTGCCCAGTGACAAACTTCTTGAAAATAAGTATCATACCTCTATGTTGTCTGTGCCATGGAACCGAATGCATGGCCTGAGCTCAAGAAACAGCTGCTGCTCAGAAGTCTCCCCACTCCACGCCTCCCTCAACCCACAACCCCTTTAATCCCAGACAGAGGGTTAGAGCCTGGGCTCAGAAGATCCCGTGTTTCCAAGGTCACAATGGAGCTGTATTTGCTTGACATTTTAACAGTGTAGTCAAATTCAGTCTAAAAATCGAACCACTCCAGATGTGTTTAACGGGGGAGACAATGCCTGAGGCTTTGGGAAACATGCTTCAAGACTTACTGTCTTCCCTTCAGTCTGCTGGAGTCTTTGGGAGAGGGAGCATCAGAGGTTGCAAACAGGAGCTGAGGTTTTTCTGCTCAGAAGCAGACCTTCCCGTGGATCTTGGGAATCTCAGCAGCATGGAAGGCACTGACTGCCCATGCAGATTCTTTGCGGAAGATTTCCTGCCACTGCACATTCTCCCTGGCAGTCATGTTCCAGACCAAGCTGTGCTGTGAGCTGGATGGACTTGTTCTCCTCATTAGAATCTCAGATGCCCCAGGGGAAGAAAAGGACCATCATGTCTGGCACACCTTGGCACTATCTGGTCTCAGTTCAATTCTGCCTATTTATTCCTCATGCTTTCTCTTTCTCTGAAGCCCTTTGGTATTATTCCAGCTCTTAATAGCCTACGTTCTGATGTTTTTCCCAAACAAAGCATCCTTATGTCAGTTGTCAAATACTTACATTCGACTTTGCTTTTTATGGACAAATAGGAGGAGAAATGTTTTAGTTCTCTTCATTACTCTAAAACAGCAATTAAGACACTGACCAGAACTCTCTTGCGCCCTATTGGAAACAAAGCCATCCCACTCAGCCTTCCCTAGAATTGAATTATGGAAGCTTGATGTCATTTTGGTTTCCATGCAGTACAACCCCTTAAGAGCAATTTCATCCTTTCTTAGGCCTGATAACCAGTCCGAGTGCCAATTCTCTGAGGTACCGGGGATCGAATCTTACAAGACCATAATTTCATTTTCCTTATCTGTATTATATCATTTCTTGCCACATAACATCTCTTAACATTGTTTGTATTGCCTTTATTATATCTGTGAATGAAGTTAATAAAACTTAGGCCATTTAAAATATATGGAAGATTTTAAAATCATTTTGGTAAAATAATTTTAGCATGCCTGGTGGAGCTGGCTTGCCGCTTCCAAATGATACTGCAATCACACCATTCCAACACCTCATAATAATTTTTTATATTTTTCTTACGAATTAAAGTCTTCTGATCAATTTTGTTATCTACCTTATACATTTCTGCTCAGTTTAAGACTATCAGTGACCAGGTTCTTTACATGTGTTTTGTACCAACCNTTCTGTGTGTTGATTTTATATCCTGCAACTTTACTATATTCATTGATTAGCTCTAGTAATTTTCTGGTGGAGTCTTTAGGGTTTTCCATGTAGAGGATCATGTCATCTGCAAACAGTGAGAGTGTTACTTCTTCTTTTCCAATCTGGATTCCTTTTATTTCTTTTTCTTTTTAAAAGAGCCATGGAGAGATGACTGGGCAAAGAACATTCTAGGCAGAGAGACATGTAAAGGAATCAGCCCATTTCCCTCCACTCATTCTTCATTCTTCCTACAGCCAAGGAAAGCCCTCCCCTACCACTCTTTTTTTTTTTTTTTAGCACCTGTAACACCAACTTTATTCATTTTTAAATCTCAAAGTGTCCTGGGAAAGTTTTACTGAAAAAAAAGAAAACCAGAAACAAGATATGAAAATATCTGACCAGCTTCATCTTTGGTTATTTCATATTGTGGTTCTATTAGGACAGACTGTTCCCATAGCTCCAGCCATAGCAGAAAGGGGAGAAATCAGTCCATGTATAAACCAGTTGGGTGTATCATGTGTCGACAAATTCACAGAGCAGGCCCTAGGGCCTACAAAATCAGCCCCATTCCCAACCACAAGGCTGAAAGTCTTTTAGGGCAGAACATTAAGACTCCTTCATAAATATGAAAATAGATTAATCAATTGAAAAAGATCTTTGAATAGGTTAGCTGAGAGCCATGAACACCACTCTGCCTTGCCTTGCATAGAAATGTAGTGACATGGTCTGGCTGTGCAGTAAGTGGAAACAGCAATTATTATTCAAGTGTCTTAGACATTCTGGCAAGAAGCACCCCAGTCTTCAGGTCTGAGAAATAGCCATGCCCTTTATGATCTCCTGGTCAGCTCCAGGTTCCATCCATTAGCTTATATGCCCCAGGAAAGGGAAAGAAACAGACCCGGGGTAGGAGAAGAACCTGGGATAATAGCTGCCTGCCCACTCACAGGAACTAGGAATCCTCTGGTCCTGTCAGGAAGTCTCGGGGATCTGGTGGGAGCCAGAGCTCCTTGCTGGATTTCAGAGGCTTCATATCAGCCATTGGCCCTAACTAGGAATGCCTCTCATGGCTACCTCACCTCACATAGCCACTGGGCAGAGTGAGCCTCACAGATGAGTCTGGCTTGGCTTAGCTTGCATGCTCTGTGGGCCCCTGGGAAGAGTCTAGGCTTTGCACCAAGGGGGCCCTGTGGCTTCAGCTAAAGGTCTGTCCCCAAGGTGAGGTGGGGATGAATTCTGCTCACCCATCCTGTTCTCCCTGGGTCCTCAGGCCCATGCCTGAAACAGAGAAGGGGACTGGAGCTGAGTCTCTTGGCCTTTCTTCTTCCACCTCCATCTCCTCAGGGGCACCTGCAAGGCATGGACTGACCCCCTGGGGCCTGGGCCCAAAACCATTTTCTTCCTGGGAGTTGGAGCAGTCCATGGCCTCATGGGCTGGAGCAGCTGGTTGGGCAGATGCTCGGAATGGTGGGATCTCCCTTACTCTGTACTTGTGACTGCTGAGGCATGGCGGGGACCCATCAGATAGTGATTCTTCCTGGCCCACAAATGGACAAGCCTCCTGATGCAAGAACTCAGGTGAACTAGGCAAAGAATGCCACCGGCGAGCAGGTGGGCCCAGGGGCTCCTGCTAGTCAGCCATGGGCATCGTTGCAGGCCCTGGTGCATCCAGGTCAAATACCAGGGAGATGACAGATTTTCTGGGCAGGTCAAAGAACTTGATCTTGCCACCTTTGAGGTCCTGGTGAGCACCGAAAGGGCTGATTTTGGGGGCTCGGGCAGCAACAACTCGTTGTGGCTGGTAGTAGGGATCCAAGGCTGGTAGTAGGGATCCAAGACTTTCACTGTATGTGGGAGCTTATTGGAGAAAATGTCTGACTGGTTTCGAGACAGCCAGATGGTACGTCTTGGGCGTGGGGACTTAGGAGGTATCTTATCATCCAGTAAGCTCAGTTGCTTCACCTCAGGTCCTTTCTCCAAGAGTCCCTTGGCTGTGGGCTGCAGCTTCCTGTCCCTCTCCAGCTCTTCCTCCTGTAGGCGGCTCAGAATTTCCTCCAAGGTCTTCCCAATCTCCACAAAGGATGAGCGTAGTTTGGGGTCCATATTACAGCAGTTGAAGGTGAGCTGCAGAAAGTCTGGGGGACAGTCTCCCACCATGTGCTGGAAAGCATCATAGTCTAGCCCAAAATTCTCTGTTCAGGGAAGATAGTTTGGATCAGCCTGGATGCGGGTGATGATTTCACAGAGGATGATACCATAAGAGAACATGTCGCCTTTTCATTGTAGGGCTCATCTCGGAGAACCTCAGGTGCCATCCAGAAGGGTGAGCCCACCACAGCTAGCTTCTCACTTCCCGTGCTGACACCAGGGATCTTCTCAGCCAGGCCAAAGTCAGCTACCACTGGAGAGTAACCATTTTCATCCTTTTTTATCAGGCAGTTCTTAGAGGAGAGGTCCCGATGGAAAATGCCTTTTAAGTGAAGGTAGCTGAGGTCCACTGCTATGTCATAAGCCAGTTTCACCCTCACAGTCCAGGGCAAATGCAGGTTACTGTCTAGAAACTGTTCCAGGTTTCCAGAGTTGATATACTCTTTACCCAACCCCCTCCCCTCTGCAGACTCACACACTCACCTGGACCATGTTATACAGTTTGATGTAAGTAAAGAGCTGGGAGCAATCTGGACAAACTAGAAAATTTATATTGGAAGGAGAATGGGAATTGAAGTTGGGAGTTAAGAGTAGGGGAGAGTTTTAAAAAATGTTAGAGAGTGGTGACTATGCAAAGTAGTGAAAGTAGGGAAGAATGGATTTTCATGTTTTGCTATTTTTCTATGGCATAAAAATGTCCTTCCCCTCCCTCAGTCCCACCCTTGGCTGTGTCTTGAGAGACTGAGTAAAAATATGAATTTGTTCAGATAATATGTCTGTTGCTTGTCAGATTGGGCTCTATGTGAGGTGGGAATCAGGCTGCTTTCCCAGACTCATGTTTGTATGGTACAACCTAGTTCTGTCTCTGAAATGATTCCACATGTGAGATGGAAACTGAGGAGTAAAGGAAATGGGCACTTTCTTTGAGTCTGGAGGGTTAGAGGAGCTATCTGCTCAAGGGAAGAAATGTGCATCCTCCCTCCTCCCACTCATTAGAATTGGTGCTCCTTTTCCTCCTTCCACTGCCCTTCCCTAGACCAGTAGCCTCCACACTAGCTGCGGTTTTCAGAAGTTACAGTCGGCCCT
>SJYA01002431.1:1415017-1451027 GCA_006410615.1 Neotragus moschatus | reverse complement strand
CATAAGAGAACACGTCGCCTTTTCATTGTAGGGCTCATCTCAGAGAACCTCAGGTGCCATCCAGAAGGGTGAGCCCACCACAGCTAGCTTCTCACTTCCCGTGCTGACACCAGGGATCTTCTCAGCCAGGCCAAAGTCAGCTACCACTGGAGAGTAACCATTTTCATCCTTTTTTATCAGGCAGTTCTTAGAGGAGAGGTCCCGATGGAAAATGCCTTTTAAGTGAAGGTAGCTGAGGTCCACTGCTATGTCATAAGCCAGTTTCACCCTCACAGTCCAGGGCAAATGCAGGTTACTGTCTAGAAACTGTTCCAGGTTTCCAGAGTTGATATACTCTTTACCCAACCCCCTCCCCTCTGCAGACTCACACATTCACCTGGACCATGTTATACAGTTTGATGTAAGTAAAGAGCTGGGAGCAATCTGGACAAACTAGAAAATTTATATTGGAAGGAGAATGGGAATTGAAGTTGGGAGTTAAGAGTAGGGGAGAGTTTTAAAAAATGTTAGAGTGGTGACTATGCAAAGTAGTGAAAGTAGGGAAGAATGGATTTTCATGTTTTGCTATTTTTCTATGGCATAAAAATGTCCTTCCCCTCCCTCAGTCCCACCCTTGGCTGTGTCTTGAGAGACTGAGTAAAAATATGAATTTGTTCAGATAATATGTCTGTTGCTTGTCAGATTGGGCTCTATGTGAGGTGGGAATCAGGCTGCTTTCCCAGACTCATGTTTGTATGGTACAACCTAGTTCTGTCTCTGAAATGATTCCACATGTGAGATGGAAACTGAGGAGTAAAGGAAATGGGCACTTTCTTTGAGTCTGGAGGGTTAGAGGAGCTATCTGCTCAAGGGAAGAAGTGTGCATCCTCCCTCCTCCCACTCATTAGAATTGGTGCTCCTTTTCCTCCTTCCACTGCCCTTCCCTAGACCAGTAGCCTCCACACTAGCTGCGGTTTTCAGAAGTTACAGTCGGCCCTGCCTGCACAAAACCCATACTTCAGTCCATCTCCTGTCTTCCTTTGCATGCTGCAGGCTATAATCAACCTCTGACTTTCAAAATATCTTCTGTTCCCACTATCTATGTTCCATAAAAACTCCCATGCCCTTATAATATTTTTAAGTACCTCCTCAAGAATCGAGTATCTCCAAATTTTTCACTTGGCCAACTAGGACCACTATCAGAGGTCCGTCCAGGTAAAGGCGTCCCTGGTGGCTCAGCTGGTAAAGAATCTGCTTGCAATGTGGGAGACCTGCATTTGATCCCTGGGTTGGGAAGATCCCCTGGAGAAGGGAAAGGCTGACCACTCCAGTAGTCTGGCCTGGAGAATTCCATGGACTGTATATGTCCATGGGGTTGGGAACAGTCAGACACAACTGAGCAACTTTCACTTTGTAGGTCAGGAAAAGATACTGGGTGTAAGAAGTGAATTTTTCAGACGTGTAATTTATAGTTCCTTTGAGACATTTAAGAAGAACTGGTCTCCTGTTACAGCCCATTACTGAAAGATGAAGTTAAGACAGAACAGTCTGAACTTCAGAGGAAGAGGAATACAGCAGCACCAGTGGGCATCCCTTATCCACAACCAAGAAGGAAATGTAGAAGGAGGTGGGGTGGTTCAGGGAGAAAAGGGAGAAAAGGATAATACGGAAAAAATAAAAGCGTGACCCTATCCTCTTTGTTTTAAGAAGAAATCCTAGCTCCCAAAAACTTTCTCTATACTGCTTAAAAGTCTACCAATTAGATTCATTTGGTTAATACTTAAATATCTCAAAATGAGACCGTCATTCTTTCATCTCTTCCTGTAAATTGATTTCATAAACACTTGCTTCCTTCCTTGTTATATCAAGGTTTCTAAGAGAGGAACAGAACCACATTCTTGGAACACTAGATTACAAGACCAATGCAAAAATGGTGGATTGAACGAACACTGAAGAGAAAAAGATGGTGATAACTTTTTTCTGGTATCAATCCAGAGCCATGACACCAAATGAAGGCCAGGACGCTGATGTGAACTTGCATCTGAGCCCTGACTTTGGGCATTGCCTCCAGGGTTTTCCTGGAGGAAAAAGATCACGTTCCAGATTTGTGATCTCTTACTGTAGAGGCTCTCTGGCTATCAGCTCCAAGTTAGTCCTAGAAGTTGGCAGAAACAATACAAATGCCTATATGTGTCCCCCTATTTATCCTGGGGGCTGCTGAAGTTTCATTCAGCTTACTATGGCATCAGGAAGCATTCTGTTCTCTCTCCCATTTTCAAGGTCAAGAATTTGATTCTTGATTGTTGAGAAAGGCCAAACTTCTCCTAGGAAGGAAACATCTTTGTTAGAGAAGTCTGTGTCAGATTATTTCATCTGTTAACAGCAGAACCAGAAGATAATGAGGACTATTTGAAAGGAACTAGCGTTGACAAATGGTATACATTTTTGAACTCATTTCAAAGTACGAACTCTTGTTTCATTTCATTTTCTAAGGCTCTGAGTAACTTACAGACAATTTAATTGCCTGTATTTGGAATAGAGAATTCCTAAAATGCTGAGCATAATATTTGGATTTAAAGAAAAAGACACCATAATAGAGGCCATTGTTCAAATAAGTACAGACAGGTTCATGTATTTCGAACCTTGGATAAAATATAAAGAAGATCATTGAGCTCTAATTTGAAAGAATTCTATTGAAAGGCTCAGAAAACAATCCAGTACAAGAATATGAGACAGAATTATAATATTTACTGGACAATTGTTTGCTAAGAAGCATATATTTTACATCACTTTTTAACAAGACTGAACTGTCAAATTGTTTAAAATTCCATTGGAAAAATTTGGATTATCATAAAAGTGTTTACTTTTTTACCCTTCCATGTGTATTGAATTACTCATGGAAGACAATCGAAAGAATCTGAGAAATTCTAGTTTTAGCAGCAACTCAGACTGCATTTCAGAAATATTACAGACTGTGTAAATGAATGTGACTTTTCCACATGTATTAACATAGCTGCAATACTATTTGGGTGCTATGTAGGCACAAAGAAATGAAAAATGCATTATCAGCAGGGATGATTATTTGGAAGACTAAGGGACGAATTAAACATTCTTCTCATGTGTATAACGACCATGCTTGAGTAGGAAAAGAAGGATCATCTTTATCTTGTTTTGCTAAATACCATGAACTCTAGCAGCTATGATTCATAACTGGTGCAAAAATATATGTCCTTTTAAACCAGCTCTAGAATTATGGCAATATCATCTAGGAAGGTATTGTACTCATATATTTACTAGATCATTCACTGAACATACATCCATGTAAAAGCATATTTATAACAATGCTGAACTTCTCTTGGCATTAAAATCACTTTTGATTATTCATTATAATGCCAAACAGGCATTTCCACCTTTTATATCTGAATTGGAGAGACATAGATAACATATATTTTTTAATTTAAACTTTTTATTTTCCACTGAGGTATAGTTGATTAACAATATTGTGACAGTTTCAGGTGAACAGTAAAGGGACTCATCCACACATATACATGTAACCATTCTCCCCTGAATGCCCCCTTGGCCCATCTAGGCTGCCACATAACACTGAGCAGAATTCCATGTGCTATACAGTATGTCCTTGCTGGGTATCAACTTTAAATACAGCAGTGCAGACATGTCAATCCCAAACTCCATAACTATACCTTCTCCCCATTCTTCCCCTGGGCAACCACCTTCATTCTCTAAGTCTGTGAGCCTCTTTCTGTTTTGTAAGTTCATTTGTATCATTTCTTTTTCGATTCCACATATAAGGGATGGCATACAATATTTCTGAGTCAGTAAAGTTGAAGTGGGGCAGAGAATGTGCTTTTAACAAACTCCACATGACAATGATGTGGCATTCCTGGAAACCACTTTGAGAACTACAGCAATACAGGAATCTGAGTTCAGTTCAGTTCAGTCTCTCAGTCATGTCTGACTCTTTGCAACCCCATGAACCCCAGCACACCAGGCCTCCCTGTCCATCACCAACTCCAAGAGTTCATCCAAACTCATGTCCATTGAGTCGGTGATGCCATTCAACCATCTCATCCTCTATCATCCCCTTCTCCTCCTGCCTTCAATCTTTCCCAGCATCAGGATCTTTTCCAATGAGTCAGCTCTTCACATCAGGTGGTCAAAGTATGAGTTTCACCTTCAATATCAGCCCTTCCAATGAATACCCAGGACTGATCTTTTTTAGGATGGGCTGGTTGGATCTCCTTGCAGTCCAAGGGACTCTCAAGAATCTTCTCCAACATCACAGTTCAAAAGCATCAATTCTTTGGTGCTCAGCTTTCTTTATAGTCCAACTCTCCCATCCATACATGACTACTGGGAAAACCGTAGCCTTGACTAGACAGACCTTTGTTGACAAAGTAATGTCTCTGCTTTTTAATATGCTTTCTAGGTTGGTCGTAACTTTCCTTCCAAGGAGTAAGCATCTTGTANTTCATTGGAAGGACTGATGCTGAAACTGAAGCTCCAATACTTTGGCCACCTGATGTGAAGAGCTGACTCATTGGAAAAGACCCTGATGCTGGGAAAGATTGTGGGCAGGAGGAAAAAGGGGCAGCAGAGGATGAGATAGTTGGATGGCATCACTGACTGAATGGACATGAGTTTGAGCAAACTCTGGGAGATAGTGGAGAACAGAAGAACCTGGCGTGCTGCAGTCCATGAGGTCACAAAGAGTAGGACATGACTTAGCAACTGAACAACAACAAGAAGAATGGGCTGTTAGTAGGGTCACCTTACCTCCCAGGATTTCCAGGAGTCCCACTTGCCCTGATTTAATAATTAAGTAATTATTAAGAGTGTCCCTTACACTCCCAAAGGTAACTCAGTTAAGCTGATAAGACTCCACGCCCACACTGTTAGCAATGCTGATGTCAAAATCTTAGTTGTAGGAAGTGAATAAATGAGAATAGACTAGTAGGATGTGGAGGACAATGATGTGCCAGTTGGGGGTTCAGAGCCTGGGGGCCTGAGTGCTAAATCCTCGGTGAGGCTGGAGAGTGGGGGCACAGTGGCCCCAGGCCACATGCGGCAGTGGAGATGGGAACCTTGCTGTGATATTAGATTCTTTTCGATCTTGCCTCTCCTTTTCCTCTTTTTCTCCTTTTGTCCATTGTTCTCTCTCTTTTTCCCATTCTCTGCTTTTCCTTCCCTCCTAGAGTCACCAGTTGGTTTGGTTGGTTCAGTCACTAAGTTGTGTCTGACACACAACTTCTTGGGACCCCATGGACTATAGTCCACGAGGATCTTCTGTCCATAGGATTTTCCAGGCAAGAATACTGGAGTGTGTTGCCATTTCCTTCTCCAGACTCACCAGCTGCTGGATGGCTATTCCCAACATCACCTGCTCCTCTGGCCAGAATCTCCTGTTGGGAAGTCATCCTTTCCGATCTGCCAGCTGGTCTGTCAACAAACGTTGACTCGACAACTGTTTGACGCTGGGCAGAGTGCTAAGTACTATGGATCTCATGGGGAAAAAGTCATCAAGGGCTGTAACTGTTTATAGATGTGGATTTTAACATGGGTCCCCCTTGCAGTACTGGCTTCCCTGGTGGCTCAGCGGTAAAGAATCTGCCTGGAATGCAGGAGACACAGGAGACGCAGGCTCAGTCTCTAAGTCAGGAAGATCCTGTGGAGGAGGGCATGGCAACCTACTCAGTGTTCTTGCCTGAGAAATCCCATGAGCAGAGGAGCATGGCAGGCTACAGTCCATGAGGTCCCAAAGGGTTGGACATGACTGAATTGACTGAGCACGCACATATATACCATGCAAGACAGGCATATAAACATGATTTCAAATTTGCAGACAAACTTGTGATTTCCAGTCTAGCAGATAAAGAGCTTAGAAGTCATCACTTCATCCTAACAGCAAGTAAAACCTTAACAGACTGAAAATCAACAACGGTCATTTGAGCCAGCCTAGAGGTGCCGTCCAGAGAAGGCAATGACCTCCCATTCCAGTACTCTTGCCTGGAAACTCCCATGGACAGAGGGGCCTGGTAGGCTGCAGTCCGTGGGGTCACTAAGAGTCAGACGTGACTGAGAGACCTCACTTCCACTTTCATGCACTGGAGAAGGAAATGGCAACCCACTCCAGTGTTTTTGCCTAGAGAGTCCCAGGGACAGGGGAGCCTGGTGGGCTGCCATTTATGGGGTCACACAAGGTCAGACACAACTGAAGCGACTTAGCAGCAGCAGAGGTGAGGTCATAGGACAAACTGCTGCTTTCCAAATTGGAGACACTGAGAGGCGAATATAGAAAATCATGACTTACTGGAGCAGAAACCCACAAGCCACAACCCTCCTGGGAACCAGTGCCAGGGCAGAGAAACCTCAGCTGTCATGGACTGAACTCGAACTGAATTCCTGGAGCCTCCGTGTGGACAAGTCTGAGAGTTAGAAACTCCAGGGAGGCCCAGTCACAGTGGAGAGGACAAAGGAGGATGTTCCTAGCCTTGGGTGAGTTTTTGCCTCCTGGAGATCTACCTGGTTCTCATAGGGAAGAGCAGAGCAAACTCTGAGTGCTTCAGTCGGGGAGGGAAAAGCAACCCTCGTGAAATTTTCCAGACACTCCGTTCCATTAACCAGGGCTGCCCTCAGGAGAGACTAGTTAACCTCAGCCTCACCTGCTGGGGTTTCATCAGACGCCACTAACCACCAGGAGGGGAAATACCCAAGTCCAGCCCACTGTCCTGTGCCATCTAAGGGACAGACTATGGAGCCAGGAAGCATGTTTGAAGTTCGTGGTCCAGAGTCACAGGCTCACCAAGACCGAGACCTCTTCCTAGGACCCTGGCATACTCCCCACCAACCGCCACCCAACCTCACCATCACAGCCCTAAAGACCTCCTTACAGCAGTGCCTTCTACCCAGTTCCGCATGTCCACTATCAAGAAAAAATTCCGAATTTGCTGATAAATTTGTGAACATATAAAATTGTCTTGAAGGTTTCATCAGTCTGGACAACTTAAGTTAGAGCCAGGAACTCTGAAACATTTTTCTAATTAGTGGGTGAGGTTGATTCATGTATATTTGAAATTGACATTAATCTCATTCAAACATGTTTAATGAATTATCATTAAAATTTGATATAAGTAGACTTCACAAATTATTCCATTTATAACAGAGGAATTGTGTGGGTAAAATGAAACACAGTAGAGCTTTGCTCTCTGGACATCACACCATCTGACCGGCAGATTAAAAAGATTTTGTAAGACTCATGTGTTAAAAAATACTTTTACATTTTTAGGCGCTTTCTTTCTCTTTCCCCCTGTTCATACACCCACATAATGAATCTCTGATTTTACACAAAATAAGCTGCTTATGTTGACATTCCGGAAGTGAAATCTTAAATTTGAGGAAACAGCTATGAACTCTGGTAAACTTACAGTTCGTACATCTCGGACATTTGGCTTCCAGAAATTTCAGTTCCCAAAGGGAAGTTTATGCAGCTCTTGAAATTTTTTTACAGGAAGCTGAATTGTGTGGCTCTCCCATCCCAGGAGACCTGCCATCTTTGTCCACTGATTACCCCCTCATTGCACCCAGCAATTCAGAATGGGCCTGGATCTGGATATTCAGATGTGAGTGTGGCATTTGGATTTAGCCTGATTTACAAATAGCATGATTCCCAGAAACCTCTGTGAGTAACAAAAGAAAGAGGACAGGGTGGTGGGAAGCTGTAATTAACATGAACCCGAGGATTTGCAAGCTGGGAGACAGAAGCTCCCATGTTGACCTGGATTCCAGAAGAGTTTGCCACATCCATAAAGCACTAATCATGCAAAGGATAGGTTACAGCTGAGAAGATGATCAAAAAAGGTCACCCTCTTGCTAAGGATTATCCTCTGGGTGAAAAGGGAAGAAAAGATGTGCATGGCCCCCAATTTCTTCTGTGACAGATAAAATCATTACATGAGATTAGAAACCCAAAGGGTGGGAACTGCTTCTCTACCAGAAAAGCCTTTCTTTTCTTCTCCAGACCACCAGGCTTCCTGCTGGTGTCCTGAGCGGATGGCCAGCTTTTGGCCTCCTGTTTGAGACAGTTCAATTCCTCTCTCCTCTCCGGAGAGAAGCTGTTCAACCATACTCAGCTGTCCCAGCTTGTTTCTAGCTCAGCAGACAGGGGTTCTTTATTATTAGTAATAATTTTTATTGGAATATAATTGCTTTACAATATTGTGTTGGTTTCTACTGTACAGCAAAGTGAATTAGCTATCCATAAACATATATTCTCTCTTTTTTGGATTTCCTCCCCGTTTAGGTCACCACGGAGCACTGAGTGGAGTTCCCTGAGCTATACTATACAATAGGTTCTCATTAGTTATCTATTTTATACATAGTATCAATAGTGTATATATATTGATCACAATCTTACATTTCCTCCCACATCCTCCCTTTCCTCCTTGGTGTCCATGTTTGTTCTTTACATCTCTGTCTCTATCTCCGCTTTGCAAAAAAAATCATCTATACTATTTTTCTAGATTCCACACATATGTGTTTGTATACAATATTTTCTCTTTCTTACTTACTTCACCCTGTATACAGTCTCTAGTTCCACTCATGTCTCTCAGTTCAGTTCAGTTTAGTCACTCAGTTGTGTCCAACTCTTTGCAACCCCATGAATCGCAGCACGCCAGGCCTCCCTGTCCATCACCAACTCCTGGAGTTCACTCAAACTCACATCCATTGAGTCAGTGATGCCATCCAGCCATCTCATCCTCTGTCGTCCCCTTCTCCTCCTGCCCCCAATCCCTCCCAGCATCAGAGTCTTTTCCAATGAGTCAACTCTTCGCATGAGGTAGCCGAAGTACTGGAGTTTCAGCTTCAGCATCATTCCTTCCAAAGAAATCCCAGGGCTGATCTCCTTGAGAATGGACTGGTTGGATCTCCTTGCAGTCCAAGGGACTCTCAAGAATCTTCTCCAACACCACAATTCAAAAACATCGGTTTTTCGGTGCTCAGCTTTCTTCCACGGTCCATGTCTCTACAAGTGACCTAATTCCATTTATTTTTATGGCTGAGTACTATTCCACTGTAGATGTATGTGCCATCTCTTCTTCCTCTATTCCTCCGTCGATGGACATTCAGGTTGCTTCCGCGTCCTGGCTACTGTAGACCGGGGTTCTTAGAGCATAAATGCAGCAGTTTTACTGTAGTTAAACACCTGGATGCATAAGAGATTTACAGGGCTGGGGCTAGGGCGGGTGTTACATGTATTTCTATAAGGTTGTTTATAGTCAGTCTTAGTTCTTTCTTCACTTCTGCATGCGTACACACACGCATGCACACACACGCTCACTGGAAGTTAGGAAGGGCTTTCTGGAGTTTTGCATCCCCCAACCGGCTCTCTGGGGTTGGCTTGCCTGCAGTGTGCAGTGTTTATAGCTGTGAACATCATCAGAGCTGTCCAGAACATCTTCCTGGGTTTCCTTCTGAGCACACAGTAAGATTGCAGTTCCTTGCCCTCCTAGACAAGCATGGGCCTGTGACCAGCTCTGGCAAGAAAAGGAATAGGAGTGACATGCTCCCTTCCAGGGCAAGCTTGAAAAGCCTGTGTATGACTTGCATTCTGTTTCCTCTCTGTTGAGTTGACTGGCAATTTTTTAGCTGATGTTTTCTATCAGACTAGATCCCAGAGATGCGACAAGGTAGAAAATGGACAAGTGCACAGACAGAACGTATACCCTGGTTTTTCACATTGCTGAGATTTAGAAGTTGCTTGTCACCCCTGTTTAACCTCAAAAATTTCCTGGACTTCTGAGAAATTCTTATGTTTACACGGCCTGTCTTAGTGCAGAGTCTCAGAGACCAGCACTTTCTCTGTGCGCTTTCTTTGAACCCCGATGGAAGTCCGTCCTGCCAAGGCCAGCACAGACGCCTGCTGGTTTCCATATCAGCCAAGTGCTTCATAAAACCTCCCCAAAGCTCTTGACATCAGATTTAGGCTGTGCACCTCTTCAAAGAAGAAAGGTTCACTTTAAGAGTCTGAGCCTTTAGTTGTTGAAACGAGCTCTTGGTCTTTATCCCTTTCCTACCTGAACTCAGTCTCTCATAAAATTCTAACAAAGACGACTAGCCCATTAGACATTAATAAAGACATAGGGCCGCCGATCCATTTTGGGAAATACACACTGAGTCATCCATTTCTCCACCTAACTATTCATCTGCCCCCACTTCCAGGAATTATTTCTGTCGAGAACAGCAGTTATTCATTCTCCAGTCCTCTTCCTTGGCTCGGCCATCTCTCAACCCATAATAGGGCAATTTGAAACACAAACCATCTCGGGGAAGCGGTCTGTCTCTGAGCACGTGTGTTGCTGTCTCGGTCTCCTCCAGGAGCCCCTCTGCTGGGGTTGCCCTGTCAGCAGCCTCTAAGATTAGTTGCTGCTTTAAGATTCTCACCTTCCATCAGCTCACAAATAATCACAGACTCTCCGCATGCAGCTCTCAGCAAACTCTAGATTCATTAGCCTGCATTAAAAAAAAATCAATTGATAATATCAGAACCTACTCACTTCCAGAGATCTGAAAGGAAAGAAACTTAGGTGGAAAAAAGCACAGTGATGCTGGAATATTCAAATATGGGATTTACATGATAATGGAGGAATAGATTCCATTCTGCACCGTGCTACCTGCAAATGATCACCGCTCCCTTGGCACAGCAAAAGCAGATCGTTAGATTAAACCTAGAAGTTCAAAAGATTGATGGACATCTTTTGCTCATTTCCAAAACAAAGACAGCAGGAGACTCCTGACTACACCCTGGATAACTGGTCTTTCTTTCCAATCTACATAACTGAGCTTTTTATCTCAGGTCAAAATCCTCTCTGCTGAGACGATCTGTAAAGTGGATTCAATTATGCCACATTGCTCTGAAGACATTCCTGTTTCTGGAAAGTGAGGCCTCTCTTTAGGTTGGGTGCCCCTTCTCTGTGCAGCCCCAGTCGCCCTGGCACCCTGCTTGTGTGTGCTGTTCACGCTGATGGGAGCCCAGCACCCTTATCTGACTGCGTTCCTTCAGGGAGGGACCACGTCTGACTTCATTGCTGCATCCTCGGCAGTGAGCATCCATGCCTGGCACAGAGCAGACACTTGATAAATACTGAATGTTGAGGGCTTTCAGTGATGCCACTTTTGAGTATCCCAGACTCTCCTGCTGCCAGGATGGCAGTCAGGGGAGAACTGGGGTCCCCTTACAAGCTCTCTTCCCAGGAGACTCCAAGGAGCTCTCCTCACCAAGAGGACGGCTCAGATACCGGAGCATTGTGGGTCTGCTGAGAAATCAAATTCAGCAGAGGGCATGACATCTGTGATTACCAAATGGGCGTGTATTCCACTCCTAAGCCGACTGACAGCTTGATTTGGGCTCAGAGGTGTCTGAAGAAGGATGTGCCATCTCTTTCCATGCATGCTTCATACAACAGGAAAAGCTTAAGAGAAGTGCCTTTCTTTTGGCTCAACATCACACTCTCCCAAAATAAAACACATTTCCCCATGAAGTCACAGGTGCCTAACTTTTGCAATATACAAGCAGCAACCACCTAGAATACTGTAAAATGAATTTCTGCAAAACTGTGGGAGACACTCTTTCTTTCTCCTTCCAACTCTAAAAATTGTATAACTTTGGAGTCTTATTTCACTCCAGAAGATTTCAGATATGCAGATATTTCTAGTTCAGTGAAAGAGAGATCAGAAAAGAATAACCTCATAAATGATACAGAAGGAATTTAATCATGGCCACAGAACACAAAAAGAGCAGCCGAGACTCTACTCTGAAGCAAGTGTCTCAGAAAATCGCGAATGGTGGTTTCATCTTCAGAGGCCGATTTATCCAAACAGGAAGGACCAGGGCCATGGAGCCATTTCAGAGGGTGGCCATAGGACAGGTGTCAGAAAAATCAAGTCATCCTTCATCTAGAACAGTAGCTATTTTTTCTTCAAGAATTTAGGGCTTCCTTGGTGGCTCTGATGATAAAGAATCTGCCTGCAATGCAGGAGACCCAGGTTCAATTTCTGGGTCAGGAAGATCCCCTGGAGGAGGGCATGGCAATCCACTCTAGTATTCTTGCCTGGAGAATCCCACGGACAGAGGAGCCTGGCAGGCTACAGTCCCTGGAGTCATAGTCAGACACCCTTCAAGAATTTCTTTTTGTAGCACTGGTTCTAAAATTAAGTGAAAGGGTAGAGAAGAGACACCATATTAGAATTAACCCAGGAGTCTTTCTAAATTACCTGTCCTTTCATACAATTGACTAAAAAATGTTTATTTTCATTTAGTAGTCAAAGAAAATAAAATAATTAGACTACGGGAAAATATTCTCTTCCTTCTCAAAAATTTCAAGGATTGTTGAAAAAAGAATACATGCAATATAAATCGATGCATACTATTTTGGACTCCAATTTGGCAATATAGCTTTGAAACTTTCTTTAACCAAATTATTCCGTTTCATGGAGTTTGTTCCAACAAAATAGTTTGAACTATACACCCTGGTTTAGCTATTCAACTTATCATTACTTGTAATGATGACAATTATATACCCCATATTCCAAATAAATGGAGAAACCTGGAAAAAATAAAATAAAAATTAAGAAATGAATATGTCCTTGCGGAGAGGCTGAGTGGGTGGGGGAGGGGTGATAAGGCAAGAGTGTGTTTGGAAGGTTCCTCAGGTGATTCTCTGCTTCAGAATCATTTCACAGAAAATAGAATAAAAAGAATTTTCCTTCCTTTCCATCTATTTTGTTAACCATTTTTCCTCCAAAGTTGGCTTCACTTCTCACATGGCCTGACTTTCCTTCTGCTGGGTAGGCTGTTAAGGAAATGACTATAACAATTTATTCAGTAAAACTGTCTTAGCCAAGTCTAAAAGGTTCTCTCTTTTTTTTTCTCAATTTCAAAAACCCTATTAATTTGTGGTGATAAAAATCTTTCTCATCTTGAGAGTTCAGCGAAAAAATTCAAAAAATACGTGATTGCCAAAAGCTGTGGTAAATTCCCTTTTGTGTTGCTGCACAAGTAAAAATGCACCCCAACCAGACCTCCCATGTTTAGGGACCTTCCTCAAACCCCTTGACTTTTTAAGATTATGAAACATGCTCTGGGTCCAAGCCTCTCTGAGTCCACACCCTCCCACTCCAGGAGGAGATGGAACATCTGTTCCTCAGCTCTGTGGGAAAGTATATTAAATTATTGGATGCTTTCCTTTTCAAAATGGTGCTGGCTTTTTTCTTTCCTTTTTTTTTTCCCCTAAAGTCTCCAGGGCACAAACAAAATAAAATAATCCCTTCGATGTTTAAATCAGATAACAGCATCCGCATCAACAAAAATAACAGTTAATAGCACAAACTCAGGTCTTCTAGACCTGCAGAGAATCAACAGTCAGGATCAGGCATTGCTCTTCTCAGCATCCATGAAACAAATTTACCTCAGGAGAGTTGTGGACTTCCTTGGTGGCTCAGACTGTAAAGAATACGCCTGCAATGCAGGAGACCCGGGTTTAATCCCTGATTTGGGAAGGTCCCCTGGAGCAGGCGTGGCAATCCACTCTAGTGTTCTTGCCCGGAGAATCCCATGGACAGTGCAGTCTGGTGGACTACCATTCATGGGGTTGCAAAAGACCCGATTGAGGGGCTAACAATTTTAGGAGACTTGTAGATGTGAGGGTGGGCTGAAAACTGCACAGTTGGAGAGCAGGGGAAGATGATAGAATTCTGCAAATTTGAGAATCCCACATGATTCAACTTGTATGTTTCAATCCTGGCAGAATCTATGGAGAATTGTGTTGGTGCATGTGCTGAAGCTGAAGCTCTAGTACTTTGGCCACCTCATGCGAAGAGTTGACTCATTGGAAAAGACTCTGATGCTGGGAGGGATTGGGGGCAGGAGGAGAAGGGGACGACAGAGGATGAGATGGCTGGATGGCATCACTGACTCAGTGGGTGTGAGTCTGAGTGAACTCCAGGAGTTGGTGATGGACACGGAGGCCTGGCGTGCTGTGATTCATGGGTTTGCAAAGAGTCGGACACGACTGAGCGACTGAACTGAACTGAACTGATGTGCCTGAAAGAGAGAGAGAAAAGGGATACACTGGAGGAGGATAGAAACAAAGTATGTAAGTTTTCTTCCTGACATGACATCTTCTAAAGGGATTTCACTGGAGTCAATCTTAAAAAAAAAAAGAAAAAAGTTTAAGCAAGCGTGAGCCCGGCATCATTCACATTTAACCACCAACCAAGGACCAGTATCACCAGCCTTTGTAAGACCTTTGTTGTTGTTGCGGATTTGTAATGTGCCTACCGTCTTCTTTTTTAAGTCATGTTTTTCTAAAAAAACAACAAAAACTAGCCAAAAAAAGTTTGCTTTTGTTTTAGCAAGAGCAGAGAGGAATAAAGAAACCCACCTCAGTTTTGATTCAGTTCAGTGGTTATTTTTGAACACGTCTAAACCTGAGTCCCTGCCCTCATGAAGTGGATGTTTAACAAAGACACTGTAGTTCAGCTTGGAAAGGAAGATTCCCAGAGAAGTGTGTCCACACTTGGCTCCCAAACTTCCAGAATTTCCAGGGGAGCCTTTGAGACTGCTCAAGCCTGGATGTCTCTCTCTGGATTTTTGGAATCAGAATCTCAAGGTGAGGATGATCTGTTCAAATTTCCCCTGGAGAAGTGGAAGCAGTGATCTGACCCTGGGTTCTGGGAGGAGGAAAACAAAAAAGGATGTCTTGAAGGCTGCAGGTGAGACAAGCTCATTGGAGGGAGAGCTGAGAACTAGATGGGACTGCCTGGCTCTTGGGAGCAGCTCAAGCTTAGCTGCGAGATCAAACTGGAGAACTGAAGTGGACAGATCAGAAAGGGCTTTGTGTGTGTACTGTCAAGATGGTTGGACTTCACCCCGGAACAATACAGTTGGATGAATGGAAGGTGACAACCTAACAGGAGCAGCTGAAGTGCTGGGGGCTGTGGGAATAAAGCTGAGAGGTGTCAGGAGCCATTCCAGATCCACACTCCTCCCTACTCAGGGGTTTAGTGCACAGTTTATCCCTCCACCCTTCCCTTTCTGTCTACACTCTATAGACAATTCACCATCAGGGAAAAAGGATGAGGTGGAAACATCCACGTTGTTTAGGATGGGCTGGTCCAGCTCCCCTTTCTCACATGAACTAACAGAAATGCACACAGCTTCACCCAGGGAGGAAACACACAGCCCTCCATCCTTTGCACCAAACTCTACAGCCTGCCTGGTATGCCTTCTTGCTCCACCTAAGGCTACTTTAGATGCTCATTTTAGCTGATCTCACTCAAAAATAAATGGTTGGTTTCAGTCTCTCTCTGACGCGGGTGCTCACCCGCCATAGGATGACACGCATCCTGTCGACCTGGTCACATGACTATGGCCTCGGAGTGTGACTCTCCTCTCTGGCTTCATTAGAGAGTCTTGATGTCCTAGACATCTGAGAGCATGCAGCAGGGAGGAGCGGATCTATCACAGAGGAAAGGCTGAGCTTTGTCTTCAGGAGTACTGTTGCAGCTCAACCAGCGAAACTGGAAAACGGGGACAGACACTGGTGGGAGGATTTAATGCAAACATCTCGTGGTAACAGGTCAGGAAGGTGGATCTTTGAAAACCACACATTCCTCTTCTGTTTAAGTAAATATACTTGTACTAATAAGTGAGGTTTCCCTATGTAGAGGAAGTGAGAGAGACGTGAGAGGAAGAGAACCCCTAGATAACAGAGGGTTTTTATCTTTGGCAGTAGCCACATAGAAAACAAATTGTATTGGGGAGGATTTAAAGCCCTCACACCCTGCTATATTTTACATGGATAATCAACAAGGACCTACTGTATATCAGAGGGAACTCTGCTCAATGTTAGGTGACAGCCTGGATGGGAGGGGGACTTTGGGGGAGAAATAGATACTTGTATATGTTTGGCTAGTCCCTTCACTATTCACCTGAAGCCATCACAACATTGTTTGCTAATATGCAATACTCCAATACAGAATAAAAAAGTTTTTTAAAAAATGAAAGCAACCCTCCTTCATCCAGAAGGTCTGTAAACAGCGCTGTTGTTGAAAGCATCAACCCTTGTGGAGAATCTCGGTTTAACGAAACTGCTGCTGCTAAGTCGCTTCAGTCGTGTCCGACTCTGTGCGACCCCATAGACGTCAGCCCAACAGGCTCCCCCGTCCCTGGGATTCTCCAGGCAGGAACACTGGTGTGCCATTTCCTTCTCCAATGCATGAAAGTGAAAAGTGAAAGTGAAGGAGCTCAGTCGTGTCTGACTCTTAGCGACCCCGTAGACTGCAGCCTACCAGGCTCTTCCATCCACGGGATTTTCCAGGCAAGAGTACTGGAGTGGGGTGCCATTGCCTTCTCCGAACGTAACTGCAGACATTTTCTAACAGGCCACTATCTTCTTGCCACAACTGCCCACGGCTGGGCATCGACGTTCTCATCTTTACTACTCCTTCATACATTGCTGTGGGGAAAACAAGGGGCCGAGATTAAGAGGATTTATCAAAGAATGACTGACCCCAAACTTTGTCTTCTACGCTGTCTGACCTGAACAAACAATTTGAACCCTTATTCAAAAGAAAACTCAGAAATCTCCATCTCCCCTACTAAGAAAATTTTTCTCTTAAAGCTCTGTTAGTACATTGGAAAGAATACTCAGAGGTTGAAACTAATAAAAGCCATTATGAAGATCTAGACATTACTTTGGGTGAAAGGAAGCTTTAACCCACACATGATTTTATGGAGTAGGGAGAAGTGTCTTTGCATTAAATTCTTGTTTTGGGGAAAAAAAAAAAAAACACACCTAAATGTGAGTTGAGTTACTATTCAAATGCTACGGTTTAATTCATTTGTTGAATGAAGCCAAGATTCAGATTAAAAGAAAAGCAATTTAAAATACAGATCTAAAAGATGAGCTCATAAGTGAACTCTTGAAAAAAAAAAAGAGAGAAAATCTTTCACAGCAGAAGCATCCCAGTTTTGAGCTATTCTCTCTTCCCAGGAGAAGAAAAGAGAAACGAAGTAATAAGCAGAAACAGACAGACACAAGAGAGAGAGGGAAGCCAGAATATTCTGTTTTCCGTGGGCAGGTAACTTGTCTGTGTCTCATATCCCATGCGTGCATGCCTGCTAAGTCACTTCAGTCATGACCAACTCTTTGCGACTCTATGGGCTGTAGCCCACTGGGATCCTCCGTTCATGGGATTCTTCAGGCAAGAATACTGGAGTGGGTTGCCACTCCCTCCGGGGGATGCTCCCAGCCCAAGGACTGAACCCACATCTCCTATGACTCCAGCATTACAGGCGAATTCTTTACTGTTGAGCCACCAAGGAAGGCCATCTCACATCCCACCTGAACCCAAATGCTGAATGTTTAAGTAAGACAGAATAATAACCCTTTTAGTGGGTGTTTGACATAGTCTAGTAAAACTTTTGACTGTAGTTTCAGAAACATCTGTCTCCTGCATCCATCATTTGTCTTTGGTCTGCCTCAGACTACAGTCCTGCGTGGATCTAATAGCTAAATTCTGGAAGCTCATGCCTCCAGGAAAAGGAGGTGAGAACATAGAAATATTAGGTCACCATCAGAGAAACGACTTGAAAGCCAGCAGCTGACAGCATTTAGTTTCATCGACTTAACACGGACTATGTAGCTTTTAAAAGTGAATTATGAAAGCAGTCAGGGGCTTGCTTAAGGCAAATGTTGGTAAGTATCACAATCAGACTGCTTGTGGCTACTTCTAAGCTTCCAGCGGACAGGAGTTTGTAGTCAAGATGGCACAGAGGATTCTTCAGGACCTGGAGTTCAGCTTTTCTTAGTCTGATGCCAAACCCAAGAGGGGCATGAAAACTGATTTTTATAGAGTCCAAGGCACCGACAGTATATAAAGTTTTATAATCTGATTTCTACAACACGATCCTTGCTGTGTAAATTCTCATCCTGCTGAGAAGGCAGAATGGAAGACACGGGTTGTGAGGGGCAAGTCTAGATCTGCTCAAAGCCCAGAGGTTAAAAAGTTGATACGGGTAATTACTTAGGCGGTAAGCCTGAAAAATTCAATATCGAAATTAGGTCTGGTTTGACAGAGATAACCCTGGGCGCTAGGAGGGTGGACACAGAGGCAGGTGTGTGGCAACTGCCTGGCCTCCAACACTTTGGAGCTGAGGGATCTTGCTAAGTTTTCTTATGAAATCAAAGGCAGGGCAGATTTCTATGTGCAGCCCCTTCATGCTGTCCTGACAGCAAACATTGTGCAATATCAAGGCAGTTGTCTTCCTTTTTGGCTCAAAAACCAGATTAAGTACACACGACCGAAATTTTAAAATTTAGTCTCACTAATGACTATCCCCCCCAAAAAAGATCTGTTATATAAGCAAGTAAACAAGGTATTAATTCTGACCCTGCACAGCCCCCCTCTAGATGTATCTGCTGATATAAATAAATCAGGTATTCATTCTGACTCTGCACTTAAGACATGCTCAGCATTAGCACTCTGCTTTTCACTTATTTTATTCATAATTATTCAAAATCATCCACTGAGGCATAGAATGATTTCTATGGCAATTTCATGGTCCTGATTTCAAAGAAGTCACATTATTTTCTGAGATTCACTCAACAGTCTGAATGACAAAATCAGAGAAGTGCTTATTTCTAGCTTCTGCTTGGCAGTGACCCAGATAAGTGATGGTGTGACGTGGGCAAACGCTTCATTTCGGATCCTGGGACCTGGTTCGGGGCCCCACCTCCAGCCCCCTCCTGGCCCGGTGGTGTCCTTTTGACTTGCTTTATTTTTGTTTCCTTTAAAACCAAACAGCACTGACATATATACTCTACCGTGTGTAAATAGCTAGTGGGAAGCTGCTGCATAACATAGGGAGCTCAGCTTGGTGCTCTGTGATGATCTAGAGGGGTGGGGCGGGGGGTGAGGTGAGAGGGAGGGTCAAGAGGAAAGGGATATACATATCCCTGCAGCTAATTCACGTTGTTATACACAGAAATCAGCACAATACTGTAAAGCAGTTATCCTCCAGTTTAAAAAGAGAGAGAAAATAAAGGGGGAAGGAGAAGGGGGAGCCATATTCCCATTGTTTCCCTCCCTTCTGAAATTCTTCAGCCTTGCCATTAAACATTTTTACTGTGCTCACTAGAATCATGCTTTTATGAAACATTGATATGCTAAAGAATACAATTTCAAGCTACCTAACCATTGCATAAATACAGCCTGGAAGGAGATACCATAGTGACTCACATAAAGTTAATGAAAAAGAACGACTAATGCATAGCAGTGTGTTAGATGGTCTGTTTTTATGAAATCAATATTCGTGCATAATTTACAGAGTAAAATGTACTATAAAGTTTATCATGGATAACTAGAGTCATTCCCTTCCCCACACCTCTTTCCACCAAAGTCCTACTGCCCAGTGGCAAGAGCTTCAGCTTTTTAGCTGATTTTTTCAATGTTTGCTTTCATATTATGAAATATTGTAATTAAATTCAGACCAGATATATCAATTCTCTTTTAATAGGGGAGGATTTAACTCTCTTATATCAAGAAATACACACACACACAGAGTTCTCTGTTAGCCATTATCCTCCCATAACATTATATAACAAATTTGCTACCCTGTGCAATTATTGTTTCCAGCTGAATCACGGGGTGAACTGTGACATTTCCTTCTTCATATAAATTTTTTTTCAGTTCACAACTGCCTGTTTGGTTGGTTGATTTGGTTTGTTTTGTATGCCCCATCACTCAATCATTCTTTGATAGAGATGAGGCCTGCTACTATGCCCACATGCGTCATAAATCCTGACCCTTTTTTTGAGTCGTGTTTCTGGAGCCTTCTGTCTCTTGCTCTAATCTGTTCTGTTTCCAATGAATGGCTGCAGTTCTGTGCCTTCTCTTCACCATCAACCCAGGAACATTTTTTTTTCCCCTCTCTTTCATACCAAATCCAGTTTCCTGGTCTCCTATCTTTCTCTTTTCTCCTTTGTCTTCCTAGAGCAATGTTCTAGTGGCTTCCATAAACAAGACCTAGGGATGCTCACTGTTTTGAGATTTTAATAAGCCTTTGAAAAATCTTCATTTTCATTTGCTAATTTGATTTGCTCAAGAATTTCAGGTTGGAAAACAATTGATTTACAATGTTAAGGGCATTGTAATACTGTTTTTCCAGCTTCCACTGTTGTTACGAAATCTGGTACAATTCTAAAGCTCAATCCTTTGTGTACGTGTGTGTGTGTGCCTGTGTGTGTGTGTGTGTGTGTGTGTATTTTAATATGTAGAAGCTTCTCAGGTTTTTTATTTCTGTTGCTCTGGAATTTCATATTAATGAGTCTTGGGTGCTTTTCTTTGTATTTCTCTGTTTTTACTATTTTGGAATCAGTGTAGAAACTCAGGTCCTTCAGTTCTGCCATTTTTTCTTGGGTTATATCTTCGATAATATTCTCTCTTCTTTTTTCTCTGTTTATCTTTCTGGAATTCCTATTAATTAGATATTTTACTTACTGGACTGTAAGTAAAATACTTACATATTACTTACTGTACTTTTCTTCTTTTTCTCTTTTGATGAGGATAAAAGTCGTCTTCATTCTTCTACTTTTTGAACCATTTAAAATTTTTCCCCTCTCTATTAAATATTTTTTACTGTTATCTAAAAGCTCTTTCTAGTTTTCCCATTGCATATTGTTCTTATTGAACTACACATGTTCAGTCCACCTCGATGTTGAATAAGGACAACTTTACCCCTCTCAACTTATGGCACCTTTTCACTGGCTTTCCCCAAACTTTCTGGGCTCCTTCCCTCCGGTCACTTTCTAGTCAGCCCCTGGCTGTACCACGACCTCGCTGTGAACCCTCTGGCTCCTGGCGAGTCTTTCTCTCACAAACCCGTCTTCGCGTTTCCACATTTCCTTTATCTCTTCCTGGTTCCAATCGCCATGGTTGGCTTTCTCCTTGTCAGGTCATCAGCAGGATCTTGATAATTTGGCTCACAGATCACTGACCCAGCAAGGCATAATTGAGCTTCAAATTAAGTCCTTTAATTGCAGCATGTGGCCCTGAGCTCCTCAGAGAAAAGGCTTCGTGTGGAGCGGAAAATAGTCAAGGAAATAAGAACAAACAATGGCTTCTCAGAACACATCCCACGATTCTACACACAAGCAGTGAAGGGAAACTGCGCATATCCAAGTCAGAGGGGCGTATTCTCTGACCTGAGCTCATAGGGAAAAAACAGGAGGGAGGCTGCTCCGAGGTCTGCGAAGACCTCACCTCTGCCCTGGATGACACAGATGGAGAAATATTGGGATATCTTTCCCCCTTCTTAACCTGGAATTGTTCACTGAGACAAGCCAAAATCCTTTCTTTGCCTGGAATATGAATTATTGGCAACCCTTCCCCATTGACCTTTGAATACAGAGACTCAGATTTCTGAAGAAAGTGTCCATTTCCATTCCTAGGTCTTTCCGTCATTCTCCCTAAGTACCACATCGTCTTCCTGAAGAGAACTGGAACTGTGGTTGTAAATGAGATCTCTGCTCTTTTGAATATTTCTCATGCCCTTGGGATTCTCCAGCTTATTTATTTATATACAGCAGTGATGGGAGTGCCCCAAAGAAGACCTTCACGTGCTGAAACTTCTTGGTTTTTGCGAGAGCTTTCAACTCTGGAGTGAAAGGGCAAAGGGGGAAAAAAATGGGAGGAAATATCAAAGGCACAACAGCAAAAGTAACAGGACCTGCAGGGGACATGAGCGAAGGGTAATTGTTTGGCAACTTTCTGCATGAGACCTCGGTGCAAGAGCAACCTAGGAAAAGATACACAGTGAATCTTGCAAGCATGTGAGTATGGTTTAATAACAATACTGTTGTCTGGCTGAAAGCTCCTGAATTGTTAACTGTTTAATACAAAGAAATGCTGGCAATACTTCAAGTTAGAAACNAGCTTATTTATTTATATACAGCAGTGATGGGAGTGCCCCAAAGAAGACCTTCATGTGCTGAAACTTCTTGGTTTTAGAGAGAACTTTCAACTCTGGAGTGAAAGGGCAAAGGGGAAAAAAAATGGGAGGAAATATCAAAGGCACAACAGCAAAAGTAACAGCACCTGCAGGGGACATGAGCGAAGGGTAATTGTTTGGCAACTTTCTGCATGAGACCACGTGCAAGAGCAACCTAGGAAAAGATACACAGTGAATCTTGCAAGCATGCGAGTATGGTTTAATAACAATACTGTTGTTTGGCTGAAAGCTCCTGAATTGTTAACTGTTTAATACAAAGAAATGCTGGCAATACCTCAAGTTAGAAACCCCTGGTTGAGTTAACTCTCCACTCCCACCCTCCCTCAGTAAACCTCCCAGTGAGTTCAGGAGGTTTGCCAGTCCCACAAAATATTTTGGTTTAGAATAGAAGATTGTTTATCTTGGCTGCTAAAATTTCACATGTCATCTCTGACCTTTTCTTGGGTTGAAAAATACTGAATTCACAGAAGAGATAAGAAACCTCGCCCTTCAGGATAAAATAAAGAAAATACGTTTTGATTCCTCGAATAATTCATAGGAAGATTAAGTCACTCATGTTCTTTAAATAATCCCCTACCCTCTGTTGCCTCCCCAGACCATACTCCTTGCAGACAGACATTAGCAAGGCTGAAAAGAGGGACTTTATACCAGCTTCAGATCATTCAGGATACACTCCTTGCCTTTTCATAATAAAGCCTAAATTTAAAAATTTTGCCCAATCACAACAGTGAGGTAATCAGTTTTCACATCAATATCCAATTGTGAATAAAGTAATAAAAATAACAGTGTAATTTATCCCAAAAGTGACTTTCAAATAATTCTTTCATTGACATTTTTCCTGGTAAATAAGGGATCTTTGCAATTTCCATAGGAAAATTGAAGTAATTTATGTAAAAGAAAGTTTGAGTGCTTTTTAATCAATTGAGAGAACCATAGCCAGTGGAACAGAATGGAAGATAAAAGTGATAATTTGGGAGGCGGGGAAGTATTTCACTAACCGGCCCTTAAAAATATCAATATGGCTAAAGTTTCTTTATCTTCCCCAAAGCAGGGACTTTAAGATTAATATTTTAAAGCCTGCCCTGTGAAAGCAAGGATGCAGCTGCTGGCCTGTTTTTCTTGGCAGGCACCGGGACCCTTTGTGGGTACTGAATAAATCCAACATTTGGGCTGAGCAACTCTAGAACGAGGCTGCTGCATGGTTCTCCTGAGAGTTCAAACACTTGAGTGAAAAGATCTGTATAAAACTCACTTCTTGTTGGGATGCCAGGAAATATGGACACTTAACCAGGTGTGAAAACATGGCTGAACTTCTGTAAACGTGGTGTCGGATGTCACCAGTCTCAGGAGGTGAGGGGAAATGCGCCTTCTCAGGCTGTAGACTCTTGGCAAAAAAACCCTCAGCTCCCCAACCTGCACCAAGAAGTGACCATCTATGCTTTGTGGACCATCTCTACTTTGCAGTTTCCTTGAGGCTTTCAATTATGAAAACATTCCTTTTCTCTTTTGATTGTTTTCAAGTTTGGTCCAGGTCAGTAAGCACCTGAAGGTTTTTTTTTTTTTGAACAGCAAATAACAAGCTTCATCAACTTCCTGATGAGGGAAAATACTTTTGGAGTCTCAGCACTTGAGCCTTTGGCATTTTCCTATGCTAGCTAAGGCTAGATAATATCTGAGATCAAATGCACTTGATGAGGTTTGAAGTGCCCCAAAGCTTACTCCATTTTTTTTTAAAAGAACTTAGTCCGATTACATTCATATAAAAGTGGACCACTTAGCTTCCTCACCATAAAGCTACCATTTTAAAATAAAGCTTTTTTTAGAGCCAGTATCTAAATGTATTGAGAAATTTTTATAGCAAATGAGTTGCCCCTGGGATGCTAAGAAGCCCAGGAAGAGAATGCTACCACTTGGAAGACAGCTGAAAAACACAATCTTAACATCTGTAGAAGTTACTAAAGTATTTCATTTAAGAAGGGCTGAGAGAAATTGAAAGAATAGTTTTATAGAAATAAACAATCCTTAAGGCACAACTGAGCGACTTCCCTTTCACTTTTCACTTTCATGCACTGGAGAAGGAAATGGCAACCCACTCCAGTGTTCTTGCCCGGAGAATCCCGGGGATGGGGGAGCCTGGTGGGCTTCCATCCATGGGGTCGCACAGAGTTGGACACGACTGAAGCGACTTAGCAGCAGCAGCAGCAGCAGCAGCAAGGAAATCCTGGTGACCCTTTCACAAGCACAGCAACTGTGACTTTGGCTAATTTACTTAGTTCAAGTTACTGTTCAAAAACAAAAGAAGACATTCACCATTTTATCTTTACTTATTGTTGCTAGGATTAAATCCATAATTCTCGGGTGTTTTTCTTGATCTGTGTAAATCACTGGGTGACCAAGACACTCTATACGTTTCCTCATGCAGCTCCCTTGCAGAAGACAATCACTGTTCCTGATGACCAGAGCACCTTTCAGAGCACCTAAGTCAGTCCCTTCAAGATGTATTTTACCTCATTACTCGTGATTAACTGATAGGCAGAAACATACACACAGCAATTACACTCCTCCTTAAAGAGCCGAGCGTCTCCTTTTTCTAGATGTGGTCTCTAAGGCCCTGGATGGGACTGGAAGGGAAGATCTGAGTCATCCCATTAAGCGGGGGACTTGTTTTAGTCAACATAACCACAAAGCTCATCTGCCCAGAAGTCATCTATCCAGTGGCACCTGACTTGTGCGGTTCCTGTCTGGCTCTCCCTTTTAACTTCTACTTAAAGTCTCACAGACACAAATTCCTCCTGATTCTGCCTCCTCTGGCTCCCTCCAACCCCCTCCTTCTCTGCCTAGCCCCAAGGTCTGCTCCGCACATGAGGCTCCCGGCAGCGTGCCAGGCAATGGTCGCCTCATCCCTGCTTCATAATGAGAGTGAAAGCACATTGCCAGGATGTCGGGGGTAATCGTGACAAAGCAAACATCATCTCTGACCCAGCGGAGGAAACTAAAGGGTGACACTTGTCCTGGTCAAAATCAGCCTGTTGAGAGAGATGGGAGGGAAATGAGAAGTGAAGTTTGTATTTTAGACAAAGCTAGGGCACGTCGGTTTGAAAACAATATCATGTTACTAGATCTCCAGCAAATAATAATGTTTCAGATAGATTCAGCTTATTCCATATGCTGGATTACAGGAAAGTTGAGAAGAGCTGTACGAAGAGGCAAGCCTTGAGCAAGACTTTGAAGAAGTGGCAGAATAAGGACTCACCATGCAGAGGCCGCTGTGGTCCCTTGTCTTCTTACAAGAAGAAGAAATAGTAGCAGCAAAGGCGAGAGGGCAGCAGCAGAGGGGGAGGCGAGAAGCCAGGAAGGCAGCTGGAAGGTCTCTAGGTGGCTGGTCTGATTTCCGTGTGGAAGTACGTAGACTCTTCTGCAGACAGAGGGGAGCCCCTGATGGCTTCTGAGCAGAAGATTGTCATATCAGGGTAGTATTCTCAAGGAAGATGAATCTGACCACACAAGTGGGTTGGAGGCGGAAGAGCAAAGCACAGTACCTGGAAGGCTGGGGCACCATCTTCAAGGGAGGTGAAGGTCTGAGTCACCGGTGAAAGTGAGGCTAGAAGTAAGGGACAGAGGATGCACCAAAGACTTGGATATGAGCTGGACCTGAGGAGTGACGAAGGAACTGCAGTTACTCTGAGGTTCACAGCCCACGTGACCAGGAAGGCTGTGTCACCCAAGAGGAACCCAAGGAACCTAGCCTAGATGTTTCAGTGAGGGGACAACCAGATGTCCAAGTCCGGCCTTGAAGACACAGGCCTGCAGGAGAGAAATGAGGTAAGAGCCAGAAATGAGGATGAGTGTGTGGTGTGGGAGGAAGGGATGGGGTCTGCATAAGGTAAGATCCCAGGGTGACTGGCAAGGTGCTGCTCACCTCCTAAGTAACAGTTTCTAAAATGAATGAGAAAGGGAGAAAAATATGAATATATATTCATTAGCCGCCCCCCCCCCACTTACAGTAAAAATGGACTCAATAAAATTCAGATACAAATAAAGGCTGCAAAGTACAAGAGACCCAAGGAAGCAAGTGCTCTGAAAAAACTTAGTTAAATTGAAACCATTCCTGTCATCTAGAAATTACTTAATAAAATAGTCATGCTGCTGCTGCTGCTAAGTCATGATGTAGTTATATCACAGAGCATAACTTGCACTAGTGAACGATAACAACCACTCGCAAAATCCAAGAATATTTTTTAAAGTACCGAGAGTACTGCTCTGTTGAATATATCACGTAGTCAGATAGACCTATGGCATTCTTTCAAAATAGTAGGTATTTCTGAATTTGAGAATCCGAGCATCCTGCTTGCCAGAAGTGGCTTATTACGTGGGATGTCCAATCTTTGGAATCTCTCATTGAGAACAATGTTTCAGGTCATCAACTGTTGTAAATAACTTGGTTTGTTTGTTTATTCCCTCCTGAAACTAGCAACACGTTATAGCAGTGACGTTATAGACAATAGTTATCCCTTTAAACGATTGTTTTCTCGTTTCTTGAGAGGTTGGTTATTAGCGGAAAATCTGAGTGTACTTGTCCAAAAAATTGTCAGGGGCAGAGAAGAAATGGGAACATGTAATAATATTAACAATTTGTATTTCCAAAGCATCCTCACTTGAAAGAGTTGAGGATGGTTTTCGAGCTATTTTGTAACACCAGTGTAGATGGAAAATGTGACGGTCTTCACGCTAGTGATTTTTGAGCTTAGTCAATAAAATTTTCTGTACTCTGTGTGTGATCAGTCACTGAGTCATGTTCAACTCTTTGTGACCCCATGGACTGTAGGCCATCAGGCTTCTTTGTCCTTGGGCTTTCCCAGGCAAGAATACTGGAATGGGTTGCCATTTTCTCCGCCAGGGGATCTTCTCAACCCAGGGCTTGAACGCACAACTCCAGCATCTCCTGCATTGCAGGTGGATTTTTTACCACTAAGACATTGGGGAGGCCCTTGCCGTACTCCACCAACAGAGTATTATTAAGATGTCAGTTCTTAGGTCTGAGTCCTCTTTGAATCAACAGTCAGTCCTTTCTAAACCTTCACAGTTAATATTTCATCTGAAATAACTTGCACTAAGGTTCCCCTGGCTGCAGGACTAAGAAGAATTAATAATTGGAAGAATCATAGCCTTTCCTTTCGAAAGAAACTAACTTTGCTACAGGAGTGATGGTGGGGGATAGAGGTAGAAAGGAGGGCTTTTGCTGGGAGATGGGAGTTGTATAGGGAAGCCACCATATGCAAAATTTAACTTCCATCAATATGTAAATAAATAAATAGACAGATGGACATTCCAACTCTGTTAGTGAAGTCCAGGAATATCTGTCTTCACATTTTCTCAACCCAGCTGCCAAAGATAAAGTAAAATGTATTCCAGCTATTGGAATTCGTAAATAATTTGTATGAAGTCCAGGCATCTTTCAACTTTCACATCCTTTTGTGTGGTTCTCAAGCAAGTTGGCAGCTAAGGAATCTAAAATCGTGCTCAGCCACCATCCTTCACCCACAGCCATGAACCCTCAAAGGCGGAGAGGATGAGGTCCCCATGATTCCGCCTTCCTGGCCCATCAGGTGATTTCCCTGAGGACAGAGGGGAGCAGAGGAATAATCTGTTCTGGTTATGAGAGAATTAGCAAAGGTGGAGAAGCCCAGCCCAGACACTCCTGCACTAAGTCTACTGACACTCATGGAGACCTAGTCTTGTGAGGGATTCCAACTCCTGCCCTTGGGGCTTCCCAGGCAGCACTTGCGGTAGAGAACACGGCTGCCAGTGCATGAGGCTTAAGAGATGAGGGTTCGATCCCTGGGTCGGGAAGATCCCCTGAAGGAGGGCATGGCTATCTACTCCAGGATTCTCGCCTGGAGAATCCCAGGAACAAAGGAGCTTGACACGTTACAGTCCATGCAGTAGCAAAGAGTCGGACATGACTGAAGCGACTGAGCATGCATGTGGGCATGCCCTTGCCCTTAAAAAATATATCAATGGGGCAACTATGATGCTCCCCATTTGCTGTCACTGTTGGAGATGGCTGGGCCCAGGGACCTTTGCTCGAGGGCCACCTTGGGCTGTGTGTATCCTTCCCACTACTGCCTCTTCTCAGCCCAGGGAATGGAGAGGGCAAAAGTGTGAATTGCTTCCTTTGTCTTGGCCCCCACTCTTTTCTTTGCCACCATGCTGCATCCTGTCTCCCTCACCAGCTATCTCAGAAACACCAGCCTCCAGCTCCCACCTCCCTCCTGTCTCTCAGGAAAGGGTCTGAGGTCAGTGGTTGAAGAAGAAATGCCAACCTTAAGATCTCAGGCTTTCAGGGAGAGGTGTCAGGACAAAGCCAATTGGTTGGGAGTTATCCAAGTGACTTTTTTGTCTTCAGGCTGGATGAGAAGACTGCATTGAAGCAGATAAACAGGGCTGAGCCTTTCAAATCTTACAAGGAAAGGGAAGTAAAACTGGCTTCTAAGCTGCTCTGTGACGCCACCAAGACCACAGTTTTCATTGTATTTCGTGGATGAGCTAATTGTGGTCAGAGAAAGTGCTGGGGCTTGCAGTGAACTGACACATTTTTTCCCCCTAGGAAATACAGCACACAGGTGACATCCTTCTGCAAGTCAAGTGTTTCTTCAAGGGTTTGGAAAGATGTTTAAACCAAAAGAGTTCAAGATAAAGGGGAAGGGGGAAGAAAAGAGGATCTGTGTGTGATTGGAAAGGTTGAGTGGTGAGCAGGAAAAGTTCAAAAGAGATCGAATAATGGCTCACAAAAGACAGCGATATGTGGGAAGGAGCAATTAATTGAATCAGTCTGTTAAGGCTCAAAACAGTCTGATAGAGAGACGACGTAATATCCTGATTCCCAAGCTAGGAGCCCGAGTCTTCCATATGATTAGTAATTAAAGCCAGCTCTGGGGAAATGCATCCTTTAATTTGTATATTCAAAAAGGGCAACGCAGTTAGCTCTCTGACCTCAGTCCAAACTGTCTTTTGGGAAGGTAAATTCTTCAAGATCCTTTGGAAAAAAAAAAAGTTTGGAAGCATTCTATGTAACCATGACAAACTTGAGGTTCTAATGAAAGAACGAGGGAACAGCCTTCACTTCCTAATGTGCAGCCAACCACATCCTACCCAAAACCCCGAAGTCTGCCTTTGAAGACTCAACTGCTAGCCTTCATGAACTTAAAGGGATTTTACTGACAATGATGTCACTAGCTTTTCTATTTCTTCCTCCATCTTGTTAGCTGACGTGCATACTCTCCATACCCAATGCATGCTAAGTTGCATCTAACGCTTTGCGACCTTATGGATTGCAGTCCGCCAGGCTTCTCTGTCCATGAGATTATCCAAACAAGAATACTGGAGTGAATTGCCATGCCCTCCTCCAGGGAATCTTCCATGACCCAGAGATCAAATCCATGTCCCTACATCTCCTGCACTGGCAGACGGGTTCTTTACCACTAGTGCCATCTAGGAAGCCCCAGATACCCATATCCATATGCTAAAGCCACCAGGAGTCCACGGCCAATCTGACTACAAACAGAACCATATCAGCCCTGGCTTGGGGAGAGCCATGGGTACCAGAGGAATGCTGCTCCTGATCTCTGTCAAATAAGTCACTAACACAGTCAAGCTAAGTGTGGAAGAATATTTGATTGTTTTATGCTGTTTTCAAACTGGATAAGGCTCCTCCTCCTCCTCTAACTCTGGGAATGTGAGTTATTCAAGCTTTATGACCTAGATCACNTGAACTGTGGTGTTGGAGAAGACTCTTGAGAGTCCCTTGGACAGCAAGGAGATCCAACCAGTCCATTCTGAAGGAGATTGGCCCTGGGTGTTCATTGGAAGGACTGATGCTAAAGCTGAAACTCCAGTACTTTGGCCACCTCATGCGAAGGGTTGACTCATTGGAAAAGCCCCCTATGCTGGGAGGGATTGGGGGCAGGAGGAAAAGGAGATGACAGAGGATGAGATGGCTGGACGGCATCACCGATTTGACGGACATGAGTTTGAGTAGACTCTGGGAGTTGGTGATGGACAGGGAAGCCTGGAGTGCTGGGATTCATGGGATCACAAAGAGTCAGACACGACTGAGTGACTGAACTGAACTGATTGGAGAGAAAGACATAAAAAGGAAAAAATTCTTTTCTTGCAGGGGGATTTTCTTCTCTGCGTCCAGGAATAGACAAGGGTTCTCTCCACACAATAGGGAGAAAGCAGGCATAAAATGGCCTCAGGGATAGGAAGAAACAATGGAGTATACCCTGCATTGTCCTGCTGGTGGGCCAGTGGGGGTGCAGGGTGCACCACCTGGGAGGAAGCAGTCATCAAGCGTGCCATGGAGTCTGTGAATGAAGGGCCCCTGTTGAGCATGGCTGAGAGCAAGGCCAACACCAAGGCTTAAAGAGCCCAGGGAGCAGAAAGTACATCTAATCAGGGTTCAGCATCCACAGAATCACCTGTCATGCCAGGAGGGAGAGGGAAGGGCGAGTAGGGCCTCCGGCCCCAGAGATTCTGGTTTGGCAGGTCTGGGATGGGGCCAGTACATTTGCATGTCTGAGAAACTCCCTGGTGGTGCCAAGACTGCTGGCACTGTTGATAGATATATTTCTGCAAAGGAGCTTGGTTACTATGCAGGACTATGACAGGAAACCAGGTGTCCACGTGCCTTTAATGGGCAGTGAACAGTCTATTCTAGCTCATCCCTGAGAAGCACAGAGTGTCCAGTGGGGCCCACACTCTCAGGAACCAGAGACAGGGCTCATCACTAAGTGTCATTTCTCTGCCTCAGGGAAAAGTTTGGTTCAAATATATACACGGCTTTTCGAGCCCTTCTCTAAACTAATGGAAAGTCTCACTATTCTGCAGTCTCTATTTCAAGATAACTCAAGAAATCCCTATATTTTAGGCCAGGATTTTTTTTTTTCTCTCCTTCTTCAGAAGCAATGGTTTGTATCCAGGCCTATTTGAAGTCCTTGAGGATATCTAAACACCTGTTCAGAAAACCCAGAATCACATTAGCTCTGGAAAAAGCTAATATGGCTCAACACATTGGCTGTTTGGTGTTGAGTCGCTCTCCATGGGAAATTACGGTAATACACACCATACTTTTAAATGAAAAAGTCAGTGACTTTCAGACAGATATATTCCATTTGGCCATCCAGAAACTGTGTCCCCAGGTGATCAGAGTGAGACAGTCACTTGAGCTATTGGTTGAAAAGCCTCACTTCCACTGTAAAACCATTTCAGCACTTGTTCATTAAATTTAAAACTTCAAAGAGGATTTGCCAATCTGGAAAACATTTATGAAAAATTTAAATGGAGTGTCACTTTGGCAGTGTAAGTGGCACAACTGTTTGATTTTCAACTATTTACAGATGTATCTGACTCTGGGATTAATGCCTATATTTTTCCTGGAGAAATGGTGTCAGCAAAATTTTGACCAAATTGGCCTGAAAGAAAATTGGTCTAAATATATGTAAGGTGGAACGATTCTCCTGGCTATAGTCTATGTCTCTTTGTGCATGAGAAGTGAGAAGCATCTTTTTTCAAATTCATCCTGTTTTATAGCTCTTGATACCAGAAATTCTACATCAGAAAATGTAAGGACTTCATGTCCTAGCCTCATTGTTGTTTGGAACTCTTGAGTCCCAAAGTTGCCAAATCCTTTCTTTCCTAATTCATATTTATGTTTGAAAACTTTCTTTAAATAACTATTTGGGAACTGGTCACATAAGACAGCGCCAAAAGACAATATGAATTGGGAACATGTCTGGCCGTCCACAAGTCTAGAAGTTTTCTCTGATATTGTTTTTCTACTGTAGATTCCAGTAAATGAATGATGCTATGACTCATAGCTTCAACCCTTGGGGAAAAAGAGGAGAAAGTTCAAGTCTTAGCCTAGAATATATTTGAAAGATTAAACATTTTCTGTAACACATATTTTAGTTATTATTTATGTCACTTCTTACTCTTAAAATGATTTGCTGTGACTTACGTAAGCACATACAATACTTTCAAAAGCAAGCCAAGAAAATGAGGGAAAAAAGAAACAATAATTGCTATAAGTACACTTCACTAAAAGTATGCTGTATATTGGGATCTACAATTTCTATTAGCCAGCCCAAAGAAGGAAACACTCTTTTTGAAACTATTAGGAAAGAAAGCAATTGCTCAAGAGAAGTATAATTGGTTTTGGTTCCAAGACCCGAGTGAAGAGTTTAACCTGGGTCAGTTTTGAAAGAATATTCTGTATTCTCAACAGCTTTCCTACTTGATAAAATAATGATTTTTAAAAGACTTGGATTCTATATATCCCTGAATGCATGCCAGTGGTTCAACCCCAGAGGAAAGCTCAATCAGAGAATGCCATGATGTGGTCCAGAGAATTCCAGAACATTCCAGAGAATCCACTGTTCCCTGGTCCAAGACAATGTGGTCTATTTAGGAAAAAATGGATGGGCTGCACATCTTTAA
This sequence comes from Neotragus moschatus, assembly GCA_006410615.1. NCBI lineage: Eukaryota > Metazoa > Chordata > Mammalia > Artiodactyla > Bovidae > Neotragus > Neotragus moschatus. The sequence continues at coordinate 1,418,464 of SJYA01002431.1, read as the reverse complement.
GGCAATTGTCCCTTTCAGTTATCTTGAAATCAAGCCTTTGAACAACGTAAAGCACTGACTCATAATCCACCTCCTGCATTTCACTTGAGGAGCTTTAAAAATGCAGTCATCTTCCTGGTCTTCCTGAAATCTCAACCCTTGATCTCAACCTTCTCTGCTTTCTCTCTGCTCCTGCCCTAGGTCGGGTCACTGCACCTCCCCTGGAATTACTGAACTCAAAGATCCTTCAGTCTCAACACTTTGGGAAGAGTGAGAATAGTTCAGATGGAATTATTAATAAGTTTTAGATTTCTAAAGTACACTTCTGACTTTGAAAGTCTTATTTTCTTTTACTTACAAAATTAGCTATATCATCTTTGGATCTCATCCTATCTTTCCAAGAATTTTTATCCCATACAGATTCTGCCCTTCCATCTCTTTGCCAATGCTCACACTGTTTCCTCCAGGGGAAATACCTCTCTGATACTAACAGAAATGAAACCCTATACCCATCCAGCACTCAGTCTGTTAGCTGTGTATCCCACAGATCAAATAGAACAATGTCTTTCCCAGCTTTGGTGTCCAGTTACTATTGAATGAATAAGTGAGTGCATGAATGTTCATCTCAGAAGTTTCTCTTGGCTGTCTTAGGCAGAAAAGTCAGAATTCTCTCTCTCTTCTTACTTTATTTAACGCAGTCCTTTTGGGAGAAAATAGTCTGTTTTGGCATTTCTTAAAAACCAAAGAGAAAAGCTTTCATATGTGTTCCCTTCAAGGATCCCTTTGAGCGAGCCATGTGTCATACCCTCTTAAGGAGACTTTGTTTCACACCATGAATCAGAGCATCTGTGAGGGGCGAGTCCAGGCCTGGCACAGGGAAACCCGCAGGACAGGAATTTGCTCAAGACCTTGAAACCGGGCACCTGGCTGCTGAGCAATAGCTCAGTTAGCTAGGAAACAAGCATGGAGGTTGCTCTTCACCTGCCTGCTGTTACAGGTTTTGTGACACTACAGGACACTGTGATTTAGCAAAGGAAAATTGCCTGGTAATAGGAATAGAATCTCATTAAGATGAAACAGTGTCTGATATCCTCGAGTCAGACAAAAGAGAATACGAAATTGATGTGGTCAGCATTATTGCCAAGCTGCATTTGAGAAGAATCAAACCAAGTGCAATTGACAGCTCTTGAGGAAGAAAATACCCACAAATGAAGCAGTAGCATGCTGAATGCAAACCTCGAGTCTTAACTGCGTTAAAATATGACTTTGTGTTTGATTTCCTTCCACAGTGAGATCATTCGGAGCAAATCTGAAAAAGGAACAAGGTGTGTACACTCAACAAAGCCCTCGGGCAGAGGGTGGTGGGAGGGTTAATTTAATTACCCAACTCTTGTAATCTTAAAATAAGTGTGGGCTTGTTTGTCATGCTGGAAAGACCAAAAGTACTCAGGAAAAGGAGACAGAGAAGAGCTGGTTTTGTTTGGTGATGCTTGATTTGGAGGGTACCGCTGTCACTGGCCACCGCCTTCAAAAGACCCTTCACCACGAGATAAAGGCCATGTCAGTTACCTGATCTTGTTTCCAGCCACCTCCCCAAATTTGTAGGTGGCTTGGAGGCATCTTGTATGGCCCTTAGCCATACAGTCTTTGTGTATGTACAGCCTTCTTTCACAGGAATGGAAGGTGGTCGTCATGCATCTATCTGAGAAAAAGTGACAACTAGTGGCAGCCTTTGTATCCACCTTGATGATATTGTTATTCTGTAGTGTTATTTATTATGAATAGAAGAAAACTTGGTGATCCTTTTTTTTTCCAACAAAAATACTTTTATTCATGATTTTCATACAAATTCTCCCAAGATACGCCCGCTTCTCTCCCACCAAGGAGACCAGAGACATGCTGCTCCTGCTTAGTCGTTCAGTTGTGTCNATTGTTATTCTGTAGTGTTACTTATTATGAATAGAAGAAAACTTGGTGATCCTTTTTTTTTCCAACAAAAATACTTTTATTCATGATTTTCATACAAATTCTCCCAAGATACGCCCGCTTCTCTCCCACCAAGGAGACCAGAGACATGCTGCTCCTGCTTAGTCGTTCAGTTGTGTCTGATTCTGTGCAACTTCACGGACTGTAGCCCATCAGGCTCCTATGCCCATGGGATTCTCAGGCAAAAATACTGGAATGGGCTGCCATGCCCTCCTCCAGAGGATCTTCCCAACTCAGGGATCACACTGGGGTCTCCTGCATTGCAGGCAGACCCTTTACCACTGAGAACTAGGGAAGCCCACAAGGGGACAATGTTCAATCTTTTATTCCCAACCTTTGATGTCCCTCCCATCCTGAGCACATTTCCAACACAGACAAAGAGCAGCAGCAGGCAAAAGAAAGAGGAGTCAAACGTCTTTTAGAAACCCAACCTCAAGGGCAGCTCAAGGAATGGGTAGATTCCACTGCTCCCTCCTGGCTAAGACCCCTCTTCTTCCTTCTGTTTATTCTTTTCTAAGTGAAAAAAATTATTATTTTTGAAATAATGTGAAGCCATATTTTACAAAGTATGGGCACTTAACACAGTCTGCTTCTTTTTATGTTTGTTTATTGATTTTTGGCTGCATCAGGTCTTAGCTGAAGTACACAGGCTTCTCTCTAGATGTCGTGCACGGGCTCCGTAGTTTGGTCCCAGGGGCTTAGTTTTTGCCCTGAGGCATGTGTGGAATGTTAGTTCCCTGATCAGGGATCAAACCCAAGACCCCTGTATTGGAAGGTGGATTCTTAACCACTGGACTGCTAGGGAAATCCTCATAGCCTACCTCTTAATTTTAAACAGTTCAATGGAAATGCACTTATATGTGGTCAATATTACAGTTTTAAAGAATAAATGTCTTGTGTTAGACTATTTCTCTAGAACAGAATGTTTGCAGAGAATAAATCTGCAGAGATCATCATCTCACTGGACACATGACTCTTTTCAGCCAGCTGTGATGGCAATAATCAGTCAGGTCTGTTCAGTCGCTAGTCATGTGCGACTCTTTGCGACCCCATGGACTGCAGCATGCCAGGTCTCCCTATCCATCACCAACTCCTGGAGTTTACTCAGACTCATGTCCATCAAGTAGGTTATGCCATCCAACCATCTCATCCTCTGTCATCCCCTTCTCCTGCCTTCAATCTTTCCCAGCATCAGGGTCTTTTTCAATGAGTCAGTTCTTCGCATCAGGTGGCCAAAGTATTGGAGTTTCAGCTTCAGCATCAGTCTTTCCAATGAATATTCAGGACTGATTTCCTTTAGGATGGACTGTTTGTATCTCCTTGCAGCCCAAAGGAATCTTAAGAGTCTTCTCCAACACCATCATTCAAAAGCATCAGTTCTTTGGCGCTCAGCTTTCTTTATAGTCAAACTTTCACAACCATACACGACCACTGGAAAAACCATAACTTTGACTAGACGGACCTTTGTTGGCAAAGTAATGT
>SJYA01002431.1:1386313-1412686 GCA_006410615.1 Neotragus moschatus | reverse complement strand
CAATTTGATCTCTGGTTCCTCTGCCTTTTCTAAACTCAGCTCAAACATCTGGAAGTTTACAATTCACATATTGTTGAAGCCTGGCTTGGAGAATTTTGAGCATTACTTTGCTAGCATATGAGATGAGTGCAATTGTGAGGTAGTTTGAGCATTCTTTGGCATTGCCTTTCTTTGGGATTGGCATGAAAACTGACCTTTTCCAGTCCTGTGGCCACTGCTGAGTTTTCCAAATTTGCTGGCATATTGAGTGCAGCACTTTTACAGCATCATCTTTCAGGATTTTAAATAGGTCAGCTGGAATTCTATCACCTCCACTAGCTTTGTTCATAGTGATGCTTCCAAAGGCCCACTTCACTTCACATTCTAGAATATCTGGCTGTAGGAGAGTGATCACACCATTGTGATTATTTGGGTCATGAAGATCTTTTTTTATAGTTCTTGTATAGCTTTTGTATAGTTTTTGTATAGATGGCAATAATAAAGGGTAGGAAAAGGCAGAATAAACAAAAAAGTGCAGTATTTGCCTTATAGGGATTTACTTGGAAATGTGACCCATAATAATTGCAAAAAAGAGAAACACTCTGTCATTTTTTAGAAACCCACCTCATCTGAACAAGTTGATCTAAAATGAGGGAACAAAGGACTTTGCTCACTTTAATCTCATTTCTTAAAGTAAATTCTTCGAAAGGGCAAGGAGACAATGTGGGGACAGACACAGTTGTGGCCTGGCAATGCCGGGCTTCAGCAATGCCGGGCTTCAGCTCTGCCTCTGGGTGACGAGGACCCCAGGAGTCATTACTGAAATTGATCCAACTTTCCCCACTTGCGAGGTGAGATTCAATAACTGACTTCTCATAGATTGAGAAGCTGTCCTAATAATAATAATTAATAAATAAGATGGGAAGAGAAGAAAGCTTCTTTTGAAAAATTCTTAACTTCATGAATCAAATCAGAGTATTTACATTATTCAAGACATTTTCTTAAAAGACTCACCTTCTAGCTTTGACTCTCCTGGAAGATTTTTTTTCTAAGGAGCATTACCATGAGAAATAGAGGTTTCTTTTTTTTGTTTGTTTTTGTTTTTTTTTTCCACTACAAGGTAAAGATGGTACATGTTATCCATGGAAGGATGAGAGGGAAGGTGAGGAACTTCATGATGAGTTGCTCCAGAACAACCTTGGTTGTTGTTGTGCCAACAACCCTATGAAGTCATTTTGCCAGTTAAGGGGAGAGGGCAAAGGCAACTCCAAAAGAGATGCTGGGGTCAGAAAACGAGCAAGGACTACAAAAAAATTATAACCCTTTAATTCTTACGTGAAATGTGAACATTTTATTTTCTCTGTGTTTAGCATACAGCAAAGACTTGTTAATGAGTTCTGTGTTTGGGAAGGCGTTTTTGTGATTTAGGGGAAAAAAAGTGAAAACCCCACAAATAGAAGAACCATCATTTCAACATTAATATAATTCCTTTTCCCACCCATTTCTCACAATCGTGTATACTCTTGATATATTTAATCTTTTGCAATGGTTCCCATAGCAACTCCTCCTGGTAGTGGCAGAGCTGAAGGCTACTGGAATCTTGAAACTCAGCCTGCCCTGGGCAGGTTTCTCTCTCTCTTTCTCCATTTACTTCTTTATATTAAATCTTGGGTGTTTTAGAACTCCCTTGTATTTGCCTTCAAAATCTCGCCAGAGATGAGAATATGAGAGCGTGAGATCCTTTTAAGGACAAAAAGATGTCTTATTTTTGTTTTGTTTCATTTGGGGGTGTCAAAGCAGAGGTCCTGACTCATTTAAATCTGAACTCTCCATCACCATTTACGTATTCCTTAATGGCACTTAACCAACATGAGGAGGTACTACTTGAGTGACAGGTAGTCCTTAGAATTTGTCCCTAAAGAGTAAAATCATCACCTCTGCTCTGCCCTCAGTTCTGGGGTGACCAGGAAATCAAGGTGCTGAAAATCTGTAAAAATTTCTGGGTGACACAGGCAGGGATTGCAAAGGTAGCTTTGGGACCATGTAATGCTTATAAACTCAAATGGTAGAACATTCTTCTAATTTCCTTCCTGCAATTTGTTTCTCTGCCTCCAGATAATATCAGCTCTGAGGAGTGGGCTTGGGGACCAGAAAATCAAATATTATTATTAATCACTGTAATTACTTTTCTTGGCCAAACTGTAGAGCTGGGAAGCAAATCAAATTCTCTTGAGTTCAGTCTTAACTAAAACACATTACTGAGCCATGATTACTTCATCCTTAGTCATCTTAAACTAGGACTATTACTGCAAAAAAAATGGTTTCTAAAATATAATTGATCTTGTTTATTTACATATATTCAACTCACAAATGACAGGGTTTACAGCACTTCTTCCTAAAGATGGAGAAAGATCTTGTCTAACTCCCAAACATACTGAAAACTTCAAGAGAAACAATATTAGTTTAAAAGTTACTTACAAATACTGGTATGAGAATACACTTCTGCTTATTAGTTGAGGAAGATTAAAATTTCAGAGTTAATAATACTTAAATGTATTGGTTGAAATTATAGCAGTTATACTTCTAATAAATTAGCTGTACATTCTCTTTTTTAAAAATTTACCTTATTTTTATTTTATTCGTATTCTTTTTTGCACCATGCCACATGGCTTGTGCAATCTTAGTTTCCCGACCAGGAAATGAACTTGTGCCTCCTGCATGGGGAGCATGCAGTCTTAAGCACTGGACCACCAGGGAAGTCCATGCATTCCCTTTTTCTGATAAAAATACATCTAGGGCCTCCATTGTTGCCAAACTCTGTAGAGTGCCACTCAGATTGAAAAAAGTCATACATTTATGTATTTATTACAACAATTCTCCAGCAAATGAGATTAAACTCCTTTGATCTTAAACAAACTGAGAAGAGCATATTGTGACAGTTTTCCGAGAGCAGAAAGAAAAATTTCCCTGAGGAAAGTATAACTTTTTCGAATTTGCACAGAAGCAAATACTAAATATATTAAATGCATTCCATTTAAAGCCACTGATATGGTCTATAGAATATACCAAAATATTTTGATTGGGATTTATGGTTAGATGAAACTCATGGATATTTTGTGCTACATTCAACAATGATTCAAAAGATTGCTTGAATGTTTCAGCCAGTAGACTTCACCATCAGGAAGTCAGGTTTGAGACCACATGAGTACGACATTCTAGCCATTTGTTAAAATGTCACAGTGACTTAGCTTTATAGGTGGCAGGAAACCAAAACTTTCTTTTCTGTGAGTTAGTTTAGACACACTGTATTATTATGTGATTCAGGGCACATCAATTTGCCCCATCCAGGCTAGCTTCTTCACCTAAGAAATATCAATGCTGAAACCCTAAATTCTCCTGATTGTATATTTTATAAGATTATAAATTTGATCCATAATCTTCAGCAATTCACAATTGCATTGTAGTCAAAGAGATACAGCCTTTTTAAAAAAGCTGGGTTTTCATAGGTCAAATGGCAGCATGAGAGTCAAATAGGTCAGCTTCTATTTCTTTTTTGAAAAGCATATGTTGAGCTATAAATGACATATAATAGACTGTACATAATTGAAGTATGCAATTTGATAAGTTTTGATTCATGCATATACCCGTCATCACCACAATCAGGATAATGACCATCTCCATCACCCAGACAAATTCCTTATGTTCCTCTGTAATCCCCCTTTCCTGTTCCCCTGTCCCTCCCTTCCCCTCAACCCCTTTCCAATCCCCAGGCAACCACAGATCTGCTTTATTCACTACAGATTAGGGTGTTATTTTTTTAATTTTATATACAATTTTTACATTTAAATATACACAGTAGGAATTATTTTTTGGTTTGACTTCTTTCACTCAGCATAATCATTTTGAGGTTCATTCCTATTCTTGCAAATATTGATAATCTATTCTTCTTTATTGTTCAGCAGTATTTGATTGTATGGAAATACCAGAATTTGTTTATCCATTAACCTGTTAATGGACATCACAGTTGTTTCCAGTTTGGGATTATTACACAGAAAGCTGATAAGAACATTTGTGTATAAATCTTTGGACATATATTTTTATCTCTAAGAACAGAGTGGCTGGATCATATAGTAAGTGTATCTAACTTCTTAAGAAGCGAACACACTGTTTTCACAGGGATTATGTGCATATACATTCCCACCTGCAGAATATGAGAATTCCAGTTTCTCCACAGCCTTGCCAACTTTGGTATCATCAGTGTTTCTAATTTTACACACTGTAATCACTGTGCATCAAGATGTAATTGAGGCTTTAATTTGCATTTTCCTATGTTCCACATGGGCTTCCCTGGTGGCTCAGTTGGTAAAGAATCCACCTGCAATGCAGGAAACCTGGGTTTGATCCCTGGGTTGGGAAGGTCCCCTGGAGAAAGGAATGGCAACCCATTCCACTTTTCTTGCCCAAAGAATCCCCAAGGACAGAGGAGCCTGGTGGGCCACAGTCCACGGGGTTGCAGAGTCAGGCATGACTGAGCGACTAAGCCTAGCACAGCATGTTCAGCATATTTCCATGAGTTTATTTGCCACCCATATGTCTTCTTTGATGAAATATCTTTTCAAATAATTTGCTCATTTTGGTTTTGGCTGTTTATCTTATTTGTTGTTATTCAGTTGCTCAGTTGTGTCCAACCCTTTGCAACCCCATGGACTGCAGCATGCCTGGCCTTGACAGGCCTTATTACTGAGTCTTAAAACTTCTTTCTGTATTTTGAATTCTAAGTTCCTTAGCTGACATGTGATTTGCAAATATTTTGTTCCCATCAGTGGCTGACAGTTTCTGCCTTTTAATTGAAGTGTTNTTGCAACCCCATGGACTGCAGCATGCCTGGCCTTGACAGGCCTTATTACTGAGTCTTAAAACTTCTTTCTGTATTTTGAATTCTAAGTTCCTTAGCTGACATGTGATTTGCAAATATTTTGTTCCCATCAGTGGCTGACAGTTTCTGCCTTTTAATTGAAGTGTTAGACTCGATGGATGTGAGTCTGAGTGAACTCCAGGAGTTGGTGATGGACAGGGAGGCCTGGCATGCTGCGATTCATGGGGTCGCAAAGAGTCGGACACGACTGAGCAACTGAACTGAACTGAGGCTATTGTGATTTAAGGTAATTATAGATATGTTAGGGTTATAGCCACCATCGTGTTTATTTTTTTGTCCCATCTATTTCTTGTTAAATGGTTGAATTATATCTATCTTTTCACTGTTTATTTGTATTTGTCCTGTCTCTTTCTCCTTCTCTTTTTTCTCTTTCTCTGCTTTTCTTTGGATATATTGTTGTTATGTGTTTGCACTCAGTCCATCAGTTGAGTCCAACTCTATGCAACTCCATGGACTGTATGTAGCCTTCCAGCCTCCTCTGTCTGTGTTATTTTCCAGGCAAGAAAACTGGAGTGGGTTGCCAGTTCCTTCTCCAGGGGGTCATCATGACCCAGGATCCAACCTGTGTCTCTTGCATCAGCAGGTGGATTCTTTATCACTGTGCCACTTGGAAAGTGACTTTAAGATACAGTATCCCTGGTGGCTCAGACAGTAAAGAATCCACCTGCAATATGGGAGACCTGGGTTCAATCCCTGGGTTGGGAAGATCCCCTGGAGGAGTGCATGGCAACTCACTCCAGTATTTTTGCTTGGAAAATACCACGGACAGAGGAGTTTGGTAGGCTACACCACATGGTGTCACAAAGAGGTGGACACAACTGAGTGACTAAGCACAGCAAATTTTTAAAATTGCTTATTTATTTCAGAGCTATTCATTTTCATCTACTTGATGACAGGCCTTAGTCCAGACACTGGAAATACAATAGCGAGTAAAGCAGACAAAATCTCTGTTACTCCCTTGAGATGTAACCTCTAGCTGGGGAGAGAAAAGGGACCAGGATGACTGGAGCAGGATGTGCCAGGAGAAATTGGGAGGAAGCTGAAATAAGAGGTTCAGCCAAGACTCAGATCATGTAAGATCTTGTAGATCATGTTAGGGTGTTTGCCTTTTATTCTCGGTGTCATGAGAAGCTACTGACAGGTTTTGAGCATAAAAGACACATAATCTGGTTTACATTTTAAAAGAATGACTCTGGTTACCGAATAGCAAACCTAGAGGAGAAGCAGAAAGTGCAATTAGGAGGCTGTTGCATTTTTCCAAGGGAGAGAAAGTGGAGATGTAGAGTAGAATCAAGCAGTTCAGATGTTAAATGGCTGGATTCTAGCTATATTTTTAAGACATAATAGATCAGATTGGAGGGAGAAAAAAAAAGAGAAATCAGGGATGATTCCCAGGCTTTTATCTGAGCAGCTACATGAAAGCTGGTGCCATTTGCTGCAGAAGATTAGGTTTTGCTTTGGACATATGAAACTTGACGAGTTTATTAGATATTCAAATGGAGAAGTCAATTAGAATGATGGACAGGAGCCTCAAAGATGAGGGGAAAGGTCATGTTGTAGCAGAATATTTCAGAGTCACCAGGGGGCTGTGTAAACTTTTAAGAAAATATTTCAATTGCTACATCCCAGGAGGAGAAGCACTTATTTTCTTGTGAAGCATATATGCTGTTTCTTTACACTCCAAGCCCGATGCACAGCCTATACTTAGTGTATTAGTGTAGGTTCTCTCAATCACATATAACAGAAGCTGACTCTGGATAACTAAAGCAAAAAAAAAAAAAGGGAGAGGGGAGAGATTAGCTGAAAGGAATTTTCTAATACAGTCACAGAATTGAAGGAATATTGAAAACCATGTCACAGGAAGGGCGGCATGAAGGGCCAGCTCAGAGACCTCTGTGATAAGAGTTTGAGGAAATGCTATGAATAAAACTCGGGTCCATTGGTGCTAAGTCTTCCGTAATCATTGCAGTGCTCTAAAAAGCCAGAAGATTGGGAACTCATGTACACCTGAGACGGAAAAAAAATAAAAAATTAAAAAATAAAAAGCCAGAAGGACCACCTAGCCCTCATCTGTTAGAGAAAGAGATTGAAAGAAATCCTTGCTATTAAAGTGTGGTCTTTTGCCAAATGTTGCAGCCAGTATTTACTTAAATACTCTTTCAGTCCCACTTTCTTTCTCTTCTTCTTCTGAGACTCCACTGATACAAATGTTAGATCTCCTGATATTGTCCCTCAGGTCCCTGTCATTCTTTTTATTTTTTCTATTTCCTTCTGTTGTTCAGATTAGATAAATTCTATCCATCTGTCCTCAGTTTCACTGATTCTATTCCCTGCTATTCTCTACCTAGATTTTATTTCTCTTATTTCTTTATTTAGTTGTATAATTTCCATTTGGATCTTTCTTAAACCACTTTAATTTCTTTGCTGAGATTTTCTTTTTCATTTGTTTCAAGAGAATTTGTAATACCTTGGTGAGGCATTTTATGATCACTGTTTTCTCTTTTTTTATTTTTTAAAATTTATTTGTGGTTGTGATGGGTCTTCGTTGCTGCACGCAGGCTTTCCCTAATTGCAAGAAGGGGTACTCTTCATTGGGGTACACGTGCTTCTCATTTCAGGGACTTCTCTCGTTGCAGAGGAGCACGGGCCTCTGGGTGCACGGGCTTCAGTAGTTGCAACTCAGTAGTTGTGGTGTACTGGCTTAGTTGCTCCACAGCAAGTGGAAATTTCCTAAACTAGGGATTGAACCCATGTCTCTTGCATAGGTAGGCAGATTCTTATCCACTGTACCACCAGGGAACTCCAGATCACTGCTTTAAAATTCTGGTTTTTGGTATACAGATGGCTTCTTAAAATTATTTCCTGGACTTTTTTTTTTTTTCTTCTTCTTCTTCCTTAGCAGACTCTAGGTCCTATTTATTAAAGGCTCTTTCATGATACTAGCCAGTCGCCACATTTGGGTTTAGCCCACAGGTCCTGGCCTAGTTTGGAGACTGTGGTTCCAGTGCAACTTAGTTTTCAGGGCCATGAGATATTATTTTGTCTGCTTGTTTTCTTTGGTGCCACTGGGGCTCCCAATGGTCCCTGATGGTACTTCTTGGGGGTGATAGGATGTAGTTTTATCAAAGTATCGAGTGCCTTTAGGTGAGGGGAGGGGTTCTCTGTCCAAGAGGACCAAGAGCCAACCTGGACCAGGTTCTTACTGTGGTGGATTCCACCTATTTGTACCACCAACCACACTGGGTGGAGGATGCCAAGCTCAGACCTGGAGGGAATTAGAGCACTTCCCTGGCCAGTTGCTGTTTTTCAGTAGGATCCCCCTTGACAGTGCCTCCCGGTGAGGAGAGAGAGTTCTTCTCCTGGTCCTTCATCATTACAGGGCTCTCAGTCAGTCCCCTGCTGGTGTCCCTGAGCTTCTTGTGTGGCTGGCAGGACTCTCATTCAGTTGAAAGGAGGTTCAGCTTCTCTAGCTGGCATCGTGACCTGAAAATATTCTCCACATCATACCCTGGGTCATTCATGGGACTCAGCCTGGCTTCTTTCCTTGTCTCATATCTCTGTCTTTTATCACCTGGTGGCCTGATGTCCAATGTCCTGAGGACTTTTGTTTCACCTATTTTTCCTAGTCTTTTAGCTTTTCAAGTGAAAGGGTAAACCTGGTCCATTTTAATTTGTCTTGGCTTACAATACAAATGTTACCCTTATGCCCTTCTATGTAGAAAAGTGACTTAGAATTAACGAGTCAGTGTGGGATTTCATTTAGGAGGCTGTGTCCATGTAAGCCTAAAGAGGGAGAGAAGTGGATGGATTTGAGAGGACTCAACAGTATTTGGTGACTGATGGGCGGAGGAGGGAGGAGAAGATGCTAGCATGGCATGGATGCACGGCGACACTGTTCGCTGACACAGGGAACTCTAGAGGAGCTGGTTAGGAGTGACATAAGTTTGGTTTGGAATACGTCCAGTTTGACTTGGATAAACAGGATGTTTATGGAGTGAGGGGTGAAAACTCATTAAAAGGTAAGGCTGGGGTATGGAATAGTCAGAAAGAAAGCAGATTATAAAGAAGAGAAATAGAAGAAGATGAGAATTGTGACCACTGGACTTCCCTGGTGTCCCAGTGATTAAGACCTTGCACTTCCACTGCATGGGATGTGGCTTCAGTCCCTGGCTGGGAAAACTTAGATCCTGCATTCTGCATGATAGGGTCAAAAACCAAAACAAAAAGAATCGCAGTCACGGCTTTTTGTAGTATTATATGGATCATTGCTACTCTCCTTTGTGAGAAGCATTTATTTAACACTTAGAAACAGACATTTCACTGACCAATACTGACCACTTTGAACACAGCAATAAAAAGTAAAGTTGGCTTCGACTTCTGATTCTAGAATTAGCAAAGTTAAAGCTTCGTATTAATGGAGTAGGTCTTTCATAATGAATTCCTTGCTAGTTGCTTTACTTTTACAAGAGTGAAAAGTCATGATTTGTACCATCAGGCTGTTATAAGCTTGCATCCTATTAAGAAAACACTGACTCCAAATGTAGATGGCAGGCTGATGTCCAGAGCTGTCGGGGGATTGAGCCACATTGACAAAGCAAGATATGAGGATTCGCCTCAGGATTCAGACAAGGTAATGGGTTTGGTTGTAACACATCACAGAGGAAAAAAAAGAACCTCCTGCTGTCAACTAAGAATTTCCAAAAATGAAAAAGTAATTACTTACAAGAAATCTTCATTATAAAATATTTATTCCGGCAACGACAATAATAAAACTAACAGTCCTAATTCTAAAATTGGAAGTGGAAACCATTTCTATTTTTATTGACATGTGAAAAGCACAATTGTTTCAGGCTGACTCTGAACGATCTGATTATGAGCCAACATCAAACGTGCAGACAGTTTTCGGCAAGGAGAGCAAACACCTGCTGAACTTCCCATCATGGTTAATACTGTGCTGAATTTTGAGATATAAGATCAGAGTTTAAATACTTGTCTAACAAAACAGCATCTGGCTGAAGACATTGATCTTTATTTGTCTAAAACACATAGAACACTCACTCTCCTGTCAGTGAGCATCACTGTCAAATGGTCTGGGTGCAGCCACAAATGCTGGCAGGATTGCAAGTTGAGGCTTGGATGTTAAGCATGCATTTAATCAGCTGCAGAAGGTGAGATGGAGCATCACACTGACTAATTTCAGTAGTAACTGTAATGGGCTCTTAATTACATGTAGTGTCTGGTAGATTCATTGAGTTGCTGATTGCAAGACATAGAAGCAAATATTGAGCAGGTTATAGATGGTGCACATTTTTAAAAGAAACCCATATTTTCAAGCCACNTACATATGGAATCTGAACAAATGATACAAATGAACTTATTTACAAAACAGACCCATAGACTTCAGAAACAAACCGATGGTTGCCAAAGGGGAAAGATGGGAGGAGGGATAAATTAGGATTTTGGAATTAGCTTGTATGCACTACTATATAAAAAATACTCAACAAGGACAATACTGTACAGCACAGGGAAATTTATGAAGCAATGTATATGGGAAAAGAAGCTAACAAAGAATGGATATATGTATAACTTAATTACTACCGTACACCTGAAACTGACACAACATTGTAAATCAACTATACTCTAGTATAAAGCAAAAACTAAATTAAAAATGGTAAATTAATAAGTAAAACTGAAAAAAAAAAATACTTGGAGGTTAATATCAAGGAATCAATTGAGTCTAGCTTTCCAATAAGGATGTGCCTGGGCCAGCGCTGTGACTAGCCTGTTGCTGTTCAGTTGCTAAGTCGTGTCTGATGCTTTGTGACCTCGTGGATGGTAGCCCATGAGTGGAGTCTGGCCTGAGTCTCTGGGCTGCTCATGAGGGCAGTCCCAGGTGGGGTGGTTCTACCACTGGTGGTTCTACCAGGAGGCATTCCTCAAATGACTGTCCATGGAGCCACCTAGGATGGGATTCAGATAAACTCTCAGTAAATGGGGTTGGTCAAGGCAGGAAAGTGGTGGCTTGGTGCTTCTGATGAAGAGAGGTAAAGTGGGGGTGTTATCAGAGCTGCTCAGGGACAAGAGTGAGACAGTGTAAGAGGTACCTTGTGAGGGTTGGGAGTCTGAGTGCCTGCTCTAGGGCAACCTTGCAAGGGTTGAGCTGCTCTCCTCCCAGTGTGGGTATCTGAAAACCAGAAATTTCTGGAAACCAGAAATACCTGGTAAAATAGAAAGACCCAAAATAGGAACACACCCAAAGAACAGAGNGGTACCTTGTGAGGGTTGGGAGTCTGAGTGCCTGCTCTAGGGCAACCTTGCAAGGGTTGAGCTGCTCTCCTCCCAGTGTGGGTATCTGAAAACCAGAAATTTCTGGAAACCAGAAATACCTGGTAAAATAGAAAGACCCAAAATAGGAACACACCCAAAGAACAGAGAACCTGAGGGAGATAAAGTTTTAAAAGACCGACCACTTGCCAAGGCTCTTAGTTCCCGTACCCAATTCCTAGATTCATCATACCACACATCTTTGTTTCATAAAACTCTGTACCACTGTATGGAGGAGGATGTACAAGGATTGTGCCCTGGAGGGGGATGACCGACACTGTCCACACACCTAAAGTACTTACAGAAGCTGTGATCAGAGACAAGGACATGATTCTAACCAAAGATGCTCTGAAAGGAAGGGTGTAAATACTAAATGTGCATGAGTACACAGTTCAGGCATTGAGACACAGGAAAGGCAAAAGTGACGTGTATCTACTAACATCCAGTCCTTCCAAGCCTCTAGAAAGAACGTCCTCATCTTGGGTAAAATCTCCATGCTTGCCTGTAATTTCTTCACCACCACCCTCCAAACCTCAAGATGATTTCTTGTCTAGATGCTCCATTCAATCAGCTTTATGGTTCTCTGATACCTTAGAGACAACATTCAACCTGAAATCTGTCTATTATAGTGAACAAAACTAGAGTGTGAAGTCACAAAGATCTTTGGAGAAATTTTTAGATGATATTTCCTTTCTTTTTTACATCTTATAACATGAGAAATAAATTAGGTTCTTAGTTTCAAGTATTCCAAACCAAAATAGAAGATAAGTACCTCTTCTCACCTTTATTTTGAGATGTTGCCATTTGTGAATAATATTTTAAGGTTAAGAATCAGGAAATTATATAATTAACACCCTAGAAAAGCTCATTTATGGTTGAGAGAAGTTTCCATGTAGGTTATAGCACATTCTCAACAGCTCCATTTTCACATGCACACGTCAACGAAAAAAAAGGAATGACTGGGTAACAGACCACAGGACAGCTCAAGGGCAAATCATAAGCAGTATCAGAGGCAAAGGAATTTACAACCAGGGCAAGTCACTTTATTAGTAGTCATACATGTTGCTGCCTACCGTAGTATCTACTTAAAAGACTTTATTCCAGATTCCAAATTATAATTATCCAATTATGTATCACCTGGTTCAAGAATTATAGGTAAAGAGACTTTGGATGATTAAATAATGCCTAAAACACGTGTCTTAAAATTTGACTCTTTGTTGTTTAAAAAGAGAGAAAACATCTTATTTTTTGAAGGGGAGAAAACCCAGAAGATGTTAATAACGGTAGCATTCAAGTCGAATCACTTTATTTGGTGTCATGCGCTGTGTTCATTTCTGTTTTCCTGCAGAAGAGGATGGCTCACTGAAGGCTGATCTGATATTTCCTCTCTCAGGGCTGTGGGCTCTTTTCTTTGCCACGTCTCTCTGACAAATAGATGTATACTGTTACTTTCTGAGCATGCTCAGAGGCAGCGGCTTCAGCAGAAGTCCCCTTTTCTGAACTCCACAGATTGAACCAGGGACCCATTAGAGAAGACAGCTTTAGCATGGGATTCAGGAGCTGGGCTGCTGGTCCTGGCTCCTCCACCAGCTTCCGCATCAGCACTCTGGGGCCTGAGTCTTCGTGTCAGATTGAGAAGGGGCTGCACGGGATGATCTCAAAGATGCCCCCGCCCCAACCCCTCATATCATCATCTCTGGTTATGGAAAAGAACTGTCACAGAGAGAATAGAACAAAGGTAAGAGACGGTGGTCTGGAAGAAAACTAGTTCAAGCTGAAAATCCAGGTCAGCAATGTAATCCAAAAAAAATGGCAGGTGGTGGAATTGCAACAGCCTGTTTTTCAGTTTCACAGTTTCCATCTCAGATCTCGGAACGCCAGCATCTCCAGTCTTTTCTCCACATTGGCATCTCTGACTCCAAGTCAGCCCTGAGCCCAACCATTGGCTCCCGAAGTCCCTAGCGAGGGCTGCTCCTGGTCCCAGGGCTGCTCCTGGTCCCCATGGGTCTCTCTTCATACGCTCCCTCTCTCTCACACCAACTCATCAACAGTACCTGGAGTGAAGGGGCTGAGAAAAAATGAAGGGAATGTGCAGACACACAGCAATGACACAGTGAACCGGGGAGGAAAGCTTGCGTCGCAAAGGAATCCACAGCGAACAGGGAGAAGCAAATGGATGACTATGAATTGGAGGTCTGAGACAAGCCTCATCCCCCTCGGTGGGTAAATATCAGAAAATACCCAGAGGAGGAGGAGGAGGGAGGAAGCCCTAAAGAGAGTCAGCTTCCCAGGAATGATTGAAAAAACTCAAGAAGTGGGGGGAAAAATATTGAATCCAAAAGAGAATATATTATCCATTCCCAAGGGAAGAAACTGACGACCCACTCCTGGCATCACTCAAATCCAAGCAAGTCCAGGCATCAGAGAGACACACCAGAGGGATCAGGTGATAGGGCTACGTGACTTAACAAGTCTTTCCCCGCGCGTCTATGCTGGTCCCTGGGTGGGAGCCGCAGCAAGGGCCCGAGGGCTTCTCGAACAAGAATAAAATCTGCGTAATCAATTGGACCTTGGTTGATGGGGAGGGTATTAAATTGCTAGTTTGGGCCAAGGGTATAGCAATATACAAGTGTGTTTTCTCTGCAGGTACTCGAGTTTTCCATCGCCATAAAAGCAAACTGCTTCTTGACAATAAACACCCATGTTTCTTAAGAACATTTGGGTCCTTGTGGGATTTTCAGGTAGCTTATGGGGTATGGGGAAGGGAGGCATTTTACATTGCATCCATCTAACTAAACATAAGGACGTAAACACATATTTTTCTGACCTAGATAAAAATAACATCAGGAGAAGATTCTGACAAAGACCACAGCACTTCAGCCCAGATAGAAGTGGTGACTATTTGCAGACAGTGTAGCCCATGTCCCCTTCACCACAAATAGCTCCTGTGAGTGCCCTGCTAAGAAAAGGAGACTGGTGGCCTCATCTGTGATATCAAAGAACAGCCAGGCATGCTGGAGCCCATCCAAATGTATTCCTGCTCCTCCCAGAGGACGGTACCCCGTGACAGGACAGTCTCTGTTTTTAGAGACAGGGAACTCCCAGAGCGAGATAAAACAGATTTGCAAGTGAATTCTGCTCTGACATGGAAGCACAAAGAAACTAGCTACCAAAGCAAAACAACTCAGGCAGTAACCCAGAGCCCAGGTCACTGGCTCCTCACTCCCTGGGATGGGTTTTTCTGTTGCTGTTGTGGAGCAGGTCAGTTCCCAGTTAATAAGAACTCCAGATTCATTTTCCTTGCAGGTTCTAACCAAGCTCCACCTGACTGACGAGTTCTTAGATTCTAACAACCTTTCTGCAAGAATGGCGTGTCTTCCAGGATGAAACCTGATCACCATCTTAAATAGCTTGGATCCTAATGAAAGGTTATAAGAGACAATACAAGAAGTTTCATCCCTAAAAATCCAAATTTAGGGCCCGATAATGCATTCCAAAGAAATCAGACTGACTCAAAGCTATCCCTGGGTTCATTAGAGCATCAGTATCATACCTACTGCTGAGCTGATGACAGGCAGGGATTTTACAGAAAATCAGTGAATCCAATTAGCTCCAGGGGTCCCCAAGTCAAGCGCTCCCAGGCTACAAATTATTGGTGAAATTTCTAGACACAGATTGACAACTGGAGCCAGGACAGCCTTCTTCTCACCTTCGTTACGTGATCAGGGAGCATGTACCCTAGCCAACTTTTCCAATTTACAATAGAAAAAAAAATGCATCCTAGGAATTTTGTCACCTCATGGACTCATGCTCCGGAGACTGGCATATGCTTACACTAATGAACCCCAAACAAACTTGTCAGAGATGTTCACATTATGCACTTGTAGGAACATACACATCCAGGTGCCCAGACTGCATAGAAATCATTATCGTGGTACAATTATATAGTTGTTGGTTGATGATGGAGTCACTTTGAGATTCTCTCGGAAAATTTCAGGCGCCGGTGTTGCAATAAAGGACTTAAGAGTTCACTTGTGTTTTAGACTATTCATTCTCAAACTGTTTCCTTAAAATAACAGGGCTCCAGAAGCCAGGCCAAAATATTCCACAAGTAGTGGCCAACAACGTCAGGCAGAGACAACTGCTAGGAAAAAGATGGAGTTATGATTGTCAAGTGGGTTTCCTCACATATATCTTTCTTACATCCTTGATGCTTGTTCCCCCCGAGGCCGTTACAATACACTGGCAGATGACAACGTGGGTGAACAAACAGCAAATAGTCAAGGAAACTCAGTAACAGAGGACCCTGCTGATTCAACAGCTTGTTTCTCTTCCCCCTGTAGGTACATGCTCATGGTGGTAGCTTTATATCACTAACATGTCACACACCTGTGTTCAGTTTTTCAAGTTTAGAGGAGGGGCAGTGTCTCTACCCCCAGCTCAACCGACCGTTTAAAAATATCTGTCTTGGGACTTCCCTGGTGGTCCAGTGGTTAAGACTTCACGCTGCCATTGNTGGTGGTAGCTTTATATCACTAACATGTCACACACCTGTGTTCAGTTTTTCAAGTTTAGAGGAGGGGCAGTGTCTCTACCCCCAGCTCAACCGACCGTTTAAAAATATCTGTCTTGGGACTTCCCTGGTGGTCCAGTGGTTAAGACTTCACGCTGCCATTGCAGGGGTTGCAGACTCAGTCCCTGGATGGGGAATGAAGATCCCACACGCTGCATAGTGCAGCCAAGAAAAATAGAAAAACACTTTTAAAAAGTCTATTCTACCCTAAGAGGAGGAAAAGAGCACACACACACCCCCGCTACCTACTCATCAGGGACTTTAACTTCACTCCTTGTCTTTCTCGGTAAGAAAAACAAGATGGAAGGAGATTCGGTTGGTCCATCCCTTTCTGCATGATCTAAAGCAGGGGCGAGCTTTCTCTGAAAAGGCCCAGCTAGTAAGTATTTCAGACTTTGTGAGCAGCATGTTCTGTTCCAACTATGTAACTGCTGTTGTAGTACAAACACAGGCATAGGAACTACGTGACTAAATGAGAATTATGTGTTCTGATAAGGTTTTAATTATTGATACGGAAATTGGAATTTTATATAATTTTCATGCCACAATATCTTTTTTAAATCACTTCTAAATACAAAAAAAAAAAAAGCACATTTGACCCACAGGCCATAATTTACTGACTTACCCTAAGGGCCAGCTGCTTTCAAAGACATCCTTGATCACTGGGGAACAGAGTGCCTGACTCTCTGACTTTGGTCCTTGACTAGATTACATCCTCTGAATTGGCTTTGCTGCAGTTCCATCAAACTATTAATACACAAAGAAAGCTGTAGAAATGGCAGATGGCCTTCCTTCTTGAAGGAAATGTTANTCAAAGACATACTTGATCACTGGGGAACAGAGTGCCTGACTCTCTGACTTTGGTCCTTGACTAGATTACATCCTCTGAATTGGCTTTGCTGCAGTTCCATCAAACTATTAATACACAAAGAAAGCTGTAGAAATGGCAGATGGCCTTCCTTCTTGAAGGAAATGTTAGATAGAAGCCCAATAATGCATCCGACATGACAAGGAGTTGATTTGAGTGAAGTGGAACCATGAGCCCAGGGAAAGAGGGCATAGGGGTCACCTTACGGACAGTCACTGGGAGTGCTTATTAGAATGACAGTTTTTCGGGCTTCACTTAGAATCTCTGGATCGTCTTCTTTCAGGCATGGAGAACGGTCATCTGCGTTTTAAATGAGATCCTTGGACAACTCTTTGAAACGGTAAAAGTTGAATAACATCACCCAAAGAGCTCTGCTAAGGATAATTGGAAATACATAATTCCAGGTTATAACACCAATTACTGAAGAATTTGGAGAAAATAAACTAGAGAGAGGGAGCCACCTGGGAAACGGGGAAGGTTCTTGGCATACATGAAGATGAGATCAGCCACAAGACTCATTTGTCTGTGTTCAAATCTTGGCTCTGCAGGTTACTAGCTGGGTAACCTTGGGCAAGTAACTCAACCTCTCGGTAAGTACCTTCATTCTAATTGATATCACTCATTGTAGAAGGAGGATGTTGATAAGCAAACATTTGCTGGGAAGATTCTGTGAGTGCCTGTAAGCTTTCATTTTTTTTATTTTTTTTTCATGGTTTTATTTTATTTTTAAAATTTTTATTTTTTAGTTTGTTTTGCTTTACAATACTGTACTCATTTTGTCATACATTGACATAAATCNAGGACTCCCTTCCCAGGACGGAGCTCCCACCCTAGCTCCTTTGTCTGTTTCTCTGTCTTTTGTATTCTTCCTACCTGTTTTTGAAGACAATGTTCTGCTATTCTGGATGCCTGACGACCTCTGCCAGCATTCAGAAGTTGTTTTGTAGATTTTCCTCCACGTTGAAATGGTCTTTGGATGAATTTGCTGGAGAGAAAGTGGTCTCCCCATCCTATTCCTCCGCCATCTTCTCCGAAATCTGCCTGTAAGCTTTTAGAATAATTCCCACTTTCACAATCCTTCCCTGTCCAATCAGACACTTTCTAATGCCTTTCCCAATGTCTCCTCCTGTTGTTCCTCTTTCTTTTCCTCTCCTAGTCTGCTATTTTACCCTCTTGGAAATAAAAACACAACATTATAGAACCAAAGTGGAGAAAACGAAGCTGATCCTGGTTGGTGTCAGGGTCAGATTAAAGAGATTAAGAGGAGGCTTGGAGGGAGATAAACTTTGTTACCTTGAAGCCACACTAAGGTGAAAACCCCACAATATAATACATAGTATCCTGACGAGGTGTGGCTGAAAGCACTTTCGCTTCCTTAATGGACTGGGCTGAACTCTGATGACACACCTGTAGACCAAGACCAGTTTTCGGATGTCCAGCTTGAGTCCAGCTGAGTCTTCACTGCCGCTTATGGCCCAGCAGCAGCAGTGTTGACATTAACCCAGAGGATGTGTACACTCAATGAGTATCATCTTTTACTATGAGTACACATTAAGTGTAATAAGTACTTTCCGAAGGACTTCCCTGGTGATCCAGTTGCTAAGATTCTGCACTNGAGTCTTCACTGCCGCTTATGGCCCAGCAGCAGCAGTGTTGACATTAACCCAGAGGATGTGTACACTCAATGAGTATCATCTTTTACTATGAGTACACATTAAGTGTAATAAGTACTTTCCGAAGGACTTCCCTGGTGATCCAGTTGCTAAGATTCTGCACTCCCAAAGCAGGGGAAAGGGGGTTTGATCTCAGGTTAAGGAACTAGAGCCCACATGTCACAACTAAGAGTTCTTGAGCTACAACCAAAGATCAAAGATCCCACAAGCAAACAAACAAACAAACAAACAAAAAAGATCCCACAAGCAAAACAGTCAGACACAATTTAGCACCTAAACAGCAATGGTCATCTGGAGGCCCACAGCACACTGACAGGCATACAGTACATTTGAAGCTTAAAATGTCATGGGGAAAAGGAGCAATTGAGAAAAAAGTGAAAGTGAAGTCACTCAGTCGTGTCCAACTCTTTGCAACCCCATGGACTGCAGCCTTCGAGGCTCCTCTGTCTATGGGATTTTCCAGGCAAGAGCACTGGAGTGGGTTGCCATTTCCTTCTCCAGGGGATCTTCCCAACTCAGGGATTGAACCCGGGTCTCCCACATGGCAGGCAGACACTTTACCCTGTAAGTCACCAGGGAAATCCAACTGAGAAAAAAGGTATCAAAATCTTGGCAGGGTGGTGTAGGAGAAGATTAATTCACTAATCTTGAAATATTGTTTCAGTGAACGAGGCTGATGCAAATTTGGTGGCAGAAAATACTCAGGATGCTCAGATAAAAAGAACCACTAAAATAAACCCGATGCCTGCTAAAGGGGGGCCTCAGAGTTTCTGGAAGACATCGTCATTGGCAAAAGTTTTAAGACGGGCCATGATGGGGTGAAATTAAAGCAATGTATCATAAAGTGCACTTCACTGTGTTGTCAGTTAGCTCCGAGTCTGATTCTAAAGAGCCTTATCGCTGGAAACTGAGAAATCATTTTTTTTCCCTAAGAGAAAATCCACTCTGTATTCTTGAATTAAAAATTATGCCCCATGAATTCTGAATGATAACAATAGCTACAATAAAATGATTGAGATGCCCAAATTCATCTAATCACACATTCTGTCTGGTCTATTCAAACACAAAAGAATGAGACCCAGCCTTTCTTCTCACTGCTATCTGTAAATAGAAAAGAATGTATGAAAGATTGTGATCAAGTTCTGTCGGAAACGCTCGTATTTCCACAAAATGTCGCCTGCCTTCTAGAGAAGAAATCAGCTGCAAATTTAGTTTATTAAACCAGGATACGAACATTGGGGTTTAAAAGAGCAGTATTAATATTCTGTTCAAATCATCTCCTGATTTCTATTTTGAAGGGCACCCTCCGACAGCTTGATTTTTATTACAGTGAAGAAAAAGAAAAACGACTCCTTGCCATTAATCAAAAGAACTAAAAAAAAAAAAAAGAATAGGTCTCACTAAAAGCTGACTCTGACAAGTCCAAATGGAAAATTTGATTTTTGTGAAGAGGTAAAGAATATCTTTCGAAATATTGCAATCAATTCTGAAAAACTTAATTTTTTTTTCTCCATAGCTTTGCAGCTATTGGGATCGTCCATCTCGAAGGCTTCCCTGAGTGATTTCCTTCCGTCTCATGACAGAAAATGAACTATTTAGCTCCACACATAATGGCAAACTCCATTTCAGCATAGCATTAGGCCCAGACTTGCTCAGACCCCGATCAATGCATTTGGTTATGAAGCATCAGTCCTTCCCGCAGTGGAGATGCTCACTGGAGGTAGAGACCGGAGAGCATCCCTGATTTATGCCCTCTCAGCAGCTCACTGACAGGCCAGGCCCCAGGAAGCAGAGTGGAGGGCCACCAGAGTGTCCTTGGGGAAATGCTGACCAGCAGGGACCCGGGATCACACTTCAAGACCAGCAGGACACAGCCCTGTTGCAGCACATCCTGCCCCATGGGAACCCAAAGTCTACATCAGGCTGAAGCAAGTCTGTGAGCCACAGGGCTCTCCTGAAGCAGCAGAGGCACCTGTCCCCAAGGCGGGCTTGTGGGGCATTCATCAGGGGGCCGTGGCTCCTGCCCCTCTGTGCTCACTCCTTACAGCTTGCTTTGACCAACAGCTAGGATCGAAGCATCATTGCAGCTACAGCCCCCTAGGTGACGGGGCTCAGCCTAAGACACCCCGCAGATTGAACACCTCACAGCACAAGTGGCAACAAAATTAGCGACAGCAGAGTCCTGGTCACAGGCAGCCCCCCGGTGCTGAGCAGCCCCTTCTGTTTGAGGATGCGGTACACCTCAGCCGGAGTCTGAGGTCCTTGCAGTTTCTGCCCATCCAGCATCTCCTTCTTCAGTTCTTTATCAGTTTTCCAGTCCTGGAGAAGGCCTGCTTAAGACTTAGATTTATTTCACAGGACAGGTCTGTAAAAATGCATAAAAGAGAAAACTTTGCAATTATCGTGCAGTTTTGCTGGAGAACTCTGAAACTCATTGAACGTTTTGAGGGTAGCTGTGCTAGATCAACAGGCTTTAGTAAAGGCCAAGGAGTAAGAGAAAAGTAGCCATCAGGAACATTCCAGCAACCAAGCAGGGATGACCCACCCAGGTCCACAGAGAGAAGGTATATATGTTCCTGGATCTATGCTTTTATATCTTCTCGGGTAAAAGTAAGTGTTAGTTGCTCAGTTGTGTCCAACTCTTTGTGATCCCGTGGACTGTAGCCCACTAGGCCCTTCTGTCCATGGGATTCTCCAGGCACGAACACGGGAGTGGATTGCCATGCCCTGCTCCAGGGGATATTACCCACCCAGGGATTGAAACTGCATCTATTATGTCTCCTGTGTTGACAGGCAGGTTCTTTACCACTAATCCACCTGGGAAGCCTGTAAGACAAACCACAAATAGCTTTTTGCTGCTGTTGTTTAATCTCCATGTATGTGTAATACTGCACAGAGATGATTGGAACCAAAGAGTCAAACATCCAAAACCTTTAAATTCATGCTTGGCTGTTAAACAGAAAGAAAATAATTACGGGGTAAAACAGGTTTCTCGAAAAACTGACATCAAAAAACTGACATTGGAGTTCAAAAGGATCCATTTGGGCAAACTCACACACCGAGCACAGGAGATGAAATGATTACTCAACTCCCTTTAAGGCATCTGCCCATCAGCTATTAATACAAGCACAGAGGATCCATATTTTCCATCAGCAATTTCATACAGTATGAATGCTCTGAGGAAAATCATTGTTTAAATCAGATAATCCACATGAGGGGTCCTGCACACAGCAGGCAACTGAAGGAGGCTAGGCTCCTTCCTATGACTTGATAAGTTATTGTTCAGTAGCTAAGTGGTGTCCGACTCTTTGTGACCACATGGACTGCAGTACCCCAGGTTTCCCTGCCCTTCACCATCTCCCAGAGTTTGCTCAAACTCATGTCCATTGAGTCGGTGATGCCATCCAACCATCTCTTCCCCTGTTGTCCCCTTCTTCTCTTGCCTTCAGTCATTCCCAGCATTAGAGTCTTTTCCAATGAGTCAGCTCTTCGCATCAGATGGCCAATTTTGGAGCTTTAGCTTCAGCATCAGTCCTTCGAATGAACGTTCAGAGTTGATCTCCTTTAGAATTGACTGCTTTGATCTCCTTGCTGTTCAAGGGACTCTCTAGAGTGTTCTCCAACACCACGGTTTGAAAGCATCAATTCTTGGGCGCTCAGGCTTCTTTGATAGGTTAACTAACTTGCTATTTTAGAGGATATCCACCTTCACAGGGAAAAGACCACTAACAAAACCCCCCTCTGCACTCCCAGAAGACCTGTATTCATTCCAACAGTGGCCCCAACATTCCCCCTCCAGTTTTGAGGTGAATTCTGATGAGAAATATTGTTTGTGGCTATTTCAGGTAATCCATTTGCGATGATATTTTGCCAAGTCTCTCTTTTCCTTTTCTTGTTTTGATTTGGGTTTTCATAACAACAGCTGGGCTCTGAATCAGCTTCTTTTTGTTCCCTCTAAAGTGGCTGGAATCTGAGGGGGCTTTGAAAGATGCTTCTCCATACCATTGATCAAAGATTCTTTTCCCTGAGAACGGGTTTCCTCCCCATCTGTACATTCATCAAATCCTCCCCTTTTTCTCAGGCTCCAAGAGTGTTTTCTTTCCCGCCCCCTAGCCTGAAGTCCGAGTCCATATTAGGAAAGTTGATGGAGTGGTTCTGTTGTGAGGGAGACCCAGAGGGGCTTTCATCTCCAAGACCACAGATTCCATCTCCCAGTTAGCAAACTCATCAGGCTGTGCCTCATCTGTCCCCTCGGAGCCTCTCCATTTCGGGGTCAGAGTCCACACCTGAGAACTAGCAGCGACCAATCTGGCATGTTTGTGAAGCAATGACCTACAAGGGACAGCTCACCCCTCCCCAGGGGGGACTTGACCCTTGAACACACATCCGGGATCCTTTTCCAAATGACAGTTTCTCACTTTCTTTGCTGTCAGCCACTCAGCCATTTGTCTTCCGTGAGTCATTTTATCTTTTGCAATAAATTTTTATTGGGCAACTATAATTCTCTTAGACTTGAAGTTCTAATTAGGAATCATCTTAGTCATGTAAAACTTTGTTTTTTTTGGTTAGAATAGCATTGGGTAGCCACTCTTTCACTCCACAGAGCAAATGCTTTATTTATTCCATACCCAATGTTGCCTTCCTAATCGTATTCTAATTGCCTGCATTTGGACTCTTTCTGGCTTAGCCAGTCTTGTTCTGAGACTAGCCCCTCTAATTCACAATGAAGAAGTAAATAAATGGCTAGTATTTACAGAACTAAAACATTGCACCCGTCCTTTAAGAAAGGAAGAGAACTCAGCTTGGGAATCTGTTGCCTAGCAACATGGCAATAACTTTTCTCTCCATTTCCCAAATCAGTTGATAGCCTCCTGTTGGTTTGTCAGCATTCCAATGCAAAACTCCTCCCCCCCACCACCACCTTTTAAAAATTAGAAATGAATGTTTGGTATTTTAGTTGCAGAGAATTGACTTAAACTATCACCACTTTCTTTTTTTTTTTCTGAATTTCAAATTCATCTTGATTCCCTCATTCTCACTAGGCCCCAGTTTGTTTTCCTTCCCTGATAAAAACTGCTCTTATCCTCCAATTAAGTACTACATCTAAGAACAATTTGCATATTTCTCAGAAAAGGACATCAGCCTCAAATAGAAGTGGAATAGATTTTAATTAATAATAATAACACCAGGCAATTAGATGGCAATTTGTACTTTGCAAAATCCTTTCATGTCCACTCATTCATTGAATTCAACTTTTAGAAACTCATCCAAGCTTCTTCCTTGCCTTATGACACCATGCTGAAACATTTCTGAACTTGGGTAGAGGTTGGTGGGATTCCCATCCTCAGCCTGGTCAGAAATGCAGAGGAAAATCAGAATCTTTCCTCTGCTCCTTTTTTTCTTTCTCCCACATGAAGCTTGATTTTATAGGTGGTGAGCCAGGGAAAAGCCCCATGTTTCTTGCTTCTTCCATTCCAGCCCCTCTGGGTCTTCAATGGAAAGCAATGTCTCTGAGAACCCGGGATGGTGGCTGAACTGAGAAGGCTCCCGGGCTCATCCTTATCTTGACGCCTTTTTCTGACTATTCAAGGCCTTTGAAATATGCTCCAGACAGAAAGTAAAGAGACACTCTGAGAAAGCATCTCCTTATAGCATCTCCTATAGCACGTCTGCTGTCAGTGCCACTGTGAACCACATTAGCTGTGTTAAGTGGTTCGTGAGTTCTCGTTTTGACTCTGGTCCTTCTTGGCAGTTCTCCTCAAGTGGGCTTCCACTTGACCCCCAAATCCTGGGATAGTGTTAAGGGGCTACAAAGCACAGTGATTCCTAGTCTTCATTCATTCAGTCAGGGAGCAGTTTCTGGGGAGGCTGGGCCCAGGTTCAGCAGAATGAATAGACAAATTTATGAAAACCACCCATGTCTCCTCTGTTCAGTGAAAATACTCCGAGAGGTTTTGGTCTTTGCTTTCAGAGGTTGGAAACAAAGCTTCGGCACAACCAGTCTCGAAACCGCTCAGGGAGTCAATGTAAAGATGTGAATAAATTAAACTAGATGAGGGCATTTTCACTTCGAAGGCCTGTGTTTAGACATCAACAAAATGTAAGAGAAACAAACGTGTCCTAAAATATCGAAATCCTTTGGCATCTGTATTATTTGGTTTGTGTTTTAGTATATGTGAATATATATATTTTAAGGCTCCGAATATGTAACGTTAGAAAAAAGAGAGAGAAAGTATACTTAAATATTCACCCTAACATCCCACAATGCTTTCACTGACCAAGTAAACCTTAGTAGAAATTATGCCTCTTTGATTCCTTTTTTTTTTTTTAATTCTTTCAAACCAGAAAAAGGATCTCCAGAGAGTCTTTCTCATCCTTCTCCATCATTTCCCCACATCTGGCAGCTGATCTACTCATTGCCTCGAAGAGGTTCATCTCCTTAGAACGGGGAGTAATGGTGCGCATGCGTGCCTGTGGGACCAGGCCAAGCACCGAGAAAGCATCCTTTACCAAGACGTAACATTGGAGAAGGCAGTGGCACCCCCATTCTAGTACTCTTGCCTGGAAAATCCCATGGATGGAGGAGCCTGGTGGGCTGTAGTCCATGGGGTCACTAAGAGTCGGACACGACTGAGTGACTTCACTTTTACTTTTCACTTTGATGCATTGGAGAAGGAGATGGCAACCCACTCCAGTGTTCTTGCCTGGAGAATCCCAAGGACGGAGGAGCCTGGTGAGCTGCCATCTATGGGGTCACACAGAGTCGGACACTATTGAAGTGACTTAGCAGCAGCAACAGCAACATTGGAGATCAGTCCTGGGTGTTCATTGGAAGGACTGATGCTGAAGCTGAAACTCCAATACTTTGGCTACCTCATGAGAAGAGTTGACTCATTGGAAAAGACTCTGATGCTGGGAGGGACTGGGGGCAGGAGGAGAAGGGAACGACAGAAGATGAGATGGCCGGATGGCATCACTGACTCGATGGACGTGAGTTTGAGTAAACTAGTTGGTGATGGACAGGGAGGCCTGGTGTGCTGCAGTTCATGGGGTCGCAAAGAGTCGGACATGACTGAGCAACTGAACTGAACATTGGCAAAGGAAATGGCAGCCCACTCCAGTATTCTTGCCTGGAGAATCCTGTGGACAGAAGACCCTGGAGGGCTGCTGTCCATAGGTTCGCACAGAGTCGGACATGACTGAAGGGACTTGGCAGCAGCGGCGGCAGCAGCAATGTCCCAGTGAAGGATGAGATCCAAACCCAAATGAAACATCAACCTCTACTGCAAAAATGATGAAAGATTTCCAGGTGGCAATAATGGACCATGAAATCAAGTCCAGCCTCTCTCTCAGCTCTGGTCCCACACACCAGAAGCCCATCTCGCCTCTCGGAGAGGAAGCCCTTTCAAACGGGGCTGGAACAAGCGCCCGAGAGAGGTCTCAGGGGACGGGAGACCAAAGAGTGAGGCCACTGCTCTCCCTTCATCTCACATCCTGCTGGGTTAGTAGGAAAGTAGTTTGGGTCCAGAGGACAAGAGTCATCATGCATGACACCGGACAGTCGTATTTAATACCTGCTTTTGCAGGGAACACCAGTAACAACGTCATAAGGAAGGTATGTCAGTTTAACCGCTGAAAGAAACTCGTAGAATGGAGCACCCTTCTCAGCTTTTACAACTTAAGTGTTAGAGACTGGATTTTTAATCCCCATCTGGCTTCTCCCAAGACTTGCCCCCACTGTTGTGTTCTGTAGGTTCAGAAAAGCCTATTCGTAGTGACCCTTCTTTTCTGTTCAATTATTTTTCCATTGTGTTAAAAAGAGCATAATATAAAACATACTACTATTACCATATTTAACCGTGCAGCTCAGTGGCACCAAGTACATTCACATTGTTTTGCAACTTTCATCATTTCCTGAATTTTTCACCTTCCTAAACTGAAATTCTCTTCCCATTAAACATGAACTCTCTCTCCCCTTTCTCCCCCTCTCCCCTTTCTCCCCCTCTCCCCATTCCCCCCC
>SJYA01002431.1:1339172-1385393 GCA_006410615.1 Neotragus moschatus | reverse complement strand
TCCCTCCCAGCATCAGAGTCTTTTCCAATGAGTCAACTCTTCACATGAGGTGGCCAAAGTACTGGAGTTTCAGCTTTAGCATCATTCCGTCCAAGGAACACCGAGGGCTGATCTCCTTTAGGATGGACTGGTTGGATCTCCTTGCAGTCCAAGGGACTCTCAAGAGTCTTCTCCAACACCACACTTCAAAACCATCAATTCTTCAGTGCTCAGCTTTCTTCATAGTCCAACTCTCACATCCATACGTGACCACTGGAAAAACCATAGCCTTGACTAGACTTGAATATTCTAGGTACCCCCTATAAGTGGAATCAGTATTGGTATCTAATGTATTAATATATTGGAATGCATTTTTAATACTGGAGACAAGCCTATTCAGTTGAGTGAAAGATGAAAACTAAAGAGTAGATGAGTATGTCAGTTGAAGTGACACACTTGGCGCTTCCCTAATAACCCCGCCTGCGCCCTCCTCTCTTTGGGGCTCACCCTCTGTCCAGGAGCCCCGTGCGCTCACTGTCCTCTGGTCCCCACAGTCACCTTGATGCTTACAGCACACCTTCCACACAACATCCCAAACCCTAGATCTTTCCCAAATTTTCTTTTCATCAAATGTCCCCAATTTATATCCTTTCACCCCAGCCCCGAGGTGGGAGTTCTCTGCCAAGAGAGCTAATCAGATCAACTTATTCATAAGCCAATACCTTAACTTAACCCCACAAAAATGTAAATAATGTGTGAATCTTAAGGCTCTATAGTGAGGTCATTTAGGTAAACTTTTTCCTTTTCTGAACCCCTTAAATTATACCTCCTAGTCAAATTCAGTCTGTGGTTCAACAGCATCTTTATCCATATAAAACAAAATAAATGATTTAGCCATGGTTATCGGGTTTACAGATCAGTTAGAGATTGCAGAAAATAGCCTTAAGTACCAGCAAACTTTCCTAGGGAACAGCAATAAAACACTTTACATCTGATCTGTAATATCCTGTACCCTGGGAGTGCTAGCCCTGCAGTGAACAAAATTGCCATTTCTGTCAGATTTCATGGTCAGTGATTCTATGATATGGAGAAATGGCCAGTATGAATTAAAATGAAATCATCAATGGCCCCACACTGACAACCTATGACAGACTTGAACCATCTCTCCCAAAAGTGCGTTCATAACTCACCCCACTTCACCATGGAGTCCACTAAAACAGTATTAAGTATATGGGGAAGTGTCCATATAAAACCATAACATAAAACACTCAAATGCACATATTATTCTTCCTGGATGCACTGTGCTATCTCAGGACTCCCTGAGTTCAATAGTCAAAAGTCCATCTTTGACAAAAAAAGAAGCTATACTCTGTGTTCCAAGACAATACACTAGAAAAACACACAACTCAAGGCCTGCAGCCTCTCCTTGGTTCCCACCAGCTCCTTTGTATTCAGAGACGGTGCTGGGCTGGCTCCACACTGTCCCTGGGTCTGTGGCGCCTTCCTCCCAGCTCTGATTCCACAAATTCACTTCCACTCTCCCAAAAAGCCCCCAGTCTCTATCTTTTACTTACTACCCTAAACTTCTTACATATTACTGTCATTGTTGTTCAGCCACTAAGTGACCACTTTGTGAACTCGTGGACTGTAGCTCACCAGACTACCATGGGGTTCTCCAGGCCAGAATACTGGAGTGGGTTGCCATTCCCTTTTCCAGGGACCTTCCCAACCCAGGGATTGAGCCTACATCTCCTGCATTGGCAGGTGGATTCTTGATCACTGAACCACTAGGGAAGCCCTCTTGCATATTTAACCAGACTCAATTTCTGTTCTCATTAGAAAAAGAAGAACATCTCCTATTGTCCTTGGGAGTTTCATAGTCCCCCTTAGGTTCATTTTCACTCACCATCTCACCAGACTGTTTATCTCATTTTAAGATCTGCAACCACCTTCCAGTCTCCTGAAATCCTTACCCATTTCATACCTTGGTACCAAATGAATCATCACAGAATATCAACTCAGAGGTGCTCAGTGAATGATTTCTCTTTACCCATTGAAGAGAGTCCAGTCTTTAAGCCTCATGGTTAAATCCCTCCCAAATGTCTTCAACTACACTTCCCCATCTCATCATAGTCCCTGATGACCAGGATATTTCACTCAATCTAACTCTCCACCATCCACTTCTAACTAGGGTTGAAGACCTCCTGCTACTTCTAGCTATTAAAATTCTATGCATTCTTAAAGACCCAACCAAATATATCTTTATTGTCTAAGCTTCTCCCCAGTTTCAGTCAGAAATATGCAGTCTCTTCCTTTTCACATATTTATTCTCTAGGATTATATATCAAGTAGGTGATGGTGTCTCATGTCCAGAGTATTATAATTACCATATTTGTGTTTAATTTTTTCACATAGCCCAGCTTTTCCACATAGTTCACCTCTTGGATGTCTAATACTTCTGTGTAAATATCACAGTATTAAATATAGTGTCTCACATGCAGTAGGCATTTGAAAAGTTTTCATCAGCCAACTAAATGAATGAATGAATAAGCCATCCTTGGCAACACCTTTGCTAATAATAGACTACTCTTTAAACAGTTAAAAATTTTGCTCTCTCAATATTTTTTTGTGGGAGGCAAGTAGTTTGGCTTCAAAAGATGTCTATACAAAAAAAAAAAGTAGAGTTGAGAGGTGAATGAGGCTATAATTAATTAGTTACTATCAATGATCCATGCACGCGTTTTTATTTTTCTAAGTACAGTACTTAGCATGGGTGAAAGAAGGGTTTTTCTCAGATAAATTAATCCACAATTATCAAGCATCACTAGGGGTAGCTACATGTGAGTACTCCTATTCCATCATAGCTAGATGCAATTGGCCAACTTCCCTGGAACAAAATTAGTATATGACCACTAAGTTTAAAATGCCAACTTAAGTCCAGGTAAAACAATAGATACAAAAATTCATAAAATATAAATGAGACAAGACCTCCACAGTCAATTCTAATAAATGCTCATATAAGATTTACAGCACTCTCAAACTATTTCCTCTTTTTGCTCTAGCATGCCGATAAAGGGAGGTCATTGCTAGCTCAGAAATGACTAGTTTCCTGTCTCAAAAGCATGGAAGTCTATCCACTGTGATAATTCCCGTTTGAAGGGAGATTTTATGAGATGCTGCTTGTGCTGTATGGGTGAAGAACTATCTGTCTGGCATCAGAGTTGCTATGTTCAAATTACCAAGGTTTCTATACATTTAAAACCCAAAAGGATGTGGAGACCGATAACCTGACTTGAGTTTTTAAAACAACCATGTGGGTAATACCCCTCCAGCAGTGTTCAGCAAAGTCTGCACACTTCTAGGGTCTATAGCTTTGACACTAGTTATTCCTCCAAGCAGTTGACAATTGTCAGGTACTGTGTTAAGTTTTAGGGATAAAAAGATGGACAAGATATGACTCTCAAGGAACTCTCAGCCTAGGCTGAGAAACTGACATGTAACTAGCATTTAGCATGAGGTGAGAGCTTTTAAAGAACCCATTTGCCAATGCAGGAGATGTAAGAGATGTGGGTTTGATCCCTGGGTTGGGAAGATGCCCTGGAGGAGATCATGGTAACCCATCCAGTATTCTTGCCTGGAGAATTCCATGGATAGAGGAGCCTGGTGGGCTTCAGTCCATGGGATCATAAAGAGTTGGACACGACTGAAGCCACTGAGCACAGCACAGCACAGGAGCTTAACAGAGGCATGTTCCATGTGAGGGAAAGACACAAAAGAAGTAGCCCCCAAATCTGCTAGGGAAATAAAGAGAGAGAGATTCTTAATACAATGTAAATGCTATGCAAATAGCTGCTGCTGTGTGGCAAATTCAAGTTTAATAGCATTTTGGAACTTCTTAGACTCTTTTTCCTGAATACTTTTCAATTTACAGTTGGTTAAAGCCATGGATGTGGAACCTGCAGACACAGGGGGCTGACTGCATACCAAACTTACAAGCTTTTCTCTGGGCAGTAACAAAAAATATAATGTTCTATTGTATTTACATAAATATTTTTTCTATTTCATACAATTGGCATATAAAAAATTTTTAAACAAAAAACACTTTAAAGTTAGCTGACTACATTCACAATTTTCAACATCTTTCTCTGTGAACCCACAGGCATATTAAAAAAAAAATCATAATTTAGAGAAGAAAACTAGATGATAATTAAAACAAGTCCCACAGAGCCTGTGTTTTCTTTGTTTGAGACTGTATCATATCTGAATGAAATACCGTACCTCACTCCTCTGTATGCCTCAGTCAGATCGGACCTCCTGAATCATTTTGAGGAGGCACAATTCATAGTGTTCATCTAACACTTTCTAAACAATCCTCTTGATCTTTTTGATTTTCTGCAGTTCAACTCCTCCCAACAGTGAGTCGGAAAGTACACTACAGACCTTCTCTTTCAAACTCCAGTTCGGTATTTATTAAGAGATTTGGATCTCAACACAAGGCAGGGAAATCTGTATCTCAGCCTTGATGATGAAATTGGTTAATTACTGTGATAAGCAAGGCTAGATCTCTCTGCATTTTGCTGGTACTCATCGAACTTACACTGTTTCGGAAAACAGGAAAACTTGGAGTGGCACTTACTTGTTTGTTTACTTACTTTATTTCATTATTTATTATACTAAATACAAGTCAGTTAAGTTTCAATCATGTTGTTGGCCAGCAAGAGAGAATCAAAAAATCAAAAAAAGTAAATGCAGGTGGGAGGGGAGTTCAAGATGGGGAACACATGTACACCCATGGCTGATTCATGTCAACATATGGCAAAAATCACTACAATATTGTAAAGTAATTAGCCTCCAATTAAAATAAATAAATTAACTTATTTTTAAAAAGTAAATGCAGACACATTGGGCATAGTTTCTTCACACCTTGTAAGCAGCCACTGTGAGGAAGTGTAGTATCCATCACTTGCAACCCTCTTCCTTGGCCCTTCCACATCTTCAGATAATAACTTCATCACAATATCCATATTCTTGAGTTCTTGAGAACAGGCTGGTTGAGAGGGTGCGCTGTGCTGTAAAGTACGATTTGCCTGAAAAGGAGATTGCCATCTCACTCATTAATTTTACATTACCCTGCTGTGCTTCTACTGATGTTTATCACAATGCTTTTTACAGCTACTTACAACGATGGCAAAAATACACAGATTGTTCTGTCGTTAAGCAAAGTAAACAATTTTTTTGAGTAATGCAAGGGAAGGAAAATTTTATATGATCATTTTCTCGGACTCTAGCCAACTATTCTACTATCACAAGTGTGTGTTTGTGTGTAAACAGTTGTGGGCAATGTACATCGATGTGATAGAATTACTTCATTGCCCATGGACTGTTGAACTGTTGGAGATCTTTGGCTCTCCTGCAGAATGCTGGGTTAATGCCACATAAATAAAAGAGGCTATTGACATTGTTATAAAGATGTGACTCAATCTCAATCTTCTCTTTCTTTCCTACATCATTGGAAAATGGATGAGATGCAATAGTCGTAGAACTTCCAGCCTAGTTGTTTGCTTAAGATTTAGCGTATCTGTGCATATCAATTGCTCTCCCCTCAAAAGATAAAAGCATCATAGGAAACACTTTGGAAGCAAAAAGAGTAATTTTATGTAGAGAAAGCACTGGACTGGGAATCAGAAAAAGGATTTCAGATGCCCATTGGTTACTTAAGCACGTTCATTTGACAAGAGTCTGGAACTGATAAATGAGACAGACCTTGGTTTAAATTGAAACTCTACCACATATATCTGGGTGACCTTCAGCAAATTACTGCCTGAGCCTCAGTTTTCTGCATCTGTAAAAGGGACATAAGAATAGTAACCAGCTCATGAGGCTCCTATAAACATTTCATGCAACAAAGCATATGAAGCATTTAGCACAGCATGTGGTCCGTAATAACATACGAGAAATAATGTGCACCACTGTTACTCCTAAGACATTACTTATAGGCAACAGACTCTTCAGCCCTATAACATGACTTAGCGACTGGACGACAACAGTAACGTCAATGTTCATATCTGAGGGTTCATCCAGTTGCAAGTCTATGATTGAACCAGACAATGATTACACTTTACAAAAGAATTCTTCACAAAACAATTCAAATGACAAAAATAGCAAGTCAAGTCATCCACAGAAATATGAACTGCTATTTTATTATAGTCTTATATGAAGCAAAGATCTGATATAAATGATAGTGTAAGGGAATTAAGACTGTGTTTGTCTGTATTTGTTTGTCTTTCCCAATAGACTATAAACTTTTTGAGGCAGGGATTATGTCTTATTTACCTTTGGGATCCCAATATAAATGAATGAATTGCTTAATGTTGGGAACAAGCAACCTAACATCTCTGATTTTGTGATGAATACAGTCAAGTGATAGACACATTTAAAAAAGTATGCACAACACTGATAATTATTAGAGAAATGCAAGTCAAAACTACAGTGGGGTATTGCCTCACACTGGTCACAAGGGTCATCATCAAAAAGTCTACAAATAATAAATACTGAAGAGCGTATGGAAGAAAAGGAACCATCCTACTCTGTTGGTGGGAGTATGAATTGGTGCAGCCACTATGGAGAACAGTATGGAGGTCCCTTAAACATCAAAAAATAGAACTACCATATGATCCAGCAATCCCACTCCTGGGCATATATGAAACTATGAAAATTAATTTTAAAAAACACATGCACCCCCCATGTTCGTAGCAGCTCTATTTAAAGTAGCCAAGACATGGAAGCAATCTAAATGTCCATTGACAGATGAATGGATGAAGAAGATACGGTGTTATATATATATGTATATAGTATAAATGCATATATAATATATCTTTATATGTATAAATGTATGAGTGTGCTTGTAGGTCAGGTAAAATAACGACCAATAACTGACCACAGGGATTAGAAACATGAAGGTCATTTATGACCTTGAAGATGGAGGTTTGGAGAGGTGGTGAGGCAAACATATGATGGAGAGGATGCAAGAGAGAATGACTAGAGGGAAATTCCAAAGAACGTATGTAAAAACTTTCAGTGTTTATAAAAAGATAAACAGAGTAGTAGCAACAGGGGACGTGCTCTCCAGAAAGATTTTTTTGCTTGTTGCCTTTTTTCTAAAATGAGAAATAATTGCATGTGCATGTGCTAATAGGGATAATCCACTGGAAACGGAGAATGATGGTGTAGGAGAGAAGAAAATTGTTAGAACAATGTCCTAGTTTGAGACGGGGTAAGATCTAGTGGACCGAGCGAGCAGCTGGCTTTAGCTAAAGATCAAGGATGGTTCCTTCGCAGTCCTCAGCAGTGAAGGGGAAGGAGGAGTGAGCAGGCTTAATCCTGTGGTTCTTTATATTCATTCTGTTCCAATGATGAAAATAGATTGGCTTCTTTCTTAAATTCACATGTGATTACTAGAACAGCCCTGGAGTTATTATTCCAGATTGCAGGTGTTATGGAAATAATTTTAATTCAGCAAATAACAGTTTCACCTGGCTTTTCAGGAATGCATCTATTGCCTGAAGCAAACTACCACCCTGACAATATAGCTCACTTCTGGAACCAGCCATGGAACAGTACTTTTTTTGAGAATAGACATTTCAATTTAGATTTACTACATAGCTTATTATCTCAGTATAACAGCAATCTCTAATAATATTTCATATCTGAATTATCATTCTATATTATGAAGCAATAGTCTTTAAACTTCTTTTTGATTACTCTCCATCTGCCCAGAATGCTCACAGTCCTTATCAGATATGTCATTTATTTAACACTTTATCATCTGGAACGTTGTGCACTTTATTTCATGGATGTGTGATATGTGTGTGCACACATGTCAATAAACATAATATTGTAACTAATTGGAGAATATGGGCCACATTTTCTTGTATTTCTGTATTACTGATGATGACTGCAGTGGTGACCTAAAAACAAGCAAAACCAGGAAATCTCTGGCAAAACATCCATTGTCATATAGCCATAAAAACAGAGGTAGAAAATAAATTCAGCTATGAGGCCATGGAAACATTATTCTGGACTACCAGAAATAAATGGCAAGCTTATATGTATTCTTCAAAGAAGAAGGCAACTTACCAAAATGAATATCCAATCATTTTTAAAAACAGTATCTTTCTTTTAAAAATTGGAGGAAAAGTTTCCTGGGAGAGTGAAAATAGAACTGCTAGAATTAAAGATCTTTCATATAAACCTCATACAGAGAAGCTGGCTGCTCATATATACAGATAATGAAAGGTAAAATATAATCCCACGTTGGGAGTTGGCATTCTAAAGGTCTCTATTGATATACTATCAAGTCAAACTTGTATGCTTCTTTTCTGTCTGAGGTTGAGCCTCTTCTGCGTGGTAGACTGTATCTACCTGCTGTGTGTTTCTCAAGGGAATATCTTATACCATCCTATGTCATGGTATCAAGTACACTTGACATGTACCTGTTAAATTTAATTTTCACAGAGAAATCTTCCGGGGATGACAAATATTTCTATAGACCACAGTTTCTAATTACTGGAGAGTACATGTCAAAACAAAATTCAGACTTAAATTGAAGAAAGTAGCCCATTCAGGTATGACCTAAATCAAATCTGTTAAAATTATAGGGTGGAAATGACAAATAGATTCAAGGGATTAGATCTGATAGACAGAATCTCTGAAGAACTATGAACGGAGGTTCATAACATTTACAGGAGGTGATGAACAAAACCACCTCCTGCAAGGGAAAGAAATGCAAAAAGGCAAAATGGTTGTCTGAGGAGGCCTTACAGATAGCTGAGAAAAGAGAAGCAAAAGGCAAAGGAGAAAAGGAAAGTAGTTCCATCTGACTGCAGAGTTCCAAAGAATAGTAAGAAAGGTAAGAAAGCCTTCCTAAGTTGATCGGTGCAAAGAAACAGAGGAAAACAATGGAATGGGAAAGACTAGTGATCTCGTCAAGAAAATTAGACATACCAAAGGAACATTTCAGGCAAAGATGATTCAATAAAGAACAGAAACGGTATGGACCTAACAGAAGCAGAAGATATGAAGAAGAGGTGGCAAGAATACACTGAAGAACTATACAAAACCCAGAAAATCACAGTGGTGTGATCACTCACCTACAGCAGATATCCTAGAATGTGAAGCAAAGTGGGCCTTAGGAAGCATCACTACAAACAAAGCTAGTGGAGGTGATGGAATTCCAATTGAGCTATTCCAAATCCTCAAAGATGATGCTGTGAAAGTGCTGCATTCAATATGCCAGCAAATTTGGAAAACTTAGCAGTGGCCACAGGACAAGA
This sequence comes from Neotragus moschatus, assembly GCA_006410615.1. Lineage (NCBI taxonomy): Eukaryota > Metazoa > Chordata > Mammalia > Artiodactyla > Bovidae > Neotragus > Neotragus moschatus. The sequence continues at coordinate 1,376,082 of SJYA01002431.1, read as the reverse complement.
AAAGGTCAGTTTTCATTCCAATTCCAAAGAAAGTCAATGCCAAAGAATGTTCAAACTANAATCCCACGTTGGGAGTTGGCATTCTAAAGGTCTCTATTGATATACTATCAAGTCAAACTTGTATGCTTCTTTTCTGTCTGAGGTTGAGCCTCTTCTGCGTGGTAGACTGTATCTACCTGCTGTGTGTTTCTCAAGGGAATATCTTATACCATCCTATGTCATGGTATCAAGTACACTTGACATGTACCTGTTAAATTTAATTTTCACAGAGAAATCTTCCGGGGATGACAAATATTTCTATAGACCACAGTTTCTAATTACTGGAGAGTACATGTCAAAACAAAATTCAGACTTAAATTGAAGAAAGTAGCCCATTCAGGTATGACCTAAATCAAATCTGTTAAAATTATAGGGTGGAAATGACAAATAGATTCAAGGGATTAGATCTGATAGACAGAATCTCTGAAGAACTATGAACGGAGGTTCATAACATTTACAGGAGGTGATGAACAAAACCACCTCCTGCAAGGGAAAGAAATGCAAAAAGGCAAAATGGTTGTCTGAGGAGGCCTTACAGATAGCTGAGAAAAGAGAAGCAAAAGGCAAAGGAGAAAAGGAAAGTAGTTCCATCTGACTGCAGAGTTCCAAAGAATAGTAAGAAAGGTAAGAAAGCCTTCCTAAGTTGATCGGTGCAAAGAAACAGAGGAAAACAATGGAATGGGAAAGACTAGTGATCTCGTCAAGAAAATTAGACATACCAAAGGAACATTTCAGGCAAAGATGATTCAATAAAGAACAGAAACGGTATGGACCTAACAGAAGCAGAAGATATGAAGAAGAGGTGGCAAGAATACACTGAAGAACTATACAAAACCCAGAAAATCACAGTGGTGTGATCACTCACCTACAGCAGATATCCTAGAATGTGAAGCAAAGTGGGCCTTAGGAAGCATCACTACAAACAAAGCTAGTGGAGGTGATGGAATTCCAATTGAGCTATTCCAAATCCTCAAAGATGATGCTGTGAAAGTGCTGCATTCAATATGCCAGCAAATTTGGAAAACTTAGCAGTGGCCACAGGACAAGAAAAGGTCAGTTTTCATTCCAATTCCAAAGAAAGTCAATGCCAAAGAATGTTCAAACTACTGCACAATTGCACTCATCTCACATGCTAGCAAAGTAATGCTCAAAATTCTCCAAGCCAGGCTACAACAGTACATGAACCATGGACTTCCAGAGGTTCAAGCTGGATTTTAAAATGACAGAGGAACCAGAGATCAAATTGCCAATATCTATCTTTGGATCACAGAAAAAGCAAGAGAATTCCAAAAGAACATCTACTTTTGCTTCATTGACTACACCAAAGCCTTTGACTGTGTGGATCACAACAAACTGTGGAAAATTCTTCAAGAGATGGGAATACCAGACCACCTTACCTGTCTCTTGAGAAATCTGTATGCAGGTCAAGAAGCAACAGTTAGAACTGGACATGGAACAGCAGACTGGTTCGAAATTGGGAAAAGAGTATGTCAAGGCTGTCTATTGTCACCTTGCTTATTTAACTTATATGCAGTATACATCATACAAAATGGTGGGTTGGATGAAGCACAAGCTGAAATCAAGAGTTCAGGGAAAAATGTCAATAAATTCAGGTATGCAGATGATACCACCCTTATGGCAGAAAGTGAAATGGTACTAAAGAGCCTCTTGATAAATGTGAAAGAGGAGCGTGAAAAAGGTTCCTTAAAAAGATCATGGCATCCGTTCCCATCACTTCATGGCAAATAGATAGGGAAACAATGGAAACAGTGACAGACTTTATTTTCTTGGGCTCCAAAACCACTGCGAGCCATGAAATTAAAAGATGTTTGCTCCTTGTAAGAAAAGCTATGGCAATCCTAGACAGCATATTAAAAAGCAGAGACATTACTTTTCTGAGAAAGGTCATCTAATCAAAGCTGTGGTTTTTCTACTAGTCATGTATGGATATGAGCCATAAAGAAAGCTGAGCACTGAAGAATTGATGCTTTCGAACTGTGGTGTTGGAGAAGACTCTTGAGAGTCCCTGGGACTGCAAGAAGATCCAACCAGTCCATCCTAAAGGAAATTAGTCCTGAATATTCATTGGAAGGACTCATGCTGAAGCTGAAGCTCCAATACTTTGGCCACCTGATGCGAAGAACAGACTTATTGGAAAAGCCCTTGATGTTGGGAAAGATTGAAGGCAGGAGGAGAAGGAGATGACAGAGGGTGAGATGGTTGGATGGCATCACTGACTCAATGGACATGAGTTTGAGCAAGCTCCAGGAGATGGTGATGGACAGGGAACCTGAGGTGCTGCAGTCCATGGGGTCAGTCCGTGACTGAGTGACTGAACTGAACATGTCAAAGCGAAATTCTGATGCTTATTATTTGTATTAATAAACTATAAAGTACAAATTACTCCGTTAATCAAGAGCTTCCTAAAATGTGATTAAAGTGGTACATATTGTTAACATTTATTAATTAGGCTTTGTTAGAAAATGTTACAATTCATTATAGAACAATTAGGAAATATGGAAATATACAAAGAGAAAAAAAAGCACAAAGAAGTAATTTTATATTATCATTCCAAAACCATGTCCCAAATTCACTAATGATTTGCTATATCTTCCCAGTAAATATTTTTCTAGCTAGTTGGCATTTTATGATACCTGTTTATAACATGGTCTTCTTCACCATAATTAATAATATCAATATAACATAAATGATCTTCCATGTTGTTAGTAGTGTTGTAGAATACCATTTTTACTGGCTGTATCAGTTTACAAATGCACTATACCATAATTTATTTAACAAATTTTCTGTCATTGGTCATTGATGTTTTTTCCTAATTTTTTATTATTATAAAAGAAGCTAAAATAAATATTTCTATTAATGAATTTCCAAAATCGGAGGCTATTTCCTTAGGTTAAATTCATCAAAGTGGAATTACTTAGTTAAAACTTGTAAGTATTATTGAGACTAAATATATACTGCCAGATGACCTTATAGAGTGACTGAGTAATTTACACTCACCACAAAGTAAGAGAAAAATACTGTTTTCTCGTGATATTAGTTTGGGGTAATTTCTCCATTCTTTAAAATGAAAGGGTAGTGTCCATTTTGAAAACTCTGACAGGAAAATATCTCATTTAAAAATTTTTTCATTTTCTTGAACACTGGTGACTTGAAATTTTTTATAAATTCCTGGCTGTTTACTGTTCATATTTTGGAAATTTCTGCTTATGTCTTTTACATTGGGATAATCTTCTACTGGGAAGAAGGCAATGGCACCCCACTCCAGTGTTCTTGCCTGGAGAATCCCAGGGACAGAGGAGCCTGGTAGGCTGCAGTCCATGAGGTCGCTAAGAGTCAGACACGACTGAGTGACTTCACTTTCACTTTCCACTTTCATGCATTGGAGAAGGAAATGGCAACCCACTCCAGTGTTCTTGCCTGGAGAATCCTGGGGATGGGGGAGCCTGGTGGGCTGCCGTCTATGGGGTCACACAGAGTCAGACACGACTGAAGCGACTTAGCAGCAGCAGCAGCAGGCTTCTACTGATGTCATCTTCTTTTACTTTTCATTTGTGCATTTGCATATTTAAGATATTAGCCTTTTGCTCTCACATGTTACAAATATTTTTGGTTCATTTTTTCTTTAATTGTATTAAAAGGTGTTTTCGATGTACTGAACTTTTTAGTGGGGAAATCTACTGGCTTTTTGGTACTAAATGTTTGTATGTTGGCTTCCCAGTATCCATATCCTCCTTAGTCAAAGTGGAAGTGTTAGTCGCTCAGTCACGTCTGATAGTTTGCAACCTCATGGACTGTAGCCCTTGGGGCTCCTCTGTCCATGGAATTCTCCAGGCAAGAATATTGGAGTGGGTAGCCATTCCCTTCTCCAGGGCATCTTCTCAACCCAGGGATTGAACTTGGGTCTCCTGCATTGCAGGCAGATGTTTACCTTCTGAGCCACCAAGGATATCCTCCTTAACAGCACTCCCTTTGGAATCCTCTAGAGCAGTGGTCCCCAACCTTTTTGGCTCCAGAGACTAGTTTCACTGAAGACAATATATTCAAGGACCAGGGTGGGGGGAATTGTTTCAGGATGAATCAAGAGCATTACTTCTATTGTGAACTTTATTTCTATTATTATTACATTAGCTCCATCTCAGATTATCAGGCATTAGATCCTGGAGGTTGAGGACTCCTGCTCTAGGGGCACTGTAATTAGAAGCTTCACCTCTCTTAGCCAGAGCATGGATTCATGATAAAAATTAGTCCTTTAGTGCATGCTGTCTTTGAAATTTAAAGTTTGAGCTGGGGAACAAAAGATACTGGTAAAGACTTGAGTTCCTCCAACTCCAGTTGAAGTGCCCTGTTTCCTGCTACAGACTCATTTTAGGATTTTAATTTCCTAGTCTCCAAAGCTCTTAGGATAACTGCCTGTGTGCTCAGTCACTAAGTCATGTCTGACACTTTTGCGACCCCATGGACTGTAGCCCATCAGGCTCCTCTGTCCATGGGATTTCCCAGGGACGAATACTGGAGTGGGTTGCCATTTCCTTCTACAAGGGATCTTCCTAACGCAGGGATTGAACCTACATCTCCTGCATTGGCAGGCAGATTCTTTACCATTGGACCACCTGGGAAGCCCCTTAGGGTAACATTTCCCAAGCCTGCCTATTTCCAGGCATCCACTCTCTGAGCTCCGGATATTAATCCAGCAACTGTCCTTTCCATAATGAATTAGCCTGGGAAAGAGCAATACTGTGGTAACTGAACAAAGAACCTGACAAACCTCGGCCAAGTTCATCTCTCACTCAAGTTCTGTGCTGTCGAGAAAGTTCTGCTCTTCAGAGCCAATCAGGACCCACACTGGCACAATTTTCATATGAATACATATGTCCATGACAGTAGAGGCAAAGGAAGGAGTAAGTTAAACTTCTCTGAAATTTCCTGCCCAGAAGTGGCATACCATTGTTTCTGCTTACTCTTCTTTGATCAGATCAGATCATGTGACCAAGCCAGATGTTACAGAGGCAGAAAGGTATAACTTTTACCCAGTGAGCAAATGTGAGTATTTGGAACCAATATTAGTATAATATTGACTATGCTTAATTCATCAGAGAGGTTTCCTGCTCTTAGAACCAAAAATCTTTCATAATACAGTTTTCCTTTTGGAGATCTACCTTCAATACTAGGTCTAGAAATTCCTTCCAAACACCAAAATTATAAAAATGTTTCTTGGAACTGCCCTCTAGGTTTTTTTTTTTTTTAGATTTTTAAATCCAAATTTCCCAAACTGGTATTATACTTTGAAAATAAAAATAGTTCTACATAATCATGCCAAATGCTGCAGTCTAATGCAGCTCCTGAATTCACAATGCACATTGACTTCATTTTTAGAGGGTTTTTTTGCTGTAAAGAAACCAGCTTAATTTAGTTTAATTTGGCACTTCCCAAACTTATGTATCCACAGAACTAGTTTTCATGTTAATTCTATTAACAGCCTACAAGTTAATGTTCCTTTGAACACGTTTAGAAATTGCTATTTTCTCTCCTATTTGGGATTTATGCTGTTATTCAGGAGGTAGAGTTCTGCATCCGTAATCCAAAGAGTTAGTGAATTGTTCTAGCACCATATGTTAAATAGGTTTTAGTTTATGCAGTAACCCCGTGGACTTTGGTATCCACTGGGGGTCCTAGAACCAATCTCCCATAGATACCTAGAGATGATTGTTTCCTATTTCAACGATCTTTCTTTTAGTTCTTATACAAGCAATACTTGTTTTAAACACTATGGCTTTGCTGTTATCCATTACCACAGGTCCGCTGCTGCTGCTGCTGCTAAGTCGCTTCAGTCATGTCCGACTCTATGCGACCCCAGAGACGGCAGCCCACCAGGTTCCCCAGTCCTCTACTGCTCTTTTCATAGTTTTCTTCCTGGTTTCCATTCAGTATTCCACAAAACGGCTCATGCCAGGAATTGTGACTGGCAAAAGAATACACAGGTGAATAACACACAAGAGGGTCTGCAGACACAAGACTTATGTTCTTTCAGGATATGCAACAATTAAGCAGTTAATTATACAAACTATTCTTTAGAATTTTCATGCACGTGAAGAAGTATGGGGCCACAGGGAAACAAGAGGGGATGAACTGGAGTCTGCCTTGAAATACATGATGTTGCACTGGTTCTTAGAGGACAAGAAAGACATAACCAGGGGAAGAGAAAGAGTCAAACAGAAGAAACAGTAAAGACCTTGGGGTGCAAATATACTAGCAGTTTGTAGACTAAAGTTACATGCCCAGAGCATCCATGTGTCAGACCAGAAAGCCAAGATGCAGTGGGCGGGGTTGGAGGGGGCTGTGTGATGCAGGACTCTGTGGACCACAGTGGGACAGAGCTTGTGTTTGAACAGCAATAAGAAGCTATGAATGCAGAAGACTCCAGTTTGATTCCTGAGTCAGGGAGATGTCCTGGAGAAGGGATAGACTACTCACGCCAGTATTCTTGGGCTTCCCTGGTGGCTCAGATGGTAAAGAATCCTCCAGCAGTGTGGGAGACCTGGGTTTGATTCCTGGAGTTGGGAAGATCCCCTGGAGGAGGGCATGGGAACCTACTCCAGTATTCTTGCCTGGAGAATCCCCATGGACAGAGGAGCCTGGTGGGTTATAGTCCATGGAGTTGCAAAGAGTCCAACACAACTAGTAACTAAGCACAGCACAGTAAGAAGCTATGGAAGCAGTGGAGTTATAAGATCAAAGACGTTCCTTATTATTACTGTTTAAGAAAAAATAAAGAATGGAGGTTGCCAAGGGCAATGATTGAAAAGGGAGACTACTTAGAAGGCAGTCCAAGAAATGATAGCTGCCTGGATGGTAGGAGAGATGACATGATGTGGAGAAATGGAAAATATTTAGGGGATTTGATAATCTATGAGATTTTCTTAGATCGATTCAGAATCCAAAGCCCACTGTGATTTAATTAAGATTAAGTTCAATCTGTGAATAGTTTTGTGGACAGTGGATGGTTATGTGCCATCCTCTAACCTCTAACCAGGAACAAAGTTTGCTCTTCTGTTTATTCACATCCTTCTTTATCCCACTTTGGCAATATTTCCTTCTCCTCTTCATATAAATCACACGTACTTCTTGCAAGGCCCACTTTAAGGAGTTGTGTTTTCTTGTCATGAATTAGAATCCTTTTTCCAAATGTATTTTTCACCTGATTACCACTTTGTCTGATATACAAGAAAGCTTCCGGCTTTGGTAATGATTTTGTGACTCATTACTTTGCAATAGTATTCACAATTACATCTAATTGGAGAAGGAAATGGCAACCCACTCCAGTACTCTTGCCTGAAGAAGGAACCTGGCAGGCTACCCACGGGGTCGCAAAGAGTTGGCCACGACTGAGCACATCAGCACATTACATCTGATTTTTTTTCCAATTGATTATCTTGGGGTCTCTGTAGATAAAAACTACTTAATTTCTCCTTTCAATGGCTATACTTCTCTGCCAAACCCCTTCTCCAACTTACTACATTGCCAAAAGTTCTAGAGATGATATCACATATTCTTGTCTTGCTCCTAACTTTATGGGAGACACAAGGTACAGTACTTTCTAAAGAACGTTCCATAGGATTTTGATACATGGTTATACAAATAAGAGAGTTCTGGTTCAAATAAGCTTGGAAAACACTATCTTGAGCAAAGTAAAACTGATTTCTTGATTGCATTTGATTCTCAGAAAACTTAAATGTTAACGTTCTTTTTTTTTTTTTTGGTTAGCATTCATTTTGAACATCAAAAAAAGAACCTGGCATAGAGTATTTCCCAAATTTACACGCACACACATACCCCTTTCCTTTTCTCTCCTCTTCAGTATCGCTTAGGCTTCATGAAACACAAATTTGGAAAATGCTGCCCAACTATTTCACCACTGTTTTTCTCTATATCACCTCAGTTGTAGGCAAGGGCTACTTGAAGTAACTAGCTTTCAGTCCCAAACTCCTGAGATGGGGACTTTGTTGATCCCCAGCTATGGCCAGGGAATCACTTCACCTCCAGACTTGGGACAAGTCCTGCACTCACGTCCCCTGGGCCCAGTCCAAGACTGAGAAGCACAACTCTCAATTCTCTAAGTTCTATGAAGTCAGGCTTTCAGGAAAATCATCTGTGTCCTCCCAGTGTGGATACAGGAGGACTACTCAAGAAAAATCCCCTGGATTGCCTGATGCATCCCTGGTTGGCACCAAACCACTAGACTCACTTAAAAATGAAGGACTGAGTCATTTACCCTCTGTCCGTTTTATTCAGTGATCTGTGATTCTAGCATCATCTAGCTACCTGATACCTGTCTATGAAGGTGTGAAGACTACATATGTGGGAATAATAAATATTAGTCTTTTTAGTGATGGCACATTTCCAGGGTGATCCTTGTCCACATGACAGCTTCTCAAAATTCAACCAACTTTGAAAAAAAAATTTATTATATGGACCATTTTTCATCTTTACTGAGTTTGTTGCAATATTGCTTCTGTTAAATGTTTTGGTTTTGTGACCGCCATGCCTGTGGGTCTTAGGTCCCCAACCAGGGATTGAACTCACATCCTCTGCTCTGGAAGGCGAAGTCTTAGCCGTTGGACCACCACATAAGTCCCAACGTTTTATTTTAGAATTAAACAAAAACACTCTATCGCCCTTCACTTAACATTGCTTTCTTTTTTAAAAAAATCTCATATCAAAGCAATCCATTCATAGTACAAACTGTAACACAAGTTGAATGGATGTGTTAGAAGAAAAAAGTCACCTCCGTTCCTGCCTGATGAGGGAACCTAACAGGTGAGTTGTCTGGACTGGCACCGCGGTGCCTCAAAGATGCAACCTCTCTACACAAACACATTAACCATCTGCAGCAATGTGATAGCACTGGCTGTTCTCTTTGCCCAGCAACTCCCCCACAGCGCATGTACCCACAGTTACACTCAGAACTCAAATTGTTTCACACCCAGAAAGCCCCAAAATATGAATGTGTAGCTATACTATACACATAACCAAAGACGCCGCTTGAATAAAGATGTTTTTATTGCCACTCATTAAATTGCTATGTTTGAAATGTCTCAAACGAATGCTGTGGAACAGCATCATGCCAAACTACCCACACAAACAGAAAGGCAACTCAGCTTAAAAAAACAAAGTGCTAACAGCCACCGTGCTCTGATTGGAGCCACATGGGACTCGGGGCTGCCATGTGCTGCTTTTTCCACCCGAATTCACTGGGAACATTCCCTCCTGAGGGCCCCCTCTCTCCCATTTCCTCCCCACTCCCTGCTTTAGAGCACATTGCATGAAAATTGAATGCTCTTTATCTTTTACCCAAGGAGAGAGGACAACGCGAATTGATTATGATCAAATAGAGAAACCTGTTTATTTTGATCCGTGAGCCACCGAGACTACATTTTACGTGTTTCAAGAAGGACTCACCCAACTACGAGCCATAATCAGGGTGCANAAGCCCTGAGTTGACTTTTTCCAGAGAATGTCAGAAGAGTGGAAAAGCAGGCAGATTCTTATTTGGGGGGGAGGGGGGGGAGGGTACATGCTCAGGAAATGCCAGGGGGAAAACCTGAGATCTGACTTGACCTTGCCCATCAAATCTCTGCTGCATGACCTTGTCATGGATGGGATTCCTCATGCTGGCTTCCGGCAAGACCTACTCCTCCAACTTCCAGTGGAGACTTTCTTCCTGGTAATCTTAGCAGTCTACCTGATGACACAAATTTTTCCATTTTTCACCATTTTCTACTTCCCCCCGTGAACCCCCCTAGGTTTCCATTGATTTACTGGGATTTCTGGACTTATATTGCCTCTCTTAGGGATTCGAAACCATTCCTGATTTTCCAACAATTAATCCAGAAATTTACTTTCTATTTCTCATCAAGATATAGTCATAAACCACTCCAAATAGCTTCACACAGCTATCACACACTCAGACATATTTGTGCCTGAAGTTCTAATTGACAGTTTAGATTACCTCACAGATCAGATCTGACAAATTCCCTGGTCAGAAGAAACTCAGAATACTTTATTCTCAATTTGGAAACCAGAAAAATACCTAACTGTTCATCTAAAGTGCTGAGCATGGCCTACCTATCTGCCTTCTACATTCTCTTAGTGGGCTGGGAACCTGAAATGATAACCAGGGCAGGGCCAACTTCTTGAATGGTGGGAATAAAATTAGTCTCACCAGTCAACAAAGTGACATTATGAAATTTGATCACAGTTGTTAAATTAAAAGGCAAAACCATTACTTGAACTGAAAGTTGTCTTCAGTTTTGGTTGCAAATATATATACAGAATTAAAGAGACTAAACTATATTTACTAATAGGTTTAATATTGAAAAATTAGGAACAACTGAAATATAGCAAGAGATTCATAAATATGTTATAACCGGAGATATAGTCCTCAGTTATAAAAGAATAACTGTACATAAAGTAGATTGCAACAAGGAAAACATTTGTAGTATTAGGAAAATGAACTACACAGATGGCATAAACAACAAGGCCATTCTGTCCGTCTTTGTCACTGTTAGCTGCTGGTTTTTCAGTTTCTCCCACACATTCGTGGAGCATTTTGGCACCTACTTCACAATGTTGCTCTCCACCCGAGTTCTACTCAACCCTCCTGATGGCATGGTTATCTGATATAATATACACCCACGAACCTGGTGTATGGCTCTTCAGTATCTGGAATTCCAGTGTTCCACTATCCTAAGGTTCATGGCTTTGATTCATTTTGAGCTAATTTTTATATATGGTGTGAGATGAGAGTTGATCTTGATGCTCTCAATACTTGAAATTCTCTCTCTTCTTGACCTTCAATCTGGCTTCCCTCCAATTTTTACCCAGTCTCACTTCACTTTCATTCCGGTTTTATAAAAAGTGTTGTTTTCTTTCCTACAGGTCTCCACTGTCATTGTTGATTTAATTTTGACTCCCTTTCTTGACTGCAAGTTTGCGAACAGAAATCTCCGTATTTGATTTTATATTCACCAAAACCTCTGATGAAGCCTGGAACTCTGTGGGTGCTAACCCATGTTTATGTGAAAAACAAAGATGACATCAGGAAAAAGGTTTCAAAGTAAAAGATAGAATATATGTGTTTGTGTGTTTTATGTGTGTGTGTGTGTGTGTGTGTGTGTGTGTGTGCATACACACAGACTGATATAGATCTTACCTTTTTTCTTGTATTTTTTATGGTAAAGAAACATGGAAATAACAGGAAAACATCTGTATTTAAGGAGAAGAGGGAGAAGAGCTAAAATTCTGACAAACAGGAAAAATAACTTACTATGCTGACAACCTCATGTGGTTGTGAGATCCAGTGAAACCATGTAATTGAAAGCAACCTTTATTCGGAGCTCTCTGCAAACACAAGGTAAAGCTCTCACTAAACAAGCCTCAGATGTTTATGCCCTTGTCATCATCCAGTAAAGTCTGCATTCCTTTAGGGAGAGACCCATTTCATGTGGCTCTCCTGCACCTTGTACCATGTCTGGCAAAGAGCAATCCAAATTCCTTTGCTTATTCAACTAATATGCCTTGAGTAGGTACCACGTGCCAGAGTATGCATTGTTCTGGAGACTATAAACATCTGCCATCATGACCTACTGTGCAGTTGAAACAGAGACTAGGTTTATATGAACAATATTAAATCTGCTGCTGTTCTTGACATGCTGTCTTTTCACAATCTCAGTGATGATGACCATGCAACATATTTCAAATGATTTTTAAGGAAATGGGACTTCCTTGGTAGTCCAGTGGTGGAGAATTTGCCCGCCAATGCAGGGGACACAGGTTTGATCCCTGGTCTGGGAAGTTTCCATACACCNTGACATGCTGTCTTTTCACAATCTCAGTGATGATGACCACGCAACATATTTCAAATGATTTTTAAGGAAATGGGACTTCCTTGGTAGTCCAGTGGTGGAGAATTTGCCCGCCAATGCAGGGGACACAGGTTTGATCCCTGGTCTGGGAAGTTTCCATACACCGCAGGGCAACGAACCCCATGTGCCACAACTGTGACGCCTGTGCTCTAGAGCCCGTGCTCCGTGATAACAGAAGCCACAGCAGTGAAAAGCCCACGCACTGCAACTAGAATGCAGCCCTCGCCCGCCGCAACCAGAGAAAGACAATGAGCAGTGAGGAGGACTCGGTGCAGCCAAAAATAAAGGTTTGTCAATTAATTTAAAGAAAGAAAGGTGAAGAAAACCGAAGGCAATACTAGCAAAACCCAAACCTCTCAGGCATTTCCGGAGCACGTATTCTAGGTAAATTGCCCTAGAATCTGTGAGGAATAAGGGGATATCTGAGACTTGCCTCCTACCTAGAAAGGTGCAAAGACCAGCAGAGAGAAGGGTGGAAGGGGAGACTCTGAGGCATGCTGGAAGGGAGGCTTGAACAAAATGCTGAGACTGTTCAGGGCAGTGCAGGATGACAAGGAGAACACCATGTTATCTTAGGCACATTTCTGCTCATGCCTACCTGTTGGGCCACTTAAGTGGGCTAGCTTTACAAAGAGTTTGGGGCATCTGTGTGGTCATCTCCCTGCCCACACTGATGGGAAGATGGCTTTTGCAGGAGTCGTCACTGAATACTGGGCTCCTGTGAAAGTACTGGATGAGCCCCAAGTGTGGTGGGCTTTCCATTTCTTCCAGAACAAGTAAGTGGGCAGGACGGGAAGCTGGGGACCATCTAATCCAATCTTCCACTCTGTGCTTCATTAATTGTTTGTTTTTTCTATCTCTGAGTCTATGACCTCACTCAGGATGAATGTCTTTCGACCCCACCTTTCAGGAGACCCTTGGATTTTTTTGATGGTACCCATTTTTAAAGAAAAAGTTGAAGAAATGAGCATTCAATTAAATATAACTCAGACAATCTGTTTTATCAAAGCAGATTGATCATAAATCAGAAGAAGAGGTACATTCCGAATCACATACATGAAACCTAAACTTGGCAACAGGCCCATCCTGGACTGCCATCCTCCCAGGTCTATACAAGGTCAATATGGTCATTCATTTCCAGAAATTACTTAATTCTAGTGTCTGTAACCGAATGGTGATTTATCTGCAAGTACAGAAGCATGTCATGTCAGGTAAAACTGTTATTTGAAAATCCAAGTTTACACTCAGGTGAATTGTTACTATATCATAAAACTGACTCTTTTGTAGAAGGAACATTTCTTAAACACGCTAAAATTGGACTCCACTGACAAAAAATAAACGTCCTCTCTTGCTACCTTTCTACAACACTGTGCCTACGCAGAGCTGGGCATATCTCTACAGAAACCTTCCACTGTGGTCAGCAGATAATGTCTGTGCTCAGACAAGTTCCAAAAGTCTAAGTGGTAAAAGTCTTTACGTTGCCAAGCCAGACTGCTGGAGGTCAGTCGTAACTTCCTTTCAAATTAGAGTAATTAATAACAGATTTTCTTCCTGTTATTGACCTAGGCATAAATGCAGGCTTGAAAAATAGCCAAGACAGATTTACATGATGCCCTACGAGAAAGTTTCCCTCTATGGCACCAACATAAGCTTTACTCCAGATTTCTGGCAGAGCGCATCTCCGTTGCCTTGCTCCAGCAAAGTGGGCCTACGCACACTGCTCAGCAATCTGCTGGCGGAGGGGCTTGCTAAGTGAGCAGTTCTCCCCTCCGCCAGCCAAAGCGTGATCATTTCTCTGTTCACCTCATTTGCATTATCTAGTGAAAAATGCACAACCTTGGACCATATTTGAAGCCATGAATTTACTAGAACTTGACAACGAGAAGTCAAATCCAGTATGGAGGACTTCTCTGAATGCCTGTTCAATGACACAGGACAGCAGACGCATTTTATGATGATGTGGGTGACATGCTTTATCTGTAAAAGTTTCACGGATTTATTTAATAAACATTTAACAAACACTAAGAAGACAAGGTAAGAACCTTACCCTTTGGTAGAAAGAGGTAAACTTGGAGTAGGTTGGAGGGCTGACTGGACATGACAGTCTGAGAGAAATGGATGGACCCTCCAGAGATGGGTTGATTCTATCTTGGGCTGGAGAATGGCTGGACCCTTTGTATATTTATTATAAAATTTGGGGAGATAATCTACCCTATAAACATCCTTCCTTCCTTGTGCAAACATGAAAGCTTTCAAATGATGATCTCCTTAGCAGAGATACAAATCTGTTGTTGTTTTTTCCTTGAAGTGAAAGTGTGTTTGGAAGAATCCCAGTGATAAGTGACAATGAAAACTCCTGTTTTGTTTTGCTTTCTAAAAAAGAAAAGGCTATCTTCTTTTGTGCAGAGGTAGGACATTTCACAGCCTTTCTTACTCTCCTGAACGTTCTCTTTCCTACTGGAAGTTTGGTGCTGCAGGTAAGCTGATGATTCCTAATTTCCCCTCTACTCTTTAAAGGAAGAAAATGATAGCCGGACCCGGCACAAGGCATTGCCATCTGTAGGCATTAGAAGAAACCAGTTTAATTTTTAGGACTTTCCAAGCCTTCGAAGCTAAAGGCAAAGAAGGGGGGAAAACCAGCATAGACTTGCTGGGATTCTGGAAGTGATTTTTCTCTCTTATGTAAACTATTAAGATGATGGAAACTGACATCATTATATTTACTCCATAAGATCTTGTTTTGTAATTGCATTTGAATATATTAATATATTACCGCAAAAGGAATAAGGAAAAGTAATATGGGTTGCTCTGTCAGCGTGGGAGCTGAGAGACACATCCACAGCAACCTGGACTTCTGTGTGGCAGGTGGTGGACATCAGAACATATCAGGGAATCAGAAGCCATCAGCAAATCCAACATGTTGTCAGTGTACAAAGTTGTTCTGTGCTCCCTACAGAAAGGCACAAGCAGAATCAATCAAACTGGACTTTAATGAAGACACGAGTCAATCATTAGAATTATCCAGGGCTAATTCTAGCACTGTCCAAGACAAAAATCAAACCAAAAAAAATTCAATTTATTGTCTTCTGGTCCTCCTCTAAAATGGAACTATCGGCTTAATTAGAAAAAGACTTCATTCATCCAAGACAAATGAGGAGACTCATCGCTGATGTGAGGAGGGGTAAGAATTTCTATAACTCCCAAGAATGTGTTTACAGTATTACACAGCTTCTGATGAAATTCTCATTGCATCCCACTCGTGGAGGTAGCGGGAAGTGAGTTATCCTCATCTTTAAATGAACAAATGCCAAGAATATCCCACCCAATAGCCTCTCTCCACAAAGCAAAGAAATGTGTGATTTGGAGGACTGAAAGCACATTTAGCTTGCTCTTTCTGTGTTGATTCTATTTCTCAAATTCATTTTTATTGAACTGGTCCAGCTTAAAATGTAATTGGCTTCAGAGAAGACAAAAATAGGTCCCCTAACAGTTGTACTGAATTTTTAAAATGTAAAATAGAAAAATTAAACGATGCGAGCACATTCAAGGATGCCAGTTCCAGCCCACATTATATTGCACACATGTGCAGTTCCATCCAGACGGTGTATCTTTCCTTTTAAGATGCCCAGAAAATGACTACATGTGTAACCATATTAAGCAATTTATCATTTGGCTTGGAGGGAGCAATTTTACCTACATTACAGTTCTGCATTTTATTTTTTAAATTTTTATTGAAATACAGTTGGTTTACAATGTTGTGTTAGTCTCAGATGTACAGCAAAGTAATGCAGTTATACACATATATGTTCCTTTTTACATTCTCTTTCTCTATAAGTTATTACAAGATATTGAAATAGTTCCCTGTGCTTTAGAGTAGGTCCTTGTTGGTTGTCTATTCTGTATATAGTATTGTGTATATGTTTATCCTAACTTCTAATTTATCCCTCTTCTCCACTTTAATGTAAGGAAAGCCAATACATGTAGTTGTACATTTAGCAAAACTTCCTACAAGGGAACTTCCCTGGTGAGCTTCCCTGGTGGCTCATACGGTAAAGAGCCTGCCCGCAATGTGGGAAACCCTGGTTCGATACCTGGGTCAGGAAGATCCCATGGAGAAGGAAATAGCAACCTACTCCAGTACTCTTGCCTGGAAAATTCCATGGACTGAGGAGCCTGATAGGCTACAGTCCATGGGGTCACAAAGAGTCGGACACGACTGAGCAACTTCACTTTCACTTTCCTGCCAGGGAACATCTATTAAGAATTCACTTGCAGGTATGGCTGTAGTGAATGTTCAGTAGAGCTCACATGTGTCTGAGGAAGCCGAAAGGCCTTCCTGTAAATCACATATTGTCAAATATCTTATTTTGTCCTCAGAATTCAGTTTTCATGTACAGACTAAATTTTTAATGATGATGTTTTTATGTTTCTCCACAAAAATATCATTCCCAGAATATTCTTAAGAGGCAAAAAGGCATACAGTTATTTAGACTCATCCATTTCTTTCAGTTCAACTTGCATTTTTACATTAAGATCGTTGTGTTTTATATTAATAAAATGACTCTGTGTGCAGTGATGGCTCTAGTTACCTGATGGGTTGTAAAAGCTCTTGTATTTCTTCATTCAGATTTTTTTTCCTTATTTGAGAGCAAGTCAGGGCAGTTGGTATAAATCAAGTCCCCAACCCAGAGAAGAGCCCCACCGATAAAAGGTCATGAGAATGACTCAATTGCAACACAAAGGTAAACTGTCAAAATGGTCCACTCAGGAATATTACTCCTTACCCTTTCCCAGTCTCCTTGTAGAACGCAGCCCACACCTTCGAGATGCTTGGAAGGGAAAATATCTGCTTTCCAATATTTCTGTGGAAGATTGTTATAGGGCCGCAAACCACTTGCCCTTGTAGGAACTTCTGGCAGAGAATTGAGTGTAGACAGGCTGCTGCAAAGAGAAGGAGGAAAATTTTTCATTTTTCTCTTTTCCTTGTCTCCAATCCTCTTTCTGCTTTAAGTGCCTCTCTTTTTTATTTTTTATCTCTAGCAGCAGCAGCAACACAAACCTCAAATACCTTTCCCCAGTGTGGTCTAAACTCCCCTTTCTTTAATCTTGGAGAAGGAAATGACAACCCACTCCAGTATTGTTAACCCGGATAATTCCATGGACAGGGGAGTCTGGTGGGCTACAGTCCACAGGGTCGCAACAAGTCGAACATGACTGAGAGACTACACTTTCTTTAATCTAGAATGTGATTCAACTACTCCATCCAGTCTTCTTGACTTCTTCCAAAATAAGCCTCTAAAGAATCCCTCACCTCTTTCATTGCCAAGATTTCCATTTGCTCCTTTGACAAAAGTACCATAGCACTCGTGTCCTCTCCATTCTTTGGTGTAAAACGTGGCACATCCAAGCTGAAGTGGATAGTGTTGAGATGTTCCTGGAGCCAGTCACAGCTACGCTCCACCAGCAGTCCCTGCCCCCCGAGACTGTTGGGCAGAGACCTCCCACAGCACCAGAGTGTAGCTTTGTGACATGGATAGCCCTCTCCAACAGCATCCAAGGTAGAGAACCAACCAAAATGGGGATTGGGGCTAGACATGCAAGCAATGGTCAGTTGGTGTCATAAGAATGGAACAAAAAGAAAGACACATCATGACAAAAGATTGTGCTAATCCTGAGGGAGCACCTGTGTTGTGCTTAGTCGCTCAGTCGTGTCTGACTCTTTGCGACCCCAAGGACTGTAGTTTATGGGGATTCTCCAGGCAAGAATACTGAAGTAGGTTGCAATGCCCTCCTCCAGTAGGTCTTCCCAACCCAGGGATCAAACCCAGGTCTCCCACATGGCAGGTGGATTCTTTACCATCTGACTACTGGCAAAGCCCAAGAGAGCACCTGACCTACCTCTATTTCCATGGCTTTCATACTAGCCCACATCTATCTTGAATGAGTGTTGCTTAAGATAGAAAATGCCCAATTAAATCGGTACTACCCCACCCATTTTCTCTTGACACTCAACCTCCTTCACCCCTCCTCCTACATCCAGGAATCCCAATACTGTTGCTGATGGTTCTAGAACTTTCCCTCCACCCCTTAACCCTTGCTCCTTCAGCAATGCATCTCCACTCACCAACCATGGAGGCTGTTAGACACAATTAAAGGGCACAGACAGACACAGCTAAAGGGCACACGCCTATTCCATCTCTTGAACTCACAAGAATGTCCTAAAGACACTTTAGTTAAATGCACTGGCTAGCTGAGTGCATATGAGAACAGCTGGGAAAGACATGCATGAAATATAGAAGGCAAACAGTTTTTGGAGCTGGTATCTAGGATCTACTGGAGGTCAGAACGAGTAAACATGTAATAGCTTAACTAGTTCCAGAAGGCAGTTTAAGCAAATGAGGAAGATTGGGGGTCAGAACCAGTAATTAAAATATGGTTCAGAGTAATCTGGAGTGATAATTCATGGACCATTTGGGAAATGCAATAGGTGCCTGAATGAAGACGGTTTTTCATGATGATCATTTTCATCTCCCAGAGTTTAATTGGCAGTTTTCTTTTTCCTGGAAATTTTATTTTTTATGTTTATTTCTGGTTCCTGATATTGGATTAAAAGCAATGAAATCAACCCATCTTAAATTGTACTAAGTAGTGTTGAGCCCTCTGCTAGTCTGCAATTTATTATCTAGGCCATCTTTACCACACCAGTGATGGCTTGCTTTGCAATAATGTTGCAGTTTAAAGTATTTTGATAAAGCGTAGATAGAGCCTATTGTGAAGGAATGAAATTTGTGTTTCTAAAACAAATGTCATTTTATCTTTTAAAGCCAAAGAGACTCTCTCCTCCAACCCCTTTAATCTGATTCCACTCTGAAAAACTATCTCCTTTCCTTTGCTTCACTGGAAGATGGTATTTTTATGTAAAAGCTGATATAGACACTTTTATTTCTTAACCCAAATTTTTATGTCCTGTGTCCCAGCAAGCAATCAAGTCTACTTACAACAGTTGTCAGAATCTTAAGTGACCCACTGCTCCCTCTTTCCAAACAGCTCATTGTCAACAAAACTCATGGACACCAGGGAGATCCCATAGATTAAAATTTCATTTGCTGTAGAATGCAAGTACTTGAACTAAAGGAAACCAGTCAAAGTTAATTTGGCCTTAAAATCCCCATTGAGAAGAAAAATCTATCTTTGATATTTACTTTGTGGCAGAAAATATTCCTTCAATCAATCAAAAGCAACAAGGAAACTTCTTGGAGATGCATGAACTAAAACATC
The DNA here is from genome assembly GCA_006410615.1 of Neotragus moschatus. Classification (NCBI taxonomy): domain Eukaryota; kingdom Metazoa; phylum Chordata; class Mammalia; order Artiodactyla; family Bovidae; genus Neotragus; species Neotragus moschatus. The sequence goes on along the minus strand of SJYA01002431.1, from coordinate 1,356,823 downwards.
ATCGGCTCTACTCTAATTTTGTAATTATCTCTAATTATTCTGGACAAAATTAATTTTCATTTAGGTGTGTATGTGAGCAGGCTTCCCAGGTGGCACTAGCGGTAAGAATCCACCTGCCAATGCAGGAGACACAAGAGACGTGGGTTTGATCCCTGGGTTGAGAAGATCCCTGGAGGAGGGCAGGGCCACCCAGTCCAGTACTCTTGCCTGGAGGATCTCACAGATGGAGAAGCCTGGTGGGCTACAGTCCATGGAGCCACAAAGAGTCAGACATGACTAAAGCGATCTAGCATGCACGCACCCACATGTGTGTGAGCACACACACGCAACTATGGGTTTCACAAAGCACCTGCAGGAAAAAAACAGGGACTTGAAAAGCAAGATGAAGCCAACAATATTAGAAACAAACACAATCGGGAATTACTGGACTAGGAAATGTACACAGATTTTTGTCCTTTGCCTTGGACTGCAAGGAGGTGAAATCAGTCAGTCTTCTAGGAAATCAGTCCTGAATAATCGTTGGAAGGACTGATGCTCAAGCTGAAGTTCCAATTCTTTGGCCATCTGATGCAAAGAACTGACTCATTGGAGAGGACCAGGATGCTTGGAAAGATTGAAGGCAGGAGGATAAGGGGATGACAGAGGATGAGATAGTTGGATGGTATCACCGACTTGATGGACATGAGTTTGAGCAAACTCCAGGAGTTGGTGATGGATAAGGAAGCCTGATGTGCTGCCGTCCACAGGGTCTCAAAGAGTCAGATACGACTGAGCGACTGAACTGATACTTTTCAACATCAAGTGCCACTCGAACTGCATGCTGACCGCTTCTCTTTTCTCTCTGCTTCTCACATGATCTCTGTCTGCTTAGCAGAGCACAACTTCAATACAAAATAGCACAGACCAAGAGGCTGTAGGCTGACCCATCCTGGCTCTGGGTCAGGGCTGTAGGCCCAGGACTTCAGGTCAATGCCTGGCTGAGAGGGAGGGATCTTGTCAGACCCAGACATCAGGCCACAGGGGGCCGGCGGCCCTGCTGCCTCCCTCCCTCTGAAATAGAGTTATCCTGGAGAGTGACAGATGACCACCCCAGAGGCCACAGTCGGCTGCTGTCTCCAACAGACAGAGAGCCTGCAGAGGGAAGGAGAGCCAAATCACCCACTTCAAGGGGTCAATAGCTGGTCATTGTTTTCAAACTGCCCTCAGGCTACCAGGGTTTTACTTCTCCAGTCTTCTGGCTGAGCTTTTTTGAAAACCAACCACGCCCATTTCCTACAAACTGGTTTAAAGAGGCAGAGAGTTTCCAACCATCTCAGCTCACATGAGATGAGTAACTCTTTCTGTGATAAGAGACTTGTGCCTTCCCACTCCAGACCAGGAGTCGTGTTCCATGTAGAATGTTATCTCTTTTAAGGAGGACACTGTCTCTTCTTGGCTTCATTCAGTTCTGTTCTGTTCAGTTCAGTCGCTCAGTCATCTTCAGCTCTTTGCAACCCCATGGACTACAGTACACCAGGCTTCCCTGTCCATCACCACCTCCAGGAGATTACTCAAACTCATGCCAATTGAGTTGGTGATGCCATCCAACCACCTCATCCTCTGTCATCCCCTTCTCCTCCCACCTTCAATCATTCCCACATAATAGAGAAATGTTAATAAATATGTAAAATGGGTAACCAGCAAGGACCCATTGTATAGCACAGGAAAAACTGTGCTATACCCAAGTATTTAGCCCAGGGAACTCTGCTCAATATTATTTAACAACCTAAATGGGGAAAGGAGTTGGAGAAGAATAGCTGCGTGTATATGTACGACTGAATCACTTTGCTCTACACCTGAAACTAACACCACATTGTTAATCAACCCTACTCCCATATAAAACAAAAAGTAAAAGCAAAGAAAGAGTAGGCTAGCCTTCTCCACTCATGTTTTTGGGTCCCTTAAGTACGAAATGTTCTGATACCTGATAGATTATAATGATGATTCGCAGGGAGAACAGAAGCTGGTTCTTGGGTGCAAATGACACATACGAAATTAGTTGACTTTATCAGCTATTTGCATCTAGAATCAATAGCTCCCCCAGTTGGCGCCTCCCAGGTTTGACTATCTGGCCTGTTGATTTACAAGCATTCTCAGCATCCCCTTGCTAACATCTTGCCTTCGACACATGAAATGAGACAAGGTGGCCTCGTTTAATTCTCACTGCTCTAAGGCAATCTGTGCACTTACGTCTTTGCTAAAAACATCTCCCGAAAGGTCCATCTAAAGAATCTACTCCCCACTTACATCCTATTAAATTTAAAAAAAAAAAAAAAAATCAAATCATTGCATACAATATTTACCTGAGTTTCTATGTTGAATCACTGATATACAACACCGTATATTAATCATCTGTTACCCAAAACTTGGGAAGGGTCTGCATGACAAAGACGTGTACACAATAAAGACAAACTGTTAGCATTATTTGGAAGAAAAAACAAATGATATGCTACCTAAATATTTAGGACATAAAAAGTACTTCACAGAATGTTCCTTTGTGTTATGATGTCTGTCCTGATTTTTCCAGGTAAAGTTGATTTACTGAACAAAGGGCAGAGTAGGCTGCCACTTTCCTCCCCTGACATGGAACACTAGCCTAAAGACAATTGTTCTGTGGTTTTCACGTTTTGTATATTTTGGCAAATGGATCAGAGAAGAACCTTACTCATGCCATCTCACAGCTCTCTCAAAGGTTTTCTATATGCAATGAAGATTGATGTGTTGTTTTGTAACCTACACTGAGTAGCAAAATGATACTAAATTTCTCCTTCCTGATTTTAATAGATGTACCTTTCAAAAAAAAAACCTTGGGAATTTATCCCATGTTGGATTTTTAAGAATTTAATTATCAAATTAATTATTTCTTTCAAAAATATTAAGGACCTACCACCTACTAGACACCAAAAAAGTAAGAAGGAAACCTATGGCCTTTGTTCCACAAAATTCCCGTACTACAAATGGCTGAAAACGAATCTTTCTTTTTTCCATTATCTGGTTAGGTAATGCTGAGTCCTTTTAGCAAAGGAAATGTTGAGAGACAAGTCATAGAAAATTGGCCCCTGAAGGCTATTGGTCATCTGTTAAACTACACTGCACTTGAACTTTAGAAAAAGGAGAAAAAGCATACCTTTGAATGAAGTAAGCTACTTGCAATATGTCAGACAAACATAATGCATTTTGTTCACACGTTTTCTTATAACAGGTTTCTTTCAAAGGTAAGGTATATTTTTACACTAGCAATTCTTTTAAAGATCGGTAAACGCTGAGTTTAAAAAAGAATTCTGCAAAGTGCCTAATTCACATATGGACGTTTTAGGAGGGATAGAGTTGGTTAGATTCAAGAAGATGTTCAGCATTTTCTAAATGCATACTAGCTCATCACTTTACTCAGGAGGAAAGGTGAAGGCTGGCTTGCATTTTTCCCCTGCTGGAAACATCGGTGTATTCATTTTCTGAACATAAAATAATAATGATTTCTAATAGCATCCCCTCCTAGTGTAGAATCTATTGGCCAGAATCATATTACTAATGGAATTTAAGCTATTTTCACTTATTATGTATAGTTAGACTCAGGTTCAGCTCTAGGCAAAATTGTTAAATAGGCAAAACTTATCGCTGGTGCTGTCCCCTTTGGTAGAAATTTCCCCTGGTGGGGAAATCTAGACCTAAACTTACTAAGGTGTTTATAGCCAATGCAGCAAAACATTCAAATTACCTCTTTCAGGGATATTTGTGCACTAACAAGGAATTGTTAACATTCCAGAAGAAGGTAACACTTAATTTGAGATTTCAGGTCCTTATGGTCAGCCAGAGAAGAACTATTTGGTTCAGATTGCTCCAAGGAGTGCCCTTCCTGGTCTTTCATGCTTCGCTGTCTATGTCAAGCTTTACTCTTATAAAAAAAAAAAAAAGAAAGAAAGAAAGAAAGAGAGAAAGAAAAAAACAACAGCAAATGGTTCCATTTTAAACATAAATCTTGCCATTACTCATAAGTATGTATTAGATGAGGTATTTCAATTTGACATTACAGAATAGCACTTTGCAAAATGTTGCACAATCTGATTATACATGTAGCATTCCTGTTCTCCATGCTTTTTCAAAATACAGAAGGCAAGACACTCAACACATTTTCTTTGTTTCTCTGAAGGAAATTTCCCTGAACTGAGGAAGTGGAGAAATTGTAGCATACAGACAACATCAGTGGTCTCCTTATCTACAGATATCTTATGCATGAGAAAGAACAACAGAATTTCCGTTGACCGGATAGCCAAATCAACCCTTCATTTTTAGTCACTCCCAGAGAAAGAAGTAAGTAGAATGAAATGAATTTTGGACTAAGAACCAAAGTTATAAGTTCAAATCATGGACTTCCTGCTGTGAGATCTTGAACAAACCACATCTTCCTGGGCTGCTGCTGCTGCTGCTAAGTCGCTTCAGTCATGCCCAACTCTGTGCAACCCCATAGACGGCAGCCCACCAGGCTTCCCAACCCCGGGATTCTCCAGGCAAGAGTACTGAAGTGGGTTGCCATTTCCTTCTCCAGTGCATGAAGGTGAAAAGTGAAACTGAAGTCGCTCAGTCGTGTCCGACTCTTAGCAACCCCATGGACTGCAGCCCACCAGGCTCCTCCGTCCATGGGATTTTCCAGGCAGGAGTACTGGAGTGGGTCACTATTACTTCTCCTCTTCCTGGGCTAGGATCTAAAATTCTCACCCAGATGGAAGGCTTGATTTCAAAAATCCCCACCAGCAATAAAGCCTCTTGAATTTTAGAACACAATATTAGACAAAAATGAATAACAGCCCAATAAAAAACCCCAACGTGGAATGACAAAGTATGGCTTTAAATCTTTGAACTACTTGGAGTAATGAATGGAATCCTTTCCCAAGTTCACATTTGCACCTCTTATAGACTTCCAATTTATGATTCATTAAGGAAAAAAAAAACCTTTCTTCCTGATTTAGTGAAAAGCTCATTTTAAATGTAATTCAGGTCAAAGTTTCCTTTTCTATGTCGGGTGAAATTACATAACTAACTCCAGAAATAGGATTACAGAATGGGTAGGATAATAGCATTTCCAATAATTAATGAGTCTGGTTGTCTTGGTAGAGGCAGTGAACATTTCATGCAGATCTGAATTTATTCTGTAGTCAAATATAGGCCAAAATAAGACAAATAGCATTTGACTTGTACATCATAGTTGGGGGAAAGCCTTGCCCATTGCCCTGCTCCTTTCAACAAATTGCTTAATGTCACTTAAGTGGCTTTTGAGAAATTGGATTTTCCCCACTTTTCCTCAGGCAGGAACCAGAAACAGGAAAAGCTCTAAATACAGTTAACGGGACCCTTTCCTCCAGACTATTTCCTGAAGCTGAATACAGATCAGAGCCCAGATTGGCCCCTTTATTTTCATTTAACATCATCTTCAGAGGAACACTTTTAAATAATAATAAACTACTCTTTGAGTCTCTGATTTAAGTAGTGACTATTGATTGGCTGGTTAGAACTTCCGTGCTTTATGAATTGTTCTCTGGAGGTGATGAAATGAGGAAATCAATGCTGCTATGTGCGTTTATAGTCAGTCTAGAGAGCGAATTGGATTTTCAAACACCAGAGACAAAAGGATATTTTAGAATGCCATTACTTAAGGAATACAGTTTTAAAAGGGCTAAGCACATCAAGGCTGANTTTCTATGTCGGGTGAAATTACATAACTAACTCCAGAAATAGGATTACAGAATGGGTAGGATAATAGCATTTCCAATAATTAATGAGTCTGGTTGTCTTGGTAGAGGCAGTGAACATTTCATGCAGATCTGAATTTATTCTGTAGTCAAATATAGGCCAAAATAAGACAAATAGCATTTGACTTGTACATCATAGTTGGGGGAAAGCCTTGCCCATTGCCCTGCTCCTTTCAACAAATTGCTTAATGTCACTTAAGTGGCTTTTGAGAAATTGGATTTTCCCCACTTTTCCTCAGGCAGGAACCAGAAACAGGAAAAGCTCTAAATACAGTTAACGGGACCCTTTCCTCCAGACTATTTCCTGAAGCTGAATACAGATCAGAGCCCAGATTGGCCCCTTTATTTTCATTTAACATCATCTTCAGAGGAACACTTTTAAATAATAATAAACTACTCTTTGAGTCTCTGATTTAAGTAGTGACTATTGATTGGCTGGTTAGAACTTCCGTGCTTTATGAATTGTTCTCTGGAGGTGATGAAATGAGGAAATCAATGCTGCTATGTGCGTTTATAGTCAGTCTAGAGAGCGAATTGGATTTTCAAACACCAGAGACAAAAGGATATTTTAGAATGCCATTACTTAAGGAATACAGTTTTAAAAGGGCTAAGCACATCAAGGCTGATATTGCTCAAAATATCCTTAAATGTTCTGAAATGAGTCGTTAATGTGGAGAGTCCATCCTCAACTACTTTCTATAACAGAGAAATTGTCATATGCGTTTTTGTTCCCTGGCTGTTTAATTCATGCAGAACAACATTATCAGATGACTCAGAGCATGACGTGGAGTCACATGGACCGGGGTTGGTCCCAGCTATGGGGCCTTAAGCACGTGGCTTAGCTCATCTAAGCTTTTGTGCCTTATCTATCAAAGGGAATCATACTAGTCCTTCCCCCAAGGACTGCAAGGAGGATTAAATAATGTGAACCATTTGTAACAAGTCTATGGGAGGTAACATCACAGATGGTGACTATGTGCTTAGTTGTGTCCAACTCTTTGTGATCCTTTGGACTGTAGCTCACCAGGCTCCTCTGTCCAGGGGGGTTTCCAGGCAAGATTACTGGAGTAGATTGTCATTTCCTGCTCCAGGGGATCTTCCTGACCCAGGAATCGAGTCTGTGTCTCCTGTGTCTCCTGCATTGCAGGCAGATTCTTACCCCATGAGCGGTCGGGGAAGCCTGATAGTAGCTGTCATATTATTATTATTGTTACTACATAGTAAGTAGATACTCAATAACTGTTGATGGAGGGAACTTTGGAAAAAAGTTTTCAGAGGTTTGTCCTCCCTGGTCTGCCCCAATGTCTCTCCCATGGTCCACCCTCATTCCCACTGACTTAGGGTATCCATTTAGAATTTGGTGGTCCAAAACAAGACCCCTGTCTCTTCCATATGGACCTTTGGGTGAGTGTTCATTAACAGTACACACTCCTCCAACCATACTCAACCTGCTGAGCTCACCTCCATACTCATCCTGTAAAACTAACCCTTCACAGCTGGCCTTGTTTCGCTAGTCCCTAATCATGGAGCACTAGATTTAAATCCCACTTTGATGTGGGATTTGATGCTTGAATCTGAGTTTCATGCAATCTTTTCCCCTGCAGGATGGAAAAGGCTGGCTTTCCCCAAGATGCCACAAGGAGGAAGGGCAGTGGGTACTGGGAAGAAAAGCAATAACTATCCACCAGATTATTTGTCCAGAAAAAAGTAATTGTAACCACATATGATGTTAGATATTAACCAGACTTAGTGTAGTGATGATTTTGCACTATATGCAAATATCGAATCATTAGGACGTAACCTAAAACTATTATCAGTATAATTGATATTTATGTCAGTAAAAATGACCCAGTTCAAATTTTGCTTCTTTAATGTAAACTCAATTCATCTTCATTGACAATAATTTATCTCTCCTCTAAACTCCAATTAGGGTTTGTGCCTACCTTTCTCTCGCTCTCTATGGTTTCGTTTTTGGCTGCGCTGCAAAACTTGAGGGATCTTAATACCCAGACCAGGAATTGAACCTGGACCCTCAGGAGTGAAAGCATGGAGTCCTAACCACCGGACCACCAGGGAATTCCCCGTGTCTACCTTTCTGATATCATTTGGTCACATTGTGCCTAATAGACTGACATTTCTGCAAACTCCAAGGCCTGAGTCACACTACATGATTCTTTGTATTTGCTACCCAGTGCTCCACTATAAATAGTGTTTTATAAATGTTTATCAAAGGAATAAGTTAATGAACTCCCTAATGGAAGTTTTACAATCAATAATAATTTTCATTATAATAACTGGTTATTACATTTTCTTTCCTATCATTTTTATCGGTTATTTAATCTTTCTATCAGCTGCTTTCTCCAGGGAAAGAATAACTTTAAATAATCACTTGTAAAAGCTTGAATGGTTATACTAAAGCGCAGGTGAGATTTATAATACTCTCATTTAAGGATATATATCAAACAAGAGGTTTTCTTTCTCTTTTTCTCATTGTATTCTCCAAAGGAAAATGGAGTCATTTGAATGTGTTTATTATTAAGTAAAGGGAGGTGTCTATACGTTTACAAATAACAGCAACCGCAACTACACTCTTAAAAATGCTCTAGGTTGGTACTTCCCTGCTCGTCCAGTGGCTAAAACTTTGTGCTCCCAAGGCAGAGGGCCTGGATTCAATCCCTGGTCAGGGAACTAGATCCCATGTGTCGCAACTAAGAACCCAGTGCAGCCAAATTAATTAATTAATTTAAAAAATTCTCCAGGTCATCTCATCTTAGTGGAAATTGAAAAAGAAATTGTCTGTATAATGGTTCTAGAAGACAAATATTTTTCCTGGGAACGAGAATCTCTCCCACACTCAAAGTTCACTGACTTGTAGGACAGACCAAGGAGACAAGTGACACAGACGGATGGAGGCAAAGACTAGCAGAGCGCCCAAGACTAAACCAGATGTACTGTCCCCTAAGTGGGCTACTATCCTCCCCCATCATGAGCAGAAATGGTTGGGACAGTGAGAACTAATGTGGGAGAAAACACAGGGTATGTGAAGGAGAGAAGTCCAAAGGAAACACGTTTGTGCAAGTAAAGGTTATCTTCTTTAATTATCATTATAATTAAAGGTATAAAACATGCCAAACTTAACCATTAAATGTCCAAAAGATGTAGGAAATCGTTGGTCTATCTCCCCATCCAATGCTGAAATCATCAGCAAGCCTTTATTTTTCCCTTTAAAATAAACAGCATTACTATACTCATCAACTGGATCTTTTAAAGGTTTTGAGCTTAGCATTTAATCACATGGGTGTAATTTCCATCCCATCTTGCCTTACAATAATTTGAGCAGAGTCACAGCCCCCCAAAAATGGGTTTGAATGGACACACCTGACAATTAGCACACTCTAATGTATTTCCTCCACCAAAGAACTGATGCGTTTGAACTGTGGTGTTGGAGAAGACTCTTGAGAGTCCCTTGGTCTGCAAGGAGATCCAACCANCATGAGTTTGAGCAAGCTCTGGGAGTTGGTGAAGGACAGGGAAGCCTGGTGTGCTGCAGTCCATGGGGTCACAAAGAGTCAGACACCGCTGAGTGATTGAATGGAACTGAACTGATAGTACTCCACTTATACTTTTAGATTTTTTCTGGGATTAAAACATTCCATACTTTTTGATGCTATCAAGCAATGTGTTAGGCCCTGGAGATTACCATCATTCTTCAGTGTAATAATAAATATCCTGAAAAGTTCAGGTCCCACTTACCTACTAAGGGCCAGAAGATGACCAGTCCTGTAAGGACTGTCATGGGGTGGGTTGTGTCCCCACTATTTCCCCCCGCCCCCCAAATTCATATGACTTATTCCCAGTATCCCAGAAAAGACAGTCTGGTTCATAAAGTCATGAAATAGGTAATTAAGGTAAAACGAGAGTTGGACTGTAAAGAAGGCTGAGTGCCAAAGAATTGATGCTTTTGAACTATGGTGTTGGAGAAGACTCTTGAGAGTCCCTTGGACTGCAAGGAGATCCAACCAGTCCATTCTGAAGGAGATCGGCCCTGGGAATTCTTTCGAAGGAATGATGCTAAAGCTGAAGCTCCAGTACTTTGGCCATCTCATGTGAAGAGTTGACTCATTGGAAAAGACTCTGATGCTGGGAGGGATTGGGGGCAGGAGGAGAAGGGGATGACAGAGGATGAGATGGCTGGATGGCATCACCGACTCGATGGACGTGAGTTTGAGTGAACTCTGGGAGTTGGTGATGGACAGGGAGGCCTGGCGTGCTGCGATTCATGGGGTCGCAAAGAGTCGGACACAACTGAGCGACTGAACTGAACTGAACTGAACTGAGATCATATGATTGGGCCTTAATCCAGCCTAACTAGTATTCCTACAAGAAGGGGAAATTAAGACATTAATATGTGAACGCAGAGCGAAGACCCCATAAAGACACAGTGAAAACATGACCATCTACAAGCCAAGGAGAGAGACCTCAGAAGAAACCAGCCTGCCAACGTCTTAATCTTGGACTTCTAGCCTCCAGATCTACACAAAACTCAATTTCTATTAGGTCCTCATCCCCGCAGTCTAAGGCACCCCTAGAGAATGAATACAGGAACTATATTTTCCTAATGGAAAATTAGGACATGTGGCCTGACAAAAAATGTGATTTATAGAATCAATTGACTGGAATCCCCTTTATTTGAAACCCAGCCATACCTAATCCGTAGTCTCACTTCCAAGTAGGACATGACTTAATCCTAGAAAAATAACCTTTACTCCATTCTTTACAAAAGGGAGCTCTGTTACCACCGTTGGAAATGTACCAAATCCCAATTTTGAAACTGAAGTTTTACCGCCATGTATCATTTTGACACCATTCAGAAAACAAACCAAAAGTAATTTAGAGAGAATTAAGGGTAGAAACTCACGGACATTTTGTCCTTAACATATAAGTGTGGGCTAAATGACTGTGCACACACTGTTCTATTTTTAGGCAAGAGGAAATCTAAGACCTCAAATGCCTTCAAGAAGACAAATCCTTTCAGAGAAATGGCATAGGCCAGCATTTCAGACTCTTAGGCCAACCAACTACATAATTAGAAAACACCAGGGAGTAGGGGTGGAAGAGGATTACTTTCAACTAAATATTTTTCAAGATCCAAATCAAGGGATGAATTGGAATCTGTCCATTATTGTTGATTCTGCGCATGTTAAACAAAAATGCCCGTTTTCACCCATAGAGCTAGAATTTTAAAGTCAAAGCTCTTATTTATTAATATAGACAACACAAAATTACTGACATATATGTCTTTAAAGCCCACTGGGATAAAAAGAAAATAATGGAACATGTGGGATCCTCATCAAATGCAAGCCAGGTGTGAATTCTTTTGCCTTGCTCCAGGAAACTTCAGACTCACAGATCTCATATTGCAAAACTGCCTCCCCAAGCTCCCCACAGGTTAGGGAAATACAGCTAAATAACAAAGAAAATTAAATTATAACTGTTTCCAAAAGAAATACAATTATTTGACTTCTGGGATCAGATGACAAAGTGGAGCCAAATTGTAAATTACTCAATTCACAAAAGCCAGTGAAGAAAAGAAGGAAAAGCATAAGCTAGAGAAAAAGAAATTGTATCAACTGACCTTACAACAGATAAGGAGGGAAAATTCATGTTAAATCTTTGAAAAGTGTTACTCAGAAAAACATGTGTGTTTATAAAGATGGGAAGGTGGCTCATAGCCTTCTATTCTCCAAACAAAAAGGTGGGTAGGTATCAAAACAAAAAGGTGGGTAGGTAATATCATTTAAAAGTGGACATTTAGTTTCCAAATACATGGGTTTCTTTAAGTATATTTGATATTAATTTCTCATTTTGATCTTATTTAAATACATTCTTGTTTTCAATCACCTTTTGAATTTTTTCAGTCTTTTAAACTTTGTCAGGGCTTTCAATGGCTGTGAAAAATCTCTCTTGGTAAATACCACATTGTACCTGAAAATATGTGAGTTGTTTTAAAATACCTTCTGATATTGATTTCTAACATCATTGCACAGTGATAGAACCGACTCTGTATGATTTCAATACCTTTAGACCATGAAATTTTGCAACTTGTTCTATGTCCCTGGATATGTTCCAGTGTCTCCTGGTTTACAGTCTATGAGAACTTGAATAGAATTTTTTGTCCTGCTGTTGTGTGAAAATTGTGTAAATCTTCATTATGTTGAATTGGTTCATAGTGCTTTTGGGGTTACTATATCCTTCTACTTTTCTGTTTATTCATTCTATTAATTTTTGAGAGTTTAATATTGAAACTCCAGCTAAAAATTTTTGTCTATTTTAAAAAAATAATTGTAATATATAGTGGAGCTATATATAACTTTGTTCTATATTTTCCAAGTCTCCTGTAAATGTATTATCATACTTTCATAATTTAAAAAAATTTAAAAAGAAAGAGAAAAATAAATTTAAAAAAAGATGAGTGGGTAAAATATTGGGAGAAAAGTTCCCTAATTTCTCCCTCATTTAAAGGAAAGCAGCCTTTGAGCAGCTCAGAGAAGCAGAGTGGAATATATCCCTGGAGTAAAAGTTTCGACCGCTGCCTGCTGACTCATCCACTAGAACTATTAAGAGAAAAAAAAAAGTGCATGGAAGCCTTAATTGTTTCTACTAACAAATAGGGGTTTCTAAATATGAAAGACAAAAGAGAAATTAAAGTAAAGAGCAGTAATATTGTAGGGGCGCAAAGCAGGAGGTTGCACAGAAGCCTCATTTCAGCTCCCCAACCTCTCTTTAGAGTAAAATTGCCATCACTAGAGATGAGGTACCAAAGAGGCTCCACGCCTAATTAGCTGTGTGACCTTGGGCAGGTTACTTAGCATCTCTTAGCATCAGTTTCCTCACCTGTAAAATGGAAATTATGATGCCTACATCTGAGGATAAACTGAGTTAATATAGATAAAGCACTTCAGAACTGCAGAGCACACAATAAGCCATTTGTTGACTATCATTATTATATATTCATAAATTATAGGAGTGTTGACTATTATTATTATTGTTACTGTCAAAGTCCATAAACCTCTCTCTCCCTTTTTTTTCCTCTGGCTGACATCAATGTGGGGGCCCACTGGGGGCCAGGTGGCACCAAAGACGTTGTTAGTCACCAAGTCGTGTCCAGCTCTTTGAGACCCCATGGACTGTAACCCACCAGACTCCTCTGTCCATGGGATTTCCCAGGCAAGAATACTGGAGTGGTTTACATTTCCTTCTCCAGGCGATCTTCCTGACTCAGAAATTGAATCTACATCTCCTGCACTGGCAGGCAGAGTCTTTACCCCTGAGCCACCAGGGAAGCCCACCACCTAAGATACCGCTGATGTAAAATCAAACAATTCAGTGCCTGGCTTGGTGAAGCTCCCCATCTGTTGAGAGAGGGAAGGGGCAGACAAATGACCCATCCACACTCTAGCAGCAGCAATTGCCCTGGTCTGTCCATGACTGAGTACTTAAGTGGTCCTGGGAGGAGGTTTATGGAAGAGATTTCCCACTACCAACACCAGGCATCAACTCCTGCCTCAGTGACCAGTTGTTTCAGTCATTTTTACTCTGTGTTCTTTGGCTCTTCTGCTCTTGTGTCCTGCACAAAAATCACCACCTAAGCTAGCTCCTTCTTGTCATACCTCTTGCATGGTGCACCACTGGGTGTGGGCACATGAAAGCTCAGCAAAACTTAGCTCTTACGCTCCTGCCTTACACACAGAAGCATCTCAACTCAACTTGAACTCATCTTTGTCCTGCATTCCTCTTGAATTTACATAGCAATCCTGCACATGTAATTTCTGCACACTATATGTTTTCTAAGTATGATTGATTGACAAGGCTGTGCTAGTTTCTGCTGTAGAGAAAAATTTCAGTTATATATGTACATATTCTTTTTCATAATCCTTCCCATTATAGGTTATTACAAGACAGTGAATATAGTTTCCTGTGCTATAGAGTCGGTCCTTGTTTATTTTACATATAGCAGTTTGTATTGATTAATTTCAAGTTCCTAACTTATTCCTATCCGCTTCCCCTTTGGGAACCATAAATTTGTTTTCTATGTCTATGGGTTTGTTTCTGTTTTGTAAATATGTTCATTTGTATTGCATTTTAGATTACACATTTAAGTGATGTCATTCGATATTTGTCTTTGACTTACTAAGTATAATCTCTAGATCCATCTATATTTTNGACTAGACAGACTTTTGTTGGCAAAGTAATGTCTCTGCTTTTCAATATGCTGTCTAGCTTGGTCATAACTTTTCTTCCAAGGAGTAAGCATCTTTTAATTTCATGGCTGCAGTCACCATCTGCAGTGATTTTGGAGCCCCCCAAAATAAAATCTGACACTGTTTCTGTTTCCCCATCTATTTCCCATGAAGTGATGGGGCCAGATGCCATGATCTTCATTTTCTGTATGCTGAGCTTTAAGCCAACTTTTTCGATCTCCTCTTTCACTTTCATCAAGAGGCTTTTAAGTTCCTATTCACTTTCTACCATAAGGGTGGTGTCATTGAACATTTTAAATGATGGTTTTGCACAACTGGAAACTCTGTACATTATATTTTACAGGCTCTTCCCTTACTCTACTAGCCTGGAAGCTTGCTGTAAAGAGTGTGAGCAACAAATATTGTTGTTTAGTTGCTAAGTCACGTCTGACTCTTTTGAGACCCCATGGACTGTAGCCAGCCAGGCTTCTCTGCCCATGGGACGTTCCGGGCAAGAATCCTGGAGTGGGTTGCCATTTCCTTCTCCAGAGGATTGTCCTGACCCAGAGGCTGAACCCACATCACCTTCATTGGCAGGCAGATTCTTTACCGCTGAGCCACCTAGAAAGCCTGAGTGATAAATAGATAAATCAAATTCTAGGAAAGTGACTGTTTCAGAATGATCACAGCAACACCTGTTAACATAGGTTACTTCTGGATCCAGATCCTCCAGATCTCTGGAATGATACTTTTTATTCTTTATATTACTGGGAGTATAAGATACATTCTATAAATATTCTCAGTGTTACCTATTTCAGTATCGTAAATGTTATTTGTTTATTTGATGTCATAAATTCCAGGGTGGAGAAGAGAGAATGAGAATTTTATGGAAAGTTTTGTGTTGTTATTCTTTTTAAATTATTTACAAGGCTAGTAAAATATATGTCTAATGTTTTGATTTCAATCAGAAACAGGAGTTTCCTTTCGTCGCTGCTTGTCAGTATTTCTTAGCGCAGTCAGCTTTACAGAATTTCATTCCATTTAAAATCATCTTATCTTACAAGTAAAAATGATAGCTCTGAGTGAAATAAAGATATTTTCTTGAGTAGAAGCAGTAATTATTTCCATTTTTCATTAAAGTAACCCATTCAGCAGTAAAGATTAGAGAAAATTTAAATTATGAAATAAAATTGCCATGAAAGCAGAAATGAGCTAATGGAAGAAAATACTTAAACAAGATATTCAAATATGAATATGTTTGAAAATTACAAATGCAAGTAATGATAAACATTAACAGCAAATACCTTGCATTTCCAAAATACATTATATCTAAAAATGTAAGGCAAATGAGCAAAAAACTGCAATGCAAAGGAAGAACGGTGAGAGAAGACAGGATTCTCTTTCATCTTTAGCAAAAAGAAATAGAAGTCAAAAGAGAAACAAAGATTTAAGGAATTCTTCTTTCTGCCTCACTCTTCACCTTTTAGCATTCTTCTGAGAAATGAATTTTCTTTGAAGATATTTGTCTCTCCATGGATTTTCTATACTCCATAGTTCCACTGGATCGTAGATTGAAATAGTCTTGGTGTACAGGGCCAAGATGGTAATGTTTGTGTATTTTGGAAGGAATACACTCCTTTCTTGCCTTACCTCATTTTTTCTCTTTGGTGTTTCTGAGTGGAGGGCAAAGACAGAATGGAAAGGCGGGAACTAAAAATCCCTCCTCTCCAGCTCTGAGGCTTCTGAAAACCTCCTGCAGATAATGTAAACCCATGCCAAGCTCATCAGAAAATGGACACAAGATCTGGAAACTACAGCATTTGCTGGTTGTACCAAGTGGCAGCTCTAATACTTCAGATTTTGGTGGCATTTTCTCTGCCGTGCAAAGCCATACTGTTATTATTAGAATAAACTGTGGCTATAATTTTCTCCACCAACTAGAAATTCTGGAAATATCTTAATCCCAGCTTAATTAAGAAAAGAAAAAAACAGGCATCTGTTTTATTATTTTTTTAATCTCAAATTCTCATCAAGATTATAGAAATTTTATCCATTCTTCCGGGTATAGTCAAGGGGGAAAAAAAATATGTTAAAAGAAACAGCTCTCAGGACAAAAAGCAATGCTGTTTTGGAGCACTCTATCACCTATTACACCCACCCAGCGGCCATCACAAAGCACACCCTCCATCTGGTTTTGTTCCCCTGGCCCCCCTTCCTCCACAGTCACAGAGACACTGCTCAGAGGCCCTGTGACAGGCACTGTGTCCGGCATGAGTCGGATTTCTCACATCCAGGTTTGGTTAAGTTACTTAATTTCTTTAGGCTTAAATTCTTTCATCTGTAAGATGGAAATTATATTAGATGGGGGGTGAGGGGGCTTCCCTTTTGGCTCAGCTGGTAAAGAATCCGCGTGCAATGCAGGAGACCTGCGTTTGATCCCTGGGTTGCGAAGATCCCCTGGAGAAGGGATAGGCTACCCACTCCAGGATTCTGGCCTGGAGAATTCCATGGACTATATAGTCCATGGGGTCACAAAGAGTCAGCCACGACTGAGCGACTTTCACTTCAGTGTGACCTGGCATTGCTAGTGCTCAGCAACTACCCCATATTTCTTATTAATTCTAGCCAGTGATCATTCGAAGTGTGTTTTAGAAGTTTTTTTTAGTTCATCACACAATCAAATGAGTAGTTGATATCCATGAGCTCAAAAGGGAACTAAACATACCCATTCTACTGCAGAATCCCATAGGAGGTGACTTGAGAGTAGAGACACATCAGGGCTTGAACTCACTGTGAATTTTCCCTACTTTCTCAAAAACCTGTATGTCTCCTGCACAGAAAAAGAAACAGCCAACAAATGAAAAGGCAACCTGTGGAATGGGAAAAACATACTTACAGATCACGTATCTGATAAGGGGTTAATATCAAAAACATGTAAAGAACTTACAACTCAATAGCAAACAATCCAACTAAGATATGGGCAGCAAATATTTTTCTAAAGAAGACATACAAATGGCCAACAGGTACATGAAAAGCTGCTCAATTTCATTAATCATCAGAGAAATGCAAATCAAAACCACAATGAGATAACAGCTCACAGCTGTTAGAATGTCTGTTGTCAAAAAGACATGAGATAATAAGTATTGATGAGGATGTGGAGAAAAGAGAACCCTTGTCCACTACTGGCGAGAATGTAAAATGGTGTAGCCACTACACAAGAGCTTGGATATCCTCAAAAAAATTAAAAATAGAACTACCATATGACCACAGGCTTCAGCAATACGTTAACCATGAACTTCCAGATGTTCAAGCTGGTTTTAGAAAAGGCACAGGGACCAGACATCAAATTGCCAACATCTGCTGGATCATGGAAAAAACAAGAGAGTTCCAGAAAAACATCTATTTCTGCTTTATTGACTATGCCAAAGCCTTTGACTATGTGGATCACAATAAACAGTGGAAAATTCTGAGAGAGATGGGAATACCAGACCACCTGACCTGCCTCTTGAGAAATCTGTATGCAGAGCAGGAAGTAACAGTTAGAACTGGACAGGGAACAACAGACTGTTTCTAAATAGGAAAAGGAGTATGTCAAGGCTGTATATTGTCACCCTGCTTATTTAACTTG